>SMJT01000040.1:1365759-1539031 GCA_004349715.1 Crucihimalaya himalaica | reverse complement strand
CCTAATCACGTGCTACCACACGTGACCGAACTCACTGTGTTTGGTTGGCCGAAGGTTGGAAATCAACGTCTTAAGCCTTTGTCTCTTCTTCGGTTTTTCTCTTCCTTTCCCGAGGAAAATCTTTAAGGGTACGAAGTTTTTATGTGGTTTTCGGGAGTAAAACGTAGTTTTTAGGAGTAAGGTGTGTGTGTTTTCGGAAGTGGGAAAAGTTGAAAAATGAAGGGGGGTGGTCGAGTATTTATAGAGGATTGCCGAAGCACGAGGTGGCAACGAGACTCCCGCGGCTTGACAAGTGCCCGGGGCGGGTGTCGTCCGCAGAAGGCATCACGGACACTAAGCCGCACTCGGAGCGCGACACACGGTCTTCGGTGCATGGTCGACACCCGGACTACTTGCATGGGCGACACCTTGGCCGGTGACGAGGATGATCGGATAAGGACGTCCGTGTTTATCCACGGCGATCGTCCACACGCGACCACGAGGCGTCCACACACGACCACAAGGCGTCCACATGCGACCACGAGGCGTCCACACGCGACCACGAGGCGTCCACACGAGACCACGAGGCGTCCACACGCCTGATGCGTCCGATGAATCCGTCACATTCTTACGTCCAGGTTCACGATCCTCGTTCGACAATGTTCGACCACGTTCGGATCTTCACGCCTTCATGGATTTTCGTCGGTTTTTCTCGACCAAACTTCGAAATTCCTCGACAGATCCTCGTGAATATTGTGGAATTCACGTTTCTGATTTTTCTCACCATGAATCTTGTCTATCTTGGCGTCGATCCTCCCGTACCAGTTTTCTGCAAATTTTTACTTCAAAACACGGGGTATTACATTCTCCTCCCCTTAATAAAATTCGTCCTCGAATTTTGTAGATTAGGCGTGCATAGATCTCCCTTCAACTATTGGAAACCTATCACCTAGCTTCTTATATTTGATAATTACCTTTCTTATCAAATATATCCCGACTCCTTCTTCTTGATGTCCTTGTTGGTTTTATCTTGGTTCCTTTTTCATTCCCCGTATAGGATAATATTGCATCCTTCTTCATGGAATGTGTCATGTCTTCTCGGGTATGTCGGACTCCTCCCCTTGGACTAGTCCTCACATCTTCTTTAGTCATGCATGACTAATCATGCACGGCTCCTCCCCTTAGATCCTTTGTGCGGGTTTATATGAATGAACCCGTCTCCATCCTAGGCTCACAACGCTTTATTACTGATATTCCATCCTTGCTTACGTTCCTTTGTATGGATCTTGGCCTTTCTTTAGTTCGTCTCCGCTTCCGTCTTATTTCAACTAACTCTTTTGGAAAACTCCGCCTTTTTATGTGATTTCCTCTCACATAATACCATGGCAGTCTTGGTAGTTGAATTCTTACTCGGCACTCTTCTTCTATATGTGATTTCCTTTCTCACATATATTTTCTTCAAGCTCAAAAGCTTTGGCAGTTACTCCTCTTCCTTAGATNAAATTTAAAAATATTCGAACGGGTCTTAAATTTATTAGTATTAATAAAAAATTTCTAATGATAAAAAATAAATGAATAGTTAAAAACAATAAAAAAAATACAGGAATAAACTGTGGTACAAAATAATGATGTTATTGCTTTTGATAAGGCCATAGGGGTAATTGTTAGTGGTTTTGTGATTCACAACGTAGTAACCATTATACTTTTTATGGTTATAATAAGAGTTGCTAATCAAAGGTTGATAATGTCAGTTTTTGTTTGCAATTGAATTTGACTCAAGAGATTTATAGAGAGTCGTCGCGATGTAGCCCCCTAAAATCTAATATATTATTAGATATGCTCTAAATGGCTTAAAAATCTAGTAACTTTGGGTTTTCGTGTTTAGAAATTTAAGACCTGTACGAGTATTTATAAATTTTGGGTCAGGTTCAGGTTCGGGTATTTTAGTTATTTTTGTATAGATTTATGTAAAATACTCGAGTTTTTAAGTTGTTTTCAAATAATTTGGTTAGATTTGGATACAAAATTTTAGATTTTTGAATATTTGGGTAAACCCGAACCCGAACCTGAACATAGCCGAACGTGAACCCGACATGAAATTTAAAAATTCCCGAACGAGTCCTAAATTTCTAAACACGAAAACTCGAATACCGAACATACCCGACCCGAACCCGACCTGAATACCCAAACGTTCAGGCCTAATAAATTCTTTTTTTTATTTGCCATGTCAGCTGCACAGTGACGTCTAGTCAGCTGCACAGTCATCAAAGTTAACCAAAAAGTCAACAAGAGGGGGTTACAACTCGAGATGAAACTTTTTACGGGATTAAAACATTTTTTTAAAAAACGAGTGGTACGAACTTAACGCAAAGTATTTAGGGGGCTACACTCCGACGACCCCATAATGACCAGCTAAGTCAGTAATGCTGTCTTCCTTATCAGAATCATAATTAGTCGCGACAACATACACAAATTCCGTTGTGTGTTTTGCCTTCATCATATATTCTAGAATTTCAACAAAATATAAGTTATATGTTTCATTAGCATATATAGATTTTAACAATACGAACATGGAATGGACGATACATAAGTAATGATATCATCACCAAACATTCTGCCGTCTATGAATTTATATCTTCTTAATTTTTCTTGAGGATATCAAACCTTTACTTTCTAGCTTTTTTTGATGATAGATGTTATGGTGGTTATATGTCTGGAGAGCATATCCTCGGTTCTTAGCTATTGCATCTGCCTGAACATTATTTAGACGTTTGTAAAGATTTAAAATACATAACAATCAAACGATATATACATTCGTAGTCATCATAAATACACACCTCGTCTTGATGCCTTAGTTGCAACTTTGGTCGTTTTTTCTCGTGTATTATCATCGTTAATTTTCGATTGTCTAGTTAGCTGCTACGGTTTTCGTGTTGTTTAAGAAACCGAGTATATAGAGAGGGATATCTAGGTTTTTTGTGTCCATAAGGAAATGCATATTAGAGTTCATAACTACCTATTACTTATTAGAGTAACAATTCATTTTCTCGATTTACCATTTCAAAGCATCGGTTTTTACCATATATGTTATATAGGCGAAGACAATTGTAAACAATACATTTATTACTAATTTTACCTTTTTTAGTATGTATGATATAGACTTAGCAGCGATAAGTTTGGCGACAAGAAGACTCCAAAGCTTTTTGATCTCGATCCCCTGTGTGCGTGTTTGATATGTAGTTTCGTGAGTCGTTTCCAGCATCTCTGCTCGGCGTTCATTTTCTTTTCTCCTTTTCAAGATGAAAGTGGTAGCGCTCTCAAAACTTGGTGACAATGGAGAGGATTTTCATTGATCTAGATTCCTTAATGGAATCTGGTTGATGATCTATGTTTTGTGTCGTCTTTTTCTAGATCTGTTCCAGAATTCTTTCTGTTGAATACAGATTTTTTTTACTCGGGGTCATCATCTGATCGTGTGTGCGTTTAGTTTTGATTGCTTGAGTTGGTGATCGTCACGACTTCTTCATAGTTCACATGTTCGAGATGCTTCATCGATCTAGAGGCCATCTGGATGCGAGATGATGTCGATGTTTGGTGGTTATCGTCTATAAGTACACGAGATCGGTGAGTGGAGGCGTTTCTGGAGCTGTTCCAGAATTTTTCTGTTTCATACAGAGGAGTGTTGTAGAGTCTTTGATATTGTCGTTATTAGTCGGATTGCATCTTTCTCTTGTGTTTTCATCTACTTTCTCTTGAGTGCACGATTAGAGAGTAAAGCCTTCCCTTTAATTATGCAATCTATTTATTCTATTTGTTTTGTTATTTCCCACAACATCTGAGTAAACCAATAGTTAGATATCAGGGTTTAAATAGAATTTAATATGAATGATTGATTATAATATTTAGATCTCGGAAACAATTACTAAATTTTTCATCTATCGTTTTCCTCAGTGCTTTTCCTACCTAGATCACCTAAACAACACATCCTTAAGTTCAATATATGTAAGAAAAGTGATTGTTAAATTACTTAAACTAAAGAACTCGTTTCGCTTGTATCACGCAAGGTGCGTGACTTGAAAAAGAAGAAGAAGAAAACTGTTTCTCATTCAATTGATTATCAAAAACATTGTACAAATGTGAACGTTATATACAATTACCAAAGAATGAGCTAAACCGGAAATAACCGTAACTAACCAAACCTATTTACAAACTTATAAATCTTAATAGTCCCCCTCAAGATGAGCTGAAGATGTTTAGTAAGCTCATCTTGGACAAAATGTGGTGGAAAGTAATCGGGAAAAGAGGTTTGGTTAAGCAGTCTCCAACTTGATCCTCTGTTTTGACATATAAGAGCTTGAGCAGACCTTTGTCAAGTTTTTCACGAACTGTATGACAATCAACCTCCACATGCTTTGTACGTTCGTGAAACACCTGATTCGAAGCTATGGATATGGCTGCAGTGCTATCAGAATAGAGAACAGGAAGAGAACCTGTATCAACATGTAAATCCTTCAATAACGTGGCCAGCCAAGAAATTTCACAAGAGGCCAAAGCTAAAGCTCTGTACTCAGCTTCGGCGGAGGAGANGCTGCTTCTTGGATTTCCAAGAGATAAGGGAAGACCCCAGAAACATTGTGAAACCAGTGGTAGATCTTCTACTATCTTTGCAAGCTGCCCAATCAGAATCAGCAAAACCCTTTAATGTCAAGTCAGGATCAGCAGAGTAAAATAAACCCTGTCCCACTGTGCCTTTAAGGTACTGAAGAACTTTGTAAACTGCTTGAAGATGAACTGTCCGTGGAGCAGAAGAAAACTGACAAAGCTTGTTTACAGCAAAAGTAATGTCGGGTCTCGTTATGGTGAGATACATCAGTTTCCCAACCAAACTTCTATACATCTCCTTGTCCGGAAGCAAATCACCATTCGATTGAGAAAGTTGCAGATTAGGAACCATAGGAGTGGATGATGGTTTGCAAGCTAGCATGCCCATGGATGTAAGAAGCTCCAAGGCATACTTCCGCTGACATTAGGCAATACCAGCATCAGAACGAGCAACCTCCAAGCCTAGAAAGTATTTCAAAGGGCCTAGGTCTCGTAATTTGAAAAGCTTCTTCAAAGCATCAACCAGAGTGTCCGCCGCAGATTCGGAAGAACTTGCAATAGCAATGTCATCAACATAAACCAAAACTGCAATGAAGTCATCTGAAGTAGTCTTAACAAACAGTGTGTGATCTCCATGACACTTAAGAAACCCCAAATCCAACAAAGCTTCCGAAAATTTTAAAAACCACTGTCTAGAAGCTTGCTTAAGACCATAGATAGATTTCTTGAGCTTGCAAACAACATTAGGAGGCAAACTGTCCCCCTGACGTTCAGCATAACCCTCAGGAAGTCTCATGTAGATCACTTCATCCAAAGTACCATTCAGGAAAGCATTAGAGATGTCTAGTTGCCTAAGAACCCAACGTTTGGATGCAGAGACCTTCAACAATAGTTTCACAGTAGCCATCTTAGCAACCGGTGAGAATGTTTCAGTGTAATCAAGGCCAGGTTTCTGTGTAAACCCCTTTGCAACAATTCTAGCCTTGTATCTCTCAAGTGTTCCATTTGCATGAAATTTCAATGTGAATACCCATTTACATCCAACAGCTTTCTTACCAGCAGGAAGACTCACAATATCCCAAGTATTTGTGGATTCCATAGCAGAGATCTCTTTATCAGCTGCTTCACACCACTCTTTTGAATCCTTTGCCTCAGAATAAGTTTGAGGGATTTTGATATGAGTGATATTATTGATGTATGAGATATACTGGGGTGAGAGATGTGAGTATGAAATGATGGATGAAATAGGATAGGGAATATCATTAGATAGAGAGTAACAATGATAATCCTGTAAATGAGTAGGCATAGTTCGGGTCCTATGAGAAGAAATTGGTGTTGAGATAGAAATTTGAGGTGATGGAATAGAGCTGGATACGGGAATACCTGAGGCAAAAGGATTATTTTCATGCACTGAATCCACAGGAGGAGCCAAAGGAAATACCTCTTCAACAAACTCAACATTCCTGGATATGAAAATCCTATGACTTTCCAAGTCCATAAGTTTATATCCTTTGAAACCAGGAGGATATCCTAGAAATACACAGGCTCTTGATCTTGGCATGAACTTATGACGTTGCTTAGGAGATGTTGTGCTATAACACAAACAGCCAAAAGTTTTCAATTGATCGTAAACAGGAGCTTTCCCAGTGAGGATCTCATATGGAGATTTATTGGAATGAATCGGTAGAGGCATTCGGTTAATCAGAAATGCAGCCGTCAATATACTGTCTCCCCAGTATTGAAGTGGCAGCTTGGACTGAAACATTAAGGCCCTAGCAACGTTGAGCAAGTGCTGATGTTTGCGTTCAACAACAGAGTTCTGCTCAGGGGTTTCAGGACAAGAGTGGAATGATTCAATCCCTTTCTGAAGAAAGTATGCTGTGAAGCTCAGTTCGGGTGCATTGTCGGATCTGACAGCCTTAACCTTAACATTAAATTGATTTTCCACTTTGTTGATGAATGCAGGAAATACTGTTAAAACCTCACTCTTTGTCTGTAGCAAATAAATCCATGTAGCTCTCGAATGATCATCAACTATTGTAAGAAAATGTCTATATCCATCAACTGTCTCCATTTGAAAAGGCCCCCATAAGTCTATATGTAACAAGTCAAAAACTGAATTACACATATTGTTCTCAGAGGGAAAAGATAGTCTCTTTTGCTTAGCCAAATGACAAACATGACAATAAGCAATTCCTTTATTCTTATGCCTAGTAGTGCCCAATGCTTCTGAAATCAGATCCAGTCTTGCATATGAAGGATGTCCTAGCCTTTGATGCCACAAGCCAATGTCCACAGTAGCATTGACTGAGGGAGAATCAATGACAGTATCCATCATATACAGGTTACCAACTCTCCTACCTTTTCCAATCGTCGATCCCTTGGTAAGATCCTGTATTTCACAACATGTCGGATCAAAAACCACTCTGGAGCCTAAAGTAGTAGTTAATGAACTGATACTTAGCAGATTTAACCAAAATTCAGGAATGAACAGAACATTATGGAGAAGAATGTCCTGATTCAATCGAACTTGACCAACACCACTAATGTTGACCGTAGAGCCTGTAGGAAGATTCACAAAACTCACAATGGATGTATCTAGAAATACAAACAAAGTCCTATCATAACAGACATGATGTGTTGCTCCGGAGTCAATTACCCAAGTTTCATTGGAGAGAGTATGTCGAGAAACATTCAGGATTCCAACAAAGCTATAAGTAATAGGAGAAAAGGAGATTTCAGTGTTACCAATGGGGCTTTGGGAAGAACTGGCTTCAGCTGGTAAGTTGATATGTGAGTTTTGCAGTTTGGAACTTAAGAGGGCAATGAGACCTTGCAACTGATCATTAGTCATGTCCCCAATCAGACTCTCAACATTAGGAGAAGATGGAGTAGGGGAGAGATTAACTTGAGCAGCTATTGGTGAGATATTCTGAAAACTCTTCTGTGCAGGCAAAACTGATGCAGTTTTCTGCATCTTATCATATGAGAATTTGTTCTTTGAAACAAAACCTGGTGGGAAGCCATGCTTTTTGTAGCATCTCTCTGCAATGTGTCCTACCCGGTTGCAAAAAGAGCATATTGGCCTCCCTTTGTTTGGTCCACTCTGAACATAACATATCTCATGTGACTGTTGAGACTGATCTGAAACTTGGAAAGCAGTGGGAGGTGAAATAACATTAGTGAAGCCCTTCTGACTGTCATCTTGATCTAACAAATTATAAACTTCAACCAAGGACGGTAGAGCTTTCTTTGCAATGATCTGACGTCTTACTATGGTGTAAGAATCGTTGAGTCCTGCAAGAAATTTTACAATCCGAGCTCTCTCTGCCTTCTGTTGCAATCGAGCAGCTTTTCCACATGTACAGGGATCATCAAGCTCCTCTACACTTTCCAACTGATTCCAGAGAGTCTTCAAGTGAGTGTAGTATTCAGATAGAGAGAGTGATCCTTGACGAAAATCTTGTATTTCCTGAGTGAGATTAAAAGTCCTTGGAAGGTTGGACATGTGGAATCTGCCATAGAGATCACGCCATATATCCGATGCATCATCAATACGCAAAATACTTCGATAAATCTGTGGAGAAACCGAGTTCAACAACCAAGCTTTCACCATAGAGTTAGATCTAGACCACAGTTTAAAGTTCAAATCTGAGACTAAAGGTCTAGGCAGAGATCCATCCACAAACCCCAACTTATTCTTAGCATCAAGAGAAATACGCATAGCAGCAAACCAATCATCAAAGTTCGTACCATCCAGATGTATTGAGATGATATTGAGACCTGGATTATCACCACTTTGCATATAGAAAGGAGACTGCGTCGGATCTGTAGCATTTGATGAGTTTTGGTCACTCTGATATCGAGATGCACGGAGATCGCCATCAAGATGAGATCGGAGTGGAGAATCTTCAAACACAGCAGATCGAGATTTCTTTTGTGAAGCGGAACCTGAAGAATCTTGCAATCGAGTCGATCGTCGAGGGTGTTTTGTGATTTTCACCATGGTTTCGAAAACTGAGCTTATCGGAGTTTAGATCTATGATCTGAGAAGAGAATCCGAGCTCAAAATCGAAGAAAAGAGATCAAAATCACAAGAACGAAAGCTCTGATACCATATCACGCAAGGTGCGTGACTTGAAAGAGAAGAAGAAGAAAACTGTTTTTCTCATTCAATTAATTGGAAAACACTGTACAAATGTGAACGTTATATACAATTACCAAAGAATGAACTAAACCGGAAATAACCGTAACTAACCAAACCTATTACAAACTTAGAAACCTTAATAAAACCCAATAATTTTGCACATTTTCGCAAGATGATCGACACGGGTATCATCTTTATGGAGAATAAAGGTTTCTTAAACAAATACAAAGGAGTCACTAAGTACCAAAAATTCATCGAGCTAAGATGCAAAGTTGGACCACTACTCAAGATTAGAAGTCGTAGAGATGAGGTCCGTATAACCTGTGAGAAAGCACCCATGAGTCATTGGGAATTGTAGTAAACACTTCATTGCCCAAAGGAGAGTCTTCAGCTCTTTGTGTAGGAGAGAAAGAGAGTCCTAAAACTAGCGTTCTATCTTGGACTCTTGGTTAATTGGGTATTTGACACAAGTCAACCTTATTTATCAAAACCTAATGATAATTTTGCCCCTTTAGCCTAACTAAAAGCATTTAATTAGGTGATGTTAGGTGTCGAGACAAAAAAAAAATGAAAGGGATGATTGATTAATGACTATGAGGACTTTTTCATTTGTACAACTTTTATGCCACCCTCATGTTTTGATGATTTTATCCAATCACATTTTAGCACTTTTCTTTTGGATTTTAAATTCATCAAAACAAGAAATTTCCGGGCTGCATCAATGTTTGAAGTTGAAACGCATTTTCTTGGACTAGAGTTAAGTTAGAGATAAACATATAGTCGGTTTTAGCCTTTAGGATTATCTTTGTATGTATAAATTTGTTGTACAATTGAAGAACTGAAGTAAACAAGTTTTCCAAAAGCTACCTCGTTCCTTTCAATTATACTGACTCCGCTTAAGACTACTAGTTTTTTCATGACTTATATTATTTTAATTTCTGTGTTGGTTTTAGTACTTCAGAGGATAAAAATGAGCCAAGAAGTCCATCTTATTGACACCTCGCATATAAGATGCGTATTAAGCATATCTAGCAATATATATATACAATTCAGAGTTTTTAACTCGAAACAATCTCCACACAATAAACGGGAACATAACCTTGATGAATTAAGTTTGAATCTTGACGAAAAAGGAATTCATAACAAAATCCGAGGTAATAGATTTGAAAACATACAATTCAGAAATTATGCTCTGTCTTGGTTACTAAACTCGATGAAAATAAAAAGAGGACTTTTCAAATCACCACCCTCAAATTTATATGTGAGGTTTGTTCATTGGGCTTTGTGGCCCATAAGTAAATGTTTGGGCCGAAAAAGAAAATTCAAACTGCAAAAGGCAGAGAGGGTATTTTCAGTAATTTACAGCTCGAATTCGTCACCGTTGATTACGATATAATCTAACGGTGAGTAACAGCGATCTGCGTACTTTCTTGTCATTGGTTTAAACGAATCTAAAACAGTATATAAACTTTGGGGAAGATCGAGAGTCCATAGAACTACTCAACTCGTATTACAATTTTTCCCTCTCATATTATCTTAAAAGTAACTCGAATTCAATTACAATGGCGGGTCGTGGAAAAACTCTCGGATCGGGATCTGTGAAGAAGGCGACGACAAGAAGCAGCAAAGCCGGTCTTCAATTCCCGGTTGGTCGTATCGCTCGTTTCTTGAAGAAAGGCAAATACGCCGAACGTGTTGGTGCCGGAGCTCCCGTTTACTTAGCAGCCGTTCTCGAATACCTCGCCGCCGAGGTAATTTGTCATCTCCATCCTTGTAAAACTTCTAGTTTTGTAGTTTAATTTTGTAAACCCTAATTGTTTGGGAAATTTTGAAATTAGGTTTTGGAATTGGCTGGGAACGCAGCGAGAGATAACAAGAAGACTAGGATTGTTCCAAGGCATATTCAGTTGGCTGTGAGGAACGATGAGGAATTGAGTAAATTACTCGGAGATGTGACAATTGCTAATGGTGGTGTGATGCCTAACATTCACAATCTTCTTCTTCCCAAGAAGACTGGTGCTTCATCCAAGCCTTCTGAAGACGATTAAATTAACTAATTTTCGACCTCTGTTGCTGTTATTTTTTTGGTCTTATTTTTTTTTTATAAAGTAATTTAGATTAGATCTATCTTTATCAATTTGAATGTTCATATGCTTCAATTTCTTATGGAATCCAAATTTAAACTTTTATATTATTTCGAGTAAGATGATGATGACCCAGGATTGTCAGTTTAATGATTTGGGATTTAAAAATTTGATTTGATTTAAAAATATGATTGGTTGACATAAAGAAGGGATTTTTTTGAGTTAAAAAAATGGGGAAAGATGTTGTGAATGACATCATACGAGAGATGTATAATTGAGCAAAGTATGACATTTATATTATAAAGAGATGTGAAGGATTGATAATGATTGGTGGGGCAAAATAGTGTACGACACCCATGAAAATGAAATAAAATAGAAACGGATTGAGAGAGGAAGGAGAACACCTACCAGCACCATATCTCTTCTTCTTACTTTCGTTTTTCCACACATTGTCTCCTTTCCCTTTTTCAGATTTGACCTCTCTTCGTAATAAGATCGAGCCGCCAGGAGAAATTAGGAGAATGGTGTCTCCGGAGAACACAAACTGGCTTAGTGATTACCCTTTGATTGATGGTGCTTTCTCTGATCACAATCCCACTTTCCCTTGGCAGATCGATGGTTCAGCTACTGTCAGGTATCTTTTTTGAGTCATAAGGGGTTTCTGTATTCTGGGATTTGTTTCTCTCACCATCTATTCGGTTTTGTTCCTCAGCTTTGGACTTTTGGTGTTTTAGGATTGGTTGTAGTATCTGGACAAGTTGTTTATGAATGTGTTGATCACTCAGTTGGTTTTTAGATGGTCTTGTTTTGATAGATATTCAACTCCTGCATAGATGAAGCTTTTTGTCTCTGTTTTGCATATATCCTTTGTTTCCTAAACAAGTAGACGAATCTAGATCTCTCTACTCTACTCTAGATATTTCTACAAATTGCTATAGGAAGGTTCTGTTAGTAGTATATGTACAAGTTCTTATGGAGTTTGATCTTGTTGATCACTCAGATTATTTTTAATTGGTGTTGCTGTGATTGAATTTAGAACCTGATGTATAATGCTTTTTCTATCTGTTTCGAATCCAATCCATTACTCTGTTTCCTTAAAGAAGTAGACGAATCTTGATCTCTGCTTCTACTTTAGATCTCTTGAAATTGGTTGTAATCTTTGTAATTGATCCTTCCTCTTGTGTTGATGTGATCTGTTCACAGTGTTGAAGTTGATGGCTTCCTTTGTGATTCAGATGTGATCAAAGAACCAGGCTCAAGGAAGAGGTATGAAACGCTATTGGTCAAACCTGCTTCTACTAAAGTAACTTGTGGTTCTTGCTATCCAATATAGATTTATTTTGAACCTGTTAAGAAGTTTCTTTTTTGCCAATGTTCTCATTGCTTCAGGATCAAAACTGAATCTTGCGCTGGTTCTAGCTCGAAAGCATGTAGGGAGAAACAAAGACGTGATAGGCTAAATGACAAGTATTTTCTTGCTTTCTCGTCGCTCTCTTCTATCTTTTTATCTATGGAGTTCTTGATCTTTCAGTATCATGCTTTAACAATAGGTTTACGGAATTGAGTTCCATATTGGAACCTGGGAGACTTCCAAAAACAGACAAGGTTGCTATTCTCAATGATGCAATTCGTATGGTGAACCAAGTAAGAGACGAAGCCCAGAAACTTAAGGACTTGAATTCAAGCCTCCAGGAGAAAATCAAGGAGTTGAAGGTAAAAAAAAAAAACCGAAAACTCGGGCACTGTAGCCTTTGCAAGATCTTTAGATTGTCCATTGATCCTTAATACGCCAATATGTAGGATGAGAAGAACGAGCTGCGTGATGAGAAACAGAAACTAAAGTTTGAGAAGGAGAGAATCGAGCAGCAACTGAAAGCGATTAAGACACAGCCTCAACCTCAACCTTGTTTCTTACCAAATCCGCCAACACTCTCTCAAGCTCAAACTCCTGGAAGCAAGCTTGTCCCTTTCACAACTTACCCTGGCTTTGCAATGTGGCAATTCATGCCTCCTGCTGCAGTTGATACTTCACAGGACCATGTTCTTCGTCCTCCGGTTGCTTAAAGCTTCCTCTCTCTATTACTAAAGAGCGTAAACGCTTTTATTGATGTAGTGATGATTCTCACATTCTGAGATCAGAGACATAATTCTATGCAACTTAAAACTGTGTAAAATGGAAATAAGCATGCACTAAAAGTCTTGAATTTTAAATCAATCTCATTGTACACAAAGTTGAAAATCATGTTTTTACAGATTTTGGATTCTGACTTTGGATGTTGAGGAATGAGTAAGAAGATTCTGGGAATTGACTGATTGATTTTTGATTATATAAAGCTGATCTGAAACTTGAGATGAATCTGTCTAATCTCTACTCTCTTACCAGCTTTAAGCTAAACATATATAGCAAAGTTTGTAACTTTCAGCTACACAAACTCAAAAAGGATTTGCCTTTTAGCTTCTTGTAGTGAATGTGAACTCAGTCAAAATAAACAACAAGACAAAGATAAAAACTTTCAATATTCATTGAGACATTCTCTTGTTCATCACTTTCTTCAGCAGACTCTCACGACCAGGAAAAGGACTTTGAATCTTTGGCTCAAGTTGCTTCTCTATAGCTTCTAGCTTTCCCAAAAGACCCTTCTGCTCACTCCTACTCACCGTTTTGCCATCATCTCTCCCAAGACTCTGTCTCATCCTCTCTCTCCTCTGTCTTCGCCTCCATACATTCTCATCTTCCTCTTCTTCCTTCTTCTCAATCTCTCTTCTTCTTACCATCTCTCTTTTCACTTCTTCCTCTTCGTTCATCTTCCTTAACCTAGGAATCCGACCACCTTTGCTTGTCCCCAAAAGCTCGAAATTGATTTTGCTCCAACCAATCTTATCTTCATTATCCCAACCAAATCTCTCACTAATCTCCAACAACATAGAAACAGAGTTTGTCTCTTCTCTGTTCTTCTTTACAGAAGTTAAAGCCCTCATGCTCTCATCACTTCCATGAAGGATTTTCTCAGCAAATTCCCACTCTGCTCTATCTTTATAAACATCGTCTTCGAGCACTTCATCTGCCAGCTTTGCCCAGTACTCAGAATCTCCTGCACGAAGATTCTTTGAGACCCATTTGAGATAAGAAGAAGGCAAAGTACCAAGCATTTTGCCCTTGTGTTTGCCGAAGTCTATGATTGTGTCTCTGGCGTCTAGGGTTTCGATTATTTGAAGTTTTTTGACTAAGGGTTTAGGTTGATTGGTGGGGAAGATACGATTAGTTGATGAAAGATTTCTTCTTGGTCTGAAAGATGATGAGGAGGAGGAGATGGTGAAGATGGTTTTTGTTGTTGTTGTTGTAGAGTGAGAATTGTGGAACAAGATCACCGAGTAACTCATTGTTGTGTTCCACAAAATTGTGTTTTTTTTTTCTTAACTCATATAAAATACTCGCACACACTTATGTTATCTGTTAGTCTATTTGGTACCCAAAAAAAAAAGATTTTTTTTTGTTGTTGTTGTAGGCAACTTGAAGTTGATTAACTTAATATAAGAATTGGTAATATCATTAAACTGATGGTGTCTATGATTCAGATGTAAAATATTGACTAAATATAAATAAACAACAAGGTAGTCAATGAATTTTGATCCTTTTTTTGTAATTAAAGCCAACATCGTTTGTAATATCTACCACCAATTCATTTTCTTCCTTATCTTTTGATCATGATTTAGGGTTTATATGAAATTTTAAAAAAAATATGACCACCATTTCACAGATAGTTTATAAGATAAGTACAAGTAATTTATCATCAAAATTCAGGTTGTATTATGTATATTAAGATTTTTTTTTAAAAAATTTGTGTTTTAGTGCGGTTCAAGAAGACGAGAACTCTCAGGACGATGAAGATTCATGTTCTAAAAACAGTAATATGAGAAGATGGTCAATAAGGCAAAAGGAGGAGACAATGCTCGCAAGACAAATGTTCCAAATCCTAATAATCTCTTATCTTACGACAATAAATGTAAAATTAATGACTGAATAATACTAATAGTTACGCAATTTTGACACCAAAAACAAAACAAAAAATAGTCGGTAATAGAACAACAACAAAATTAAATAACATATTTTAAACAAATAATCGAATAACATAAAATTTTATATAAAGTTACGAGTCAATTTAAATATCAAATCTTTTGAAATTTCACAAATATTATATTTACTGTCTGTTAACTAATCCTATTAGAGCATCCTTGACACAAGTTCAATACAATACCAACAAACATAAAAAATTGTACAAAAAAACCCATGTGTTTAGAGATATTTCTTTAATCATTTATACGCACATGATCACAATCAAAGATAATTAGAGGTAAGCTCTAACACAGACCAACAAATTACAAAACAAAACAAAATTACTTATTGGAGAAAAAATAATTCCTGCCCTTCTCTATTCTAAGTGACAACATATTACAAGTGCTGAAGTATGCTATCGAAGATTGCGACATCCAAATAACCAGCTCCTTCAACTACTCAAATGAAGTATATGAGGCATGCCAGCTTGGAAAGTGTTCAAGACTTCTTTTATTATCTTCTGGTTTTGTTGTTTCTACACCACTTGAAAAAATAGATTGTGTTCTTTAGGGACCATCTCATTTTTTATCAGATCAAGATTTTGTTATTATGTGATCAAGGATTGTGTTTCTTCAATCTTCAAATTATTCCAACAACTTGCAGAAAATTTGTTAAAAGAAAGAATTGGAATGTTTTAGTGTAATGGAGCTGGTGAGTTCATTAGCAATGTTTACCAGTTGATCTCTTGTCCACACACTTCTCATCAAAATGGAACTGCAAAAGAGGAAATCGTCATCTTACTGAACTAAGCTTGTTCATAATGTTGAAAGTAAAGTTCCACATAAGTTTTGGTTGAAGCTTTTATAGCAAATTTCCTGAGTAATATATTGTCCTCTACTACTTCAGCTTCATCTATCAATCCTTATGAGATCTTATATGGGAAACCACATGTTCATATACATCTTTAAAGACTTTTGGTTGTACTTATTAATCTCTTCTAAAGCCCTATATAGAGAATAAGTTTGATCCAAGATCACTAAAAAATATGTTATCTTAGGTTAGGTGACATTGCACTGGACTTGTGTCAACATACTCTAAGAAAATATCAAAAAGTCCATGTGATTAGAATTTTCTTGCAAGTAAATTAGTATATATGTTTGCCATGATATTTGGAAATGTAACTCTCATTTTTCTCCTTTTATGATGTTAATTTTAAAAACAGTTGTGGCTTGGTGTTCTTTAATCAATCTTTCCCTCTTTTACTTTTTGTTTCTACATAAATATAAAACTTTTTATGAGCTATCATATTTTCAATGAATCAATGGCTGATATACTCCTCATTTAACATAAAGTGGCTGATATACTCTTCTTATTTTTCGAATTTGTTGTATTTATTTTTTTTATTCTAAAAAGTGTAAATTACCAGAAACCCATTGTTTTTTAAAACAATTACAGACCCAACCGCCTACTATCCACCCATTATGCAACCCATCCGGGTTGAAATCGGATAAAAAAAACCAGATATCAGAACCAGAAATTTTAGGGGATTTTAGTCGGTTTATGTCTAATTAATCGGTTAGCTTCCCCCGATTTTCCCTTTTTTTATCTCCTTTATCAGCCCTATCATTTCACTCTGGACTCTCCATTTGACGATCAATCTGTAACATTTCGATCTGATTTCATAGTTCAGTAAAAAGAAAAGAAGCTCCCTCGATTTCCTCTATCCTTATTCAAATTCTCAGATTAGGTAAAACTAGGAAGACTATGCCGCCGAAGACATGGTATGGACGAAAAGAACCTCAGAAGCAAAAGAAATCGGCTTCTCCCAAGAACAAAAAATCGGCTTCTCCGAAGCAAAAGAAACCGGTGCCTCCGAAGCGTAAGAAAACGGCACCTCCGGTGGTAGAAGAAATTTCAGATGAAATTACAGATGCCTTAGATGAAATTACAGATGCCTTAGCTATTGTTCCTATTGTTCCAGTGGTTGAAGAAGTTTCGAAGGCCTTAGTTATTATTCCAGCTGTAAAACACAGAGAGGAAGAAGTACCATACCATGTAGAATTACCGATAGAGGAAGAAGAAATGCCCGAGGAAGAAGAGACTGAGAAGGTCTCGGAAGAAGAAGGTCGCAATGAAGAAGATAATACGGTATTCATCTTAATCTTTTGTCCAATTGCGTGTCCAATTGCGTGTCCAGTTTGCTTATTAAAAGAAACATTTGAAGTTGCATGTCCAGTATGCTTAATCTAGGCAAAATTGTGTGTATTTTAGGTAGGTGATGAGGATGAATTCGAACCAATGCAACCTTTGAAGTTGTACTTCCCTAACAGCGAGTATGTGAAGCCATTGAAGATCATAACCCGTTGTTATATAAAAGAGTGTGTAGATACATTAGAGGAAGTACTTAAGCCGGATGAGTTGAGTTGGTTTCTTGAGCACCCTCAATTTTGCCACTTCTTTCACATGCCAAGGGAGAGAACTCACAAGACCATGGGCATGTGGATGCTTCTCCTCCGCACGGCGTGTGTAGAGAAGCAAAGAAAAGCTTGGTTTGTGGTAAACGGTGTTCCTATTAGGTATTCTCTAAAGGAACACGCACTCTTATCGGGATTACATTGTCATGCGTATCCAGAAGGATATAAGAGTTTTGGGAATTCGAAGTTAGTTGACAAGCATTTCAAGAAGGAGAAGGTTACCTATGCTGCCTTGAAAAGGAAGTTTAAGACAATGAAGGCTTGGGGAGGAGATAGAATGAGGATGGCGGTATTGTATTTCCTAGCTAGTGTTATAAAAGAAAAAGGGAAAGAAGGCCCAGGTGCACCCGCTGTAGACAGTCTTCTTATAAATGTTGTTAGTGATCTTGATTGGTGCTCGACGTTTCCATGGGGAAGGCTATCTTTTGAAGATAATCTTAAACAAATTAAACATTGTATGAAGAGTTGTAAGGGTCGTGCCAAATTAACATCTCATACCTATCCAAGTTTCATCGTTCCTATGGAGGTAATTTGTGGATAGATTAATAGTTTTTGTTGGTTTTGTTTATGTAAATTATAATATGTATAATTTATAGCTTTTGGCTTTCGAGGCAATCTTGGGTTTGAAGAAGAGATTCCGAGAAGATGTTATAGGTGCAGACAGTGGCTGTCCTCAGATGTGCAAGTCCAAGTTCATCGAAAGTCCTATGAGGGGATTCCCTCTTTCTGAGATAAATGATGCACTTGGCACAACAAAGGTTAATTAATAATAATTAGGTGATATTGTAGTAGTAACATAATGGTTAGTAAATGATTGGATTATTTAGTAGTAACATTTGTTTATTCTTTCAATCATAGGAGATTGAAAGTATCTTTGTACCAACTGATGATGAGATCAGTCTTTTGGCGCACAACATGGACCAGTCGGATGATGAAGAAGATTGTGATGATGATGTTGTTGATGGTTGGATGAAGGTTATACTTCATTCAACAAGTGGGCTATGTTTTAAAGAACTCTACAAAGAAAATTTGGAGGGAAGAAAAAGGATTGTCGATGAGGCTGAGGAGAAGGAGGCTGAGGAGAAAGAGGCTGAGGAGAAACTGGAGAAACAGGCCCAACAGAAACAAATATAAGGTGTTAAGATGGTCATTGAAAGAAGATTCAAGGTGTTGGTTGATATGCTTTCAGAAATGGAGGTAAAACTGACTGGGAAGATTGAGAAGCTAGGAGAGAGGATTCAAAGCGTTGAAACAAAATTGTTGAAGGTTGATGCAGTGGTTGAAGGTTGATGTAGTGGTTGCTGGTAGTAACGATAAAGAAAGTGATGGAATGGATGGGGTGAAACTGGGGAAAATGGTAGAGATAGTGTTGGAGTGGCTGCAGGTGAAACTGGTGAAACTAGTGAAACTGTTATTGAAACTGTGGTTGAATCTGTTATTGAAAAAGAGAAACAGACGAAGAAGGGGAGAAAGAGGAGTTATTCAAACCTCAGGAAAGAGCCATTCGACCCTCCAGTCACCAGGAAGAGCAAGAGGGTCTAAGTTGAAAAATTGTCTTATCCAAATGATGGTTTTGAACATGTTCTTGCTTATGTATTTTTAAGACATGTAAGACGGTTATTTTGGTTTTCCTATTTTGACATGTTTGACGCTTATTTTGGTCTTCTTATTTGACAAGTATGTATGACGCTTATTTTGGTCTTCTTATTTTTACATTTTGGTCTTCTTATTTTGGACATGTGTGATATCAGTGAATTTCAGTTGACAAATTTTACTAAGTTCAGAAAGCCAAATAAACAATTTACTAGGTGTACAACGATCACAGTTTTACCAATTTGACCAATGATACGATATGATAGTACTCAAA
Source organism: Crucihimalaya himalaica (assembly GCA_004349715.1). NCBI lineage: Eukaryota > Viridiplantae > Streptophyta > Magnoliopsida > Brassicales > Brassicaceae > Crucihimalaya > Crucihimalaya himalaica. The sequence continues at coordinate 1,519,824 of SMJT01000040.1, read as the reverse complement.
CAAACATAAAGGTCAAGCAATACCAGTGAAATATAATGTCATATCTTACACATACATAGCATAGCCGAGCCAAACACCCTTTATGGGCTGGCCCTTACGTTCATTAACCTACGAATTTCATTTTCTGCCTTTGCCACGCGGTCTTTAAGTTCACTAATTTCATCACGCATTTGTAGGATTGACACTTGAACTGCCTCCAATTCAGTATTAGGGATAGTGGTCGCTTGTCTGTGCTCCTCAGGTCGGATGGACAATCTTTTTAGCTCATCTCCAATGCGGTTGTTCAATAGTATTAACTTCTCATCAACTGCAACATCCCACCACTTAGAAATGTGGTGCCAATCACCATCCTACGCATTAGCCATAACAAAATTATTTGACTAACACTTCACGAATTGAAATGAAATTATATTACTTCACAGATTCAAACAAAATTATATTACCTCACTCATAGGGCATTGGTAATATCTTCTTCCTTGATTATCCGGAATGGTAGACACTAATAGCTTAACACGGTGGCCACAAAAACAGACTCTGAGGACACCGTAATCGCCGTCTGCATAAAAACACGGATCTAAACTTGCTTCTGACTCGGAGCTTGTCACTGGACTGATAGGCATTATTACTAGCAGAAATACACAAGAGCACAAGTTAGATCTTGAAAGTGATAATTTAGACTACAAATGATTTACCAGAAATTAACGAGAGATTTAAGATTTATCGGAAAAACTAACCTTAAACTCCTCTCGATTTTGAAGAAATATTGGTTGAGAAATGAGTGGAGTGGAGTCTAGTTGAATTGAGAAATATTGACAAATATCGGGAAAAAAATTAGAAAAAGGGGGGAAAGAGAGAAGATTGAAATTTTAGGGAAAGAGAGAAGCGGGAAAACAAGTGACTAGCCAAAATGCAACACTGGAGTGTTGTGGGTACCACATGTGCGCTTGTTTGACTATTTGACCAGCCGATATTGCACCGCTAGAGTGTTGTGGGGACCACATGTGCGCTTGTTTGACTAATTGACTAGCCGATATTGCACCGCTGGAGTGTTGTGGGGACCACATGTGCGCTTGTTTGACTAATTGACCAGTCGAGATGCACCGATAGTTTTTCCCAGTCGGAGTATTTTACCAACTTACAAACAGTTTCACTTTTGCCATTTTTTTAGTTTTTGTGAGTTTTACCAAATTTAAACAAAAATATTTTAGTTTTACCATAAACAAAATGATTTATATATGCAGCACAAATATATGATAATATGTCTAGTTAAACATAATTTCGTTCAGATGGATCAAAATTTGATCAACATTATGAAAGTCATCTTAAAAGTATAAGGGATGTTGTGTATGGATGTCTTGTTGTTAGTAGCAATCAAGCAAAAAATTAGTTTAGTGATTCTAACATTTTTGTGCTTACATTGTAAGTTATATAATTACATTGTAGTTACATTTTCGTTTTTTTAATATTTTAGTTTTATAAATATTGTTTTTTTATTAGATTTATTAAATATGTGTAATTACATTATTCTGCTAAACACTATTATGTTGTGTCAATTAATGTATTTGTATTCTCATGATTACATTATGCCGCTTATCTGTCCTTTCGTAATTAATAACTGACGCCGAAAACCTTTCACTTCCTTGTGTCCAAGTTGCGACTTTTAACAAAAACATTTCACTTCCTTATAATCAAAAGATAAATAAGGGAAAGAGATCAAAGAGAGAGATTAGTTTTACTAAACCAGAAGAAACAATGAAAAGTTTTGAGGAGGGCGAGTCTTCTTTTTCTTCTTCAAAGAGGTTTAAACACAATTTATCTTCAGAACGCAGTCTTGAAGATCTTCCAGTCGATCTGCTAAACATTATTCTGTTGATAGTATGTCAACAATCTTTCCGTGATATGGTTATGCTCAAATCGACTTGTAAGCTTTTCCGTGAAATTATCGAAGATGATGAAATTTTGTCATCAATTGATTGCTTCTTTTTACGTCTTCACTGGCCACATCCCTTCCCATCTGCCCTAGATTCGTTCAGAGTTCGTTGTTTTGAAAAAAACAACGCTTCTACCATCTTCATGAGGGGTCTCTCAGAGTTCTTCCGAGAAGGCAATTTGGATCAAGGCCTTTCAACTCTTCGAGAATCTGCTCTTAAGGGCTACAACGTGGCTATTTATAGTTACGTCATCCTTCGTAAGATTATGAATCCTACAGACGAGTTCGAGAAAGACATTACCAAGCCAAGCAGAGAATTTGTTGGAAGCATCAGACGGAAACTAGCGGATGCAAACCTTCCATATGTATGGTTTTACAAATATCCTCAACAGTTCATGGAGAAGCGAGCGCAATTTAATGCTATAAAACTCTACAACTGTAAGTGTGAAAAACTGAATGGTTGGGAAAACGAATGGAATGAGGATTTCAAAGGTGGTGCAAGAGGATCCATGTTTGAAGATTGTTTTTGGATCATCCAAGTTTTTTTGTTTTGTCGAGAGTTTCGTCAAAAGGTTGCCTAGTTTTGATGTTATGTATTGTGAAGTTTTTTGGTTTTCATTTTAATGCTATGTATTATGAAGTTTTTGGATTTTATTTTAATGACAAATGCTATGAATGAATGATTAAAAACATAGTATCACATAAAACAGAGTATCACAAATTGTTATCCCAGTTTTACATAAAACAGATTATCACATAAAACATAATACAAATTATTGTCCCATTTTTACAGTATCATGCAAACCATTTACCCAAGTTTTGCCCTGGAACTACCTTATTACTCTTCTTCCTCCTCTTCCGACCTTCTCCAGCAGAAGGATATCGATTCTCTTGGTGTCTCCCACTCTTTCGCTTCGGGTAATTTGGAGGTAAAGCAGACATTGCATGTATATTATCGGGAACTATCCATTCACTCACATCTGGGACTGGATAAATTGTCCGGGAGTACGCCAATGCCCACTGTTCCAAGGTGTAATAATTCGAACACAAATCGTATACATGTATATCCACCGTTCGAGTACCCAACTTCATGTATTCAAGCACATCGGCAACGGCATGGACACAAGGATACATGTCTAGATCAAAACGTTTGCAAGAACAAGTTTTTCTCCTCAGGTCCACCAAATATGGTTTGCCATCACGTCCAATGACACTAAATTCCATCAAGAAGGTGTTCAACGTATTCACTCTTAAGCTTGCACCATCCTTACAGTTAGTGTGCAATTCATTCTCCACAAAAGGTACTATTTTCCGGGTGTTTGATCCACTGACTGCTTCCTGCCTGTGTCTGCTAAACCACTCCGCAATTTTTGCAACAATGACATCAATCATAGGGAGTAAAGAGTACTTCCTTGCGTTCTTGAATACACTATTCAAAGATTCTGCAGTATTTCTTGTGTCCAGGTTGTACCTAGCCCCTGCAAAATAACACCTTGCCCACTTGTTTACTTTCACACTCTTTGTTAAATACTCACCTACTTTTGGATACTTAATCTTGAATTCGTCATACACCTTATCAAATTCAGACTGTGTATAAATCTGAGCCTTTTCCCTAAATTTTGCTGCAACTATTTCTTTGCTAATTCCACCAACCTTTCCTTTCATATTCTGTGACAAATAGTAAACACAACACCCATGTTCACAACTCGGATACACAGCAGCAATAGCATTGATGAGACTTTGATTTCTATCACTAATAAAAACTAATTATGGCTGTTCTGGTACAACAGTTTTTAGCTGAGTGAAAAACCACTTCCAACTACATTCCTTCTCACCATCAACTACAGCAAAGGCAATGGCATAATGGTGATGATTGGGGTCATGGACTGAAGCAAATAGTAACACACCACCATTTGTGAGGAAAGTTGCATCTACACAAAGAACTTTCCGCATACACCTAAACCCTTCAATGCAAGCTCCCAACGCAATGAACACATACTTAAACCTTTGTTCTTCATCCAACTGGTAACTTGTTTTAGTACCTTTATTCAATTTTTCTAACATGAACAGATAAGAAGGCAACAACTTGTAACTCTCTTCTGGATTACCACGCACACGAGCTGTAGCTAATTTTTTGCCTCTCAAAGCATTTGAGTATGACACCTTCACATTCAGTTTTCTATGTACAAGGCTAATGAGATCTTTAGCATTAGGGGTCTCCAATACTCTTGGATAATCTTCTTGCATAATAGATGCAACTAATTGTGTTGTACCTCCCCTTCTATTAGTACTTGTGCTGGCAGTAGCACGAGAGCATGAATGCATCTTCCTATATACTCTAACTGACCATTTCACTTTCTTAGTTTTTTGAGGCTTGGCCACTCGTAAATACCAATTACACTCTTTCTCACGACAATTTATCACATATCTCCAACTATCAGAGTTTAGGATAACGTACTCAAAACATTCCTTATGTGTCGCTCTAGCCACTAACTCTTGCACTTGTTCCTTGTTCACAAATTCTTGTCCCACTTCCAAACATGAGCCATCTTTCCACATCTCTAGAGACTTACTTCCTTCTTCATTACATGGTGCCTCTAGAATTACATGCATACCAACATCTTCACCATACCCATCACCAACATCCTCTGCATTCACCTCATTAACTTTCTCTGCGCCATAAACCATTATCGCTCCATCATTAACTGTGAGATTTGAGTCGTTATTCTCATAATTCACACCAACTGAAATCCCCACCTTGCTTCTTAATACTTCCTCAACGCACTCACTTAATACCACATACAAAGGACTTCTACGTTGTTCATTGTCCATTGTCGATAGAAAACCATCAACATCATCATCATCGAAGATATATGAAGCAATCTGAGGTTTCACTGTTAGCGGAATGTAACTCAACCTCAGATTTTTTGTTGCAAACTCTATACCAAGCTTCCATCGAATTCTATCAATCAACATAGCATAATTTATCTCATTCTCATCCTTAAACGTTAATGCTATCAATTTAGGTTTATTAGACACCCATCGACACCCATCATCTGCCTTATACTCGTAATGCCCTTCATATTGACAATGTATTACTGTCTTCATGCTCTACAAACTCGATACAAACTGAAATTCGACTACTCATCTTTCAAGCTCAAATTCGAGTTAAGGTGGACAGCAAAGCTTTCAATCTCTAATGATCCGGATCGAGCTCTGGGTACGATTGGGACAACAGCTGGAAGAACTTCTGCGGATTAATAATGGATATGGCTGGGAATGGAATAGCTGAAGAATTGAAGAAATCGTATTGAAGAATCGCAATCAGAGCATCGTACGGATCTTTTGCATTTGGGATTTTGGGTTTGAGGAGGATTAACGTGGCGTGATTTCATTGGACTAGATAAAGAGAGTTTTGATTGGTTGGCAGCTAAGGGTAAATTGGGGGAAGAAAGTCGAATTAAGAGGGAGGAGTAAAGTATATCATTTTGGAGTAGGATAGGTTTGAGAGTACTGATATTGGAGTATCTCAGCCATTCGCCCTATTTTCAATCTCAGTTTTCTAATCTTATTGAGTTCTGTTAACTTTGAATGGTTTATTCACTTTTCCAGCACTAATTCTCGCTTCACCAGTGAAATATTATAAGTTTAGACAATGAGAATAAAAATCAAGGATTAGGGATTTAAAAATCCTGAAATATATGCGGACGGACCTCACCATATTATAAGATTTGCTTTAAACTTTTTCTTCAGATCAAGAGAGTTGGACTCTATGAATTCTTCTTTTCTTCTTTATAATACGACTCCATGTTTTGTTTTTAGTTGATTGGTTGAGTCTTAATGGAAACATCAAATTCAGAAAGTCCTTTTACAACCTTGTCATCCATGTCGGCTCATTATTTGGCACCACAGAAGAATAATCAAATTATTAAAGATATTGGACCACTATAAACACTTGAACTATGGTCGTGGGCGGAAAAATGTGAGACCATTTTGGTAATTATCAGTTGTGTTGTGTACGTACGTGATGTCGGTGTCACCTTCAGAAACTTCGAAATTATTTTGATAAACCGTGTATCATACACGTCATTTTAGATACAAAAATATATAATTTTGATATAACTTTATTTATTTAACATCTAAGTCTCTCTTTATATCACTTTCTATATATAGTGAATCATGCAACAAATACACATAAAAACAACTTGTGTTCTTGTACTTGTAAGGTGACTCAAGACTCCCAAAGCTATGGCGGAGAAGGTACTTGATTCTAGTTTCCTTTTTTGTATCTGAATTTTCATATTAATTACTTCTCTGTTTTTATCAGATCTTATCCCCATGTAGCTAAAAATACATGTATAGTTAAGGTAATAATGATCAAATTATATGATATGCACAAACAGGTAGTGGTGATGATGAAGTTGAAAGTGGATCTAAACTGTTCCAAATGCTACAAAAAGGTTAAAAAAGCTCTCGCCAAATTCCCTCGTGAGTTTCTTTCTTTAATTTTATTTTCTGCTCATTTAAATCATTTGAGGGTTGAGAAAAGTCTAAATCTTGATAAATAAATACGATTTTGTGGTATGTGTTGCTTTGTCAAAAATATAGAAATAACAGACGAATTGTTCGATGAGAAGTCGAACACGATCATCATCAAAGTGGTTTGTTACGATCCTGAGAGGCTAATGAACAAACTCTGCTACAAAGGAGACGGTTCTATCAAGTCCATCGTGATCCTTGATCCACCCAAACCGCCTCAACCCCAGGCTCAACTTCCTCAGAAGCCTAAAGAACCACCACCACCACCACCAGCAGCACCCCCAGCACAAGCTCCAGCTCCTGCTCCAATTCTTGTTCCTCAACCGATGCCGATGTGGCAGCCGTATCATTGTGGGCCGTATTACGAGTCCCAACAGTACCAATGTTACGGAAGGCCCGTTTACGAGAGCTGGGGAGGTGGAGGACATTGTTGCCACGAAGACACGAACTCTCAAGTCTGCTCCATCATGTGAATTGTGAAACACTGAACCTACTCAATCTTCCACACATATAGACTATACTACTACAGTATATCGCAGCAAACAAATAATTACACGAAGTTAACTTTAACTATCTTCGTCTTACCAGTATTTCTATTTCGAGGGATCGATCTTTTATGTACGTATACACTATAGGGTTTTTATTTCTTGTGTATATTTCGTTTTGGTTATAACCTATGATACAGCTTTTATAAAAATAGTATAATTGAGACTCTTTTTGCATTAAGATATAGTCTTCGCTACAAAAACAGTATAAGCACACAAGAATGGAAACGTAGTCTTTGTGATTGTTAATAATTTAGATCCCCAAATTGACCCTCAAGAACATGAATTAAAGCAAGAAATAAGAAAACATACATGATTTGAAGCGATATTATAAACCTTTTTAAGAATTGACTACTCGCTGGAAGCGTGTATATATATATATATATATTATTATGAAACATTAAACATTATATCATATTAAAAATTATATTTAACCACATGAATTTAATACATATTTTTAAAAAATCAGCTAACAGATAACAATGAAATAGTCTTTTTTGTTACTGCAAATAAAATTAATTAGTTTAAAATCAAAATTTATATTACTCTCTTCATTTTCATTTTCTTCAATTCCATCAAGTCATTTAAAATTCTTGTGTTGTCTAGTAAACACCATCAAACTCAAGTGTCTTGAAGTTAATTTTATTCAATTAATCAATTCCATTGTTGCCATATTTCTAAACATGATATTTTAAAAAAGATTAATATACAATAGTTCTAAATCGCAAAATTGGTTTGATTTTTTTTCTGTATATAAAAACTATCTATCATAATTTTATTTATTTATTTGAATGTGACACTAAAATTTTAAAAATGAAAGCGCAAGTTTTCAAAACGGAATTGTAAACTTCTTACGAGATTTCATAGTGGGTTATTTTTGAAGTGTCACGGAAGCGAGATTTCGAAAACTTTCGAAATCTTCCAATTTGGACTCCGATTCCGAAGCGAAAAGTGGATGAAACTTTCGTATTTTCTAGATAACCACTATCTTTATACTTAGAAAAATCAATGATTAATGCAAATCAAACTAAAGTGAGTTGTATTAAGATGATTAGGTATTTTTCAATAGTAATATCTAAAATTGATAATAATGAACTCAAAGTTAACACAAAAAACCAGATGGTACTTACTTGGTATTTGAAGCTACATCTCATTGGTCCGCCTGTCTTCACTGCCTCTTTATACGCCATGACAACTATTTCTTCTCAATCGTGTTGGGCCTCACAAAAGTACTTAACTTCCTTGGTTGCATATTAGATTAAATATTTAACCTCAACAGACGAACAAGACAATGTTTCATGTTTCTTAGATTTGCCATAATTTTACCAAATATAATGATCATAACCAATACATAAATCAATAATGAAATTTTTTAAAATTTTAAAATTTTATAATTTTCTATACATAATTAAAACTATGAATTAGATCAGATAGAGAGATTTCAATGAAAAGCTACTCAAATATCTTCCAATCCATTTTAAATTTTATAAAATTTAAATATATATAAATTGAAGAAGGAATATATGATTTTTTATAGTTAATGCCTTTTTGTTTACTTTTTAATTGATAACATATTTTTATAAATATGTTGTATTGAAAGTACAATTTTAATTTTAATTTATTCTTTATTTTTTAATTAAAATAAGAAAATGTAAACTTCATTAAAAAAAACATTGATAAACACTATAACAATTTGAGAATTTGAGTCAATCGTGGTAAAAAAATCCTAACGCATCACAATAATTTTAAATATGAAAATATAAATAAAAAAAACATTTGAAGTGTCAATATCATACATCAAAGATTCCCTTTAATCATATCAAATGAAAAACTTACGAAAATTAATTTAAAATTGTAATACGGCTTAACATACATAGTTGTGAATGCTTATTATTTATTAATGTTTGATGAGGAAATTACTTTAAAAAAACAACGAAGTTTAATATTTAAAGAGAAAATTAAGATTACAATTGTCTGCAGAAATATGCAAATCCATACCTAAGAATAACAAATCTGATGAAATATTAGAAATAGAAGACAACTTTGCATTTTCTGTATAAATAATATAAGTTGGAAAAGAGATACTAAGAAAATAAAATCATAAACAAGCTCTTTTTTTATGATAAAAGATGTTGGAAACATTCATCGTTACTTACTCCAATGCTACTAATTCCATCCTCTATTTTAATTTTTGAGATTCGCCAGATACTTACGATATTTTTATTATTATTTCTTGCACCAAATCTCTAAGCTCTTTCTTTATTCATCTAATTCTTATAGTCAGATGACAGATGTGCAGCAAATTTCGGAGAAGTATCAAACACACCATTGCATTTGAGACATGTATATGGACCATATTTTTCATACGGTTTACCATTTGTACGAGCATTATATTGATCATCATCACTTTTTCATCTTCTTAATAATCAACGTACGTAGTAATTAGTTTTCCTGAAAAGATTGGTTGCTTTGGAAATTTTAATAAAATCCACCATCTCGAGGAACATGGTAGCGCTTTGATGACAAAGAAAACATATTTAAATGATGAAGAACAACAGAATTTTGGCGTGGATAAATGACATTAAGAGATGTAAGATTCAAAATTTCGCACTACGTACGTACTGATTATTGAGAAATTTTGAAAGATGAAATACATGATTTCAAAAATTTGTTTTAGAACTCAAGGCACGTTTGACACGTTCAATGTCATATTGAACAATGTCAAGTGTATCAATATGAACAATAGTAGTATACCTATTTGTGATGGTTTGAGTGAAGAAAACTTCGATATGATGAGAATTATTTCGAATAGAAAAATCTTCGGCACCAGAAACATAATCAAAGTTTCCTCTCATCATATGATAGGCATATGTGAATTGTTAAATCGAATAGAAAATGAAAAGGCACGTGAATTTTGATAAGAAAAAAAAAGAAGATAATACAAATCTGCATGGTTCATGTAATCATATGTAGTGAACATCGATCGAACCATTCTGGAGTTGTGATTCATTTCGGTGGGAAACAATTCACGATAGTTTATGGGATCATCACCATACATACTGAATTTATTTGGATTGGAAGACATATTGAAACTTTAAATGTATCTTACACATTTGTCTATGTATCCTTTTATATAATTTTCAAGTAGTAAAGAAGTAATGAACTGAAAATTTATAAATTCAAAGTCAACATATTTTGTTATTTAGTTAATTTCAAATTTGGTACGTTATTAAGTACTTTGGATAATTGATTTTGGCAGGTTATTTCCTTTTGTTTACTAGTTAGTTATATTTTAGTATTATGGTTTGTATTGTATATTTTTTCCTAAACATTTATAAGATGCATTTTCAGTATTAATTGTTACCATTCTAATCTTGTTGGATTTTGAACACATATTTTTGCGTTTATAGTTCTTTGAATGATAAGTTAGATTTGATAATCATTTTTTTAAATATCCATGATCCATCAGAAATTTTAATGAATAATAAAGCGAAAAGATAACATGATACTTCATCAACATAATTAAAATATATATTATTTATAGAATATTATTTAAATATTAAATAATATCTTTACAAATAATTTTAATTGTAACGTATAATACGTTGTCTATAAGAATTTTGATATATACTTATATAATATAGTATATTTTAAAATTATGATTGTAGAAAACATATATTAATTATCCACACAACAAAATACATGTTTGTTTTTTGTTCCCTCCGATATTTCATATTGAAAAAACATTGCTTCAATTTTTCATCGTCACACCAGAGATGTCTATGTCTAAGACTTCGCGTCGTGAGACAAGAGGTTAGTTTATGAGGTTTTGATCAATGCTTTCATGTCTTCCATCGTAACAACTACGGTAACTTGGTTTGATCGCTACATTAGAAATAACATACGTGATTTCAAATATTGGTAAACTTTACTCATTTTTCTTGCTTTTGACTCAGATATACCATGTTAAACATTGAGTCAGAAAGAAGAAACAGGTACATCCCTCGGATATAAATGTCATAGTTAGGTCTTTTTTTTTCTTGTATTCCAATCTTAAATCAGAATTCCGTACTTCTTCACGACACCGTTTCTTGCTAGAGACATCCGTACTTGTAAAGAAGAAAAAGCAGCACAGGACAACGTTAACACGAAAACAAAAAGGAAACGACGCCACGTTCATTACTGAAAAAATTAAACGACACGATTGGTAGCTGCAGAGAGGGCCTTATCTTACTCCAATCCTCAAAAAGAAACCTTTACAAGTTACACTATTCGTTGAAGCTTTTAAATCAATGGCTTACACTTCCACACTTCTTCTTCAATCTCTCTCTTCTACAAATCTTCACATCACAGTCCCAATAAGAACCTATAGCTTCGGTCGTCGAACATTCAATTTTACAGCGAAATGTTCATCAAATCCAGAGCCAAAAGATCAATTCCTCGATCTCACTCCTGCACCTGAATCAATCAACACAACAAGCGCAGAGAAATTCCCAATAGAGAAACGAAGAAGATCAGAGATCGTACGAGACAGAACACAAAGACGAATCGAGAAACCAGAGCCACCAAACTTGGAGATTGGTTGGAAAAGAACAAAAGAGATAAACTTGGAGAAACCTAAAGGTTATGTAATTATGGATTTTTTAGAGAAGTTTGAAGGTTTAATGGCGAGAGAGTTCGGATCAAAGGAGCTTTTAGCTAAAGCTGGTGAGATAGTTGCCGAGAGAGCTAGAGAAGAAGCTGAGGTTTTGAGAGATGAAGGTAAAGTTGAAGAGAGAATGGTCACTGAGCTTTTTAGGGTTTTGAAATTGATGGAGATGGATTTAGCTATGGTTAAAGCTTCTGTGAAAGATGAAACTTTGAGTGAGAGGATTGAACAAGCTAGAGCTAGGTGTAGACAAGCTATTCTTGTTGCTAATTCTCTCTAAAGACATTAGTTTTGGTTTCAATTCTTCTTCTTCCTCTACCTGCAAATTGAGTCAAAGTCTATTAATTTATTTATAGTCATACTGTATCTGTAAAAGATCTTATTTTTTGGTTCTGTAATCATCTCTGGATCATACATCTTGTTACTCCAATGGTAGAAGAAGGATTGAAGATGGGAGAATATGAAGAATCAAAACAAAGATTCATGCTTTTGGTTTTGCAAATTGTGAAGAACATATGGGTTTTTGGAGTAAAGTACTTTAATTAATTGAGAAAATTTACTTCCACTAATTTCAATTTTCAAGATATATCACCAAGTCTCAGCTTTATTGTACACCACACAATAAAAATGCAAACTTTAAACCATTCAGCAAAAGCTTCACAAGCAGTTGAAAACAGAAACAATGGTGGCACTCAAATTCTACACCGTAGAGATGTCGTTACCATGTTTATGTCCATGCCCATCATCGCCAATTTCTCTTTCATCGTCTTCTCCGAGATACCATCTTCTTAACACAGCAAACAAGAGATTAGATTCATCCAGAAACTGTAGAACTCTGCGCATAAGTTGTTCATCTTCCTCTACTATCACTGACCAAACACAACAATTTTCTTTCAACGATGCTGAGATGAAACTCATTGACGCTTTAATTGGAATTCAGGGCCGTGGCAAATCCGCCTCTCCTAAACAGCTTAATGTATGAAAACCTCTTGATTTCTCTAATCTCCGGCATGTTTCTTGGTTAATGTCTGATTTGAGAAACATTATGTTGTAGGATGTGGAATCTGCTGTGAAAGTTCTTGAAGGTTTAGAGGGTATTCAGAATCCTGTATGAATGTTTTCTTGTGAACCCTTTCATCTTCAGATTATCAATTTCTGTTATGTTTTGTTCTTTGACTCATTTGCTTTTCTTTTTGGGAATATTTTTATAATGTTTAGACAGATTCTGACTTAATCGAAGGCCGTTGGCGATTGATGTTCACCACAAGACCTGGAACTGCATCTCCAATCCAGGTCAGTTCTTCATCACACATTCATCATCATATCGCCATTTTTCTAGGTGATTTTAATTTGTATGTAAGAAGAAGAACAATGGAATGGACTTGTGTCTGCAGAGAACATTTACAGGAGTAGATGTGTTCACTGTGTTTCAAGATGTATACTTGAAGACAACAAACGATCCTCGTGTTTCAAACATTGTTAAATTCTCTGACATCATTGGAGAGCTGAAAGTTGAGGTGAGCTTCTTCACTTAACTCTTTGCATCTAAAGACTGAGAAATTCATGCTTGTTTGTTTCATTAACAGGCAGCTGCGTCGATCCAAGATGGGAAACGGGTTTTATTCCGTTTCGATAGAGCCGCTTTCTCTTTAAAGTTCCTTCCTTTCAAAGTTCCATATCCTGTTCCTTTTAGACTTCTTGGTGATGAAGCAAAAGGTTGGTTAGATACTACATATTTGTCGCCTTCGGGAAACCTTAGAATCTCAAGGGGAAACAAGGTAAATGAGTTTACTGATTGCAAAAAAGAAGACTGAAGCTTTATAGTATCTATTTATATCCATAAGGCAATATATCTGTAGCGCAGGGAACAACATTTGTTCTTCAGAAAGAAACTGTACCTAGGCAGAAATTGTTAGCCATTATATCTCAAGACAAAGGAGTCGCAAAGGTAATGTCTAACGCCTTTGAGAAACCTAAAAACAATTGATACTTCGGTTTCGAATGGAATCAATGGATCATTTAGTATAACCACAGGCTATCGATGAGTTTCTTGCGTCTAATTCTAATCCCGCGGAAGATGATTACGAGCTTTTAGAAGGAAGCTGGCAAATGATTTGGAGTTCACAGGTCACTTCTCTGATAACTTCAGTTTTTGTCTTGAACAAGCAATTTATATTTTTTTGTATAAGCGATTTTGTCGGGTTTTGTGTTTACAGATGTACACAGATAGTTGGATTGAAAATGCAGCAAATGGTCTTATGGGAAGACAGGTAAACACTTTATTAGAATGTTTAAGTAGTATACCGTTGCTTCAGCTTGTTTCGCTTAGCGAAATTGAGGATTTGATTCAGATCATCGAGAACGATGGGAAGATAAAGTTTGAAGTTAACATCATCCCGGCATGTAGATTCTCCATGAAAGGCAAATTCATGTAAGTCTCTCTTTGTCTTTTAAATAGTCATTTTGCTAAGTTTTTTGTGATCTTGTTTCTTGATTGGTTTCATGAATTATCTGCAGAAAATCAGAAAGCAGTACCTATGAACTGAAGATGGACGATGCAGCAATTATAGGCGGTGCATTTGGATATCCAGTCGATATAACAAACAATATCGAGCTTAAAATTCTGTAAGATCTCTCTATCTTCCTTCTACATTCACGAGAGATGATGATGCATGCCACATATAAACCAAACCAAACCAAACTGAATAAACGAATGTTGGTTCGTGCTAATACAGAGAGATGATTACATTTATGTTTGTAGGTACACAGATGAGAAGATGAGAATAAGTCGAGGATTTGATAACATTATCTTCGTGCACATCCGAGAAATTTAGCTGCGTTTTTCTATGCTCTTATTTGACTATATGAAAAAAAATATACTATGTAAGAAACTGTCACATGTTTTACAACAATGGAAAGTGATTGTTTTAAATTCTCTGTTCATTAGTTTTTTTGGATGTAACAAGAACCAGAATTAAGAAAAAAAAAAAACAAGAAAACCACATGAGAATGATGATATGTGTTTCGCTACTAATGTCTAAATTAAGACAAAGTTAACCTAAAAAAAAAAAAAAGTTTTTTACTTTTTGCTCCAGCTTGTCTTAATCATCAAAATTTTCACTGAATATATCTTTCTATTGAGAAAACACGAATATCTCATCTAAAAAGGAAACTTACCACTAACAGCTTCGGGTGTAAATAATTACTCTGTAAATTACCATTATTTCATCCAAGAGAAAACAAGAAACAACAACAAAAAATGGAAACTGTAACATTCTAAAGATTCTTTGTTAACGAAAAAACAGAGAAACATAATACTGATTTTTCCAGGATTTGCTCCCTCAAATCTCTCCTTCAAATACTCTCTTCCTAATTTCTTCTATTTTTATTTTGCTTTTTTTCTTGCCAAGGTCGCTCTTGCTCTGTTTCTTTTTTTTTTTTTTTTTGTCTTTCTCTTGATTTTTGTTTTGTTAATGGATATGGACGCGATGAGCAATGAAGCCAAGACAACGACAGAGACTTCGGGCTCAAGTGATTCTATCTTGCACCTCACGAAACGCATGAAACCTACTCTGGTCATGACCACAAAACCTGCCTTGTCGAACTCGGCTACAACAACGAAATACAAAGGAGTTGTTCAGCAGCAGAACGGTCATTGGGGCGCTCAGATTTACGCAGACCATCGAAGGATTTGGCTTGGAACTTTCAAATCTGCTGCTGAAGCCGCTGCGGCTTACGATAGCGCATCGATCAAACTTCGAAGCTTTGATGCTAACTCGCACCGGAACTTCCCTTGGTCTGAATTCACAGTCCATGAACCGGACTTTCAAGAGTGCTACACAACCGAAGCTGTGTTGAACATGATCAGAGACGGTTCTTATCAGCACAAGTTCAGAGATTTTATCAGAATCCGGTCTCAGATTGTTGCGAATATCAACATCGGTGGATCAAAACAAGTCCGAGGAGGAGGAGAAGGTGATCAAGAATCGAGCAAGTGTTTCTCGTGCACGCAGCTTTTTCAGAAGGAATTGACACCAAGTGACGTAGGGAAACTGAATAGGCTTGTGATACCTAAGAAGTATGCAGTGAAGTATATGCCTTTCATAAGCGATGATCAAAACGAGAAAGAGATGGGTGAAGGACTAGAAGATGTTGAAATTGTGATATATGACAGAGGAATGAGACAATGGAAGTTTAGGTATTGTTACTGGAGAAGTAGCCAGAGCTTTGTCTTCACCAGAGGATGGAATGGATTTGTGAAGGAGAAGAAACTCAAGGAGAAGGATGTTATCATCTTTTACACTTGCGATTTCCTGAGCAATGTCAAGACATTAGAAGGCCAAAGCAAGAACTTCCTGATGATCGATGTTCATTACTTTTCAGGCAACTGTTTCATGGTTCCTGAGGAAGTAAATAAGACGGTTCATGAGAGTTCTGATGAAGAAATGAAAACAGGAAATGTCTTTAGCTCGAAGTTAGAAGATGAGGAAACCAAATTAGAGGAGAAGAAGGGAGGGTTTATGCTGTTTGGTGTTAGGATCCAATAGCTACTTTGTTCCTTAAGGATTTTACTATGCCTTAATTAGAGTTTGGTTTTTACTTTGTATTTTACCTAATCTCTTTAATTACAAACTTAGTGCTTTTGATTTTGATATCTGACATTAATTAGATTAAAATGTCTCTCTCGAGTAGATAAAAGCAGAAGAAAAGCCAAAGAGGCTTTAATGGCTTCTTTTAAGAGTTAAGACTTAAGACGAAGCATTAAGTTAATGTCACAAAATGAAGCAGAAACAAGAGTTTCAACTCTCTCTACTCTATATACTCCAAAGTGGCTTTAATGGCTTCACTAATAAAACCTACCATGAACAAAACAATGCTAACGGAGACATTAAGTTAATGTCACAAAACGAAGCAGAAACAAGAGTTGCAACTTTCTCTCTACTCTATATACTCTTTAAGATGAGGTGAGTCTCCGCTTACATCTCCTTCGAGTTCCATCGCCCTTGATGTCAGGAGTATCTTCTACAACAGTTTCTTCTTGTACAACCAAACCTCGGTTTCTCGATAGTTTTCTTATAGGTGTTGTCTGAGAATCTTGTGTGAAATCTGCTGAAGCAGAGGGACAAGATGATGAAGCGACTGCAGTTTCCCTGTGTGGCATTAGCTCCTCACCCAGTGGAACCACTTCAGACATCAACTGTTTGACAAAAATCATCACCAAAAAATTCAGACATGTTCAGGACATAATTTTACCAATCGAGAGCATGAAATGAGATTCTATTTTATTACCTTCCAATCTTTGAAATCTAATCTGAACACAAAATGGTTATAAATGACTTCACCCGACATCACCAGGTTTGCAGCAGGTGCGTTTCTTGGCACTGTGGACAAATTAGGAGATCAAATATAAGTGAAACAAATCAAATATCAAAACCAGACAGAAGAGAATGGACTTGTGATCTTACAGGCAAAATGAGAACCACTTTTATCGACAATAATTTCAACTCGTCCATCTTTAGCCAAGAAAGATAGAGCGAACAAATTCTCTACAGTCTGTGCAAATGACCGCCTGTTGAGCACCAAATTCTCAAGTCGCACGCGTTTCTTTTGCCGTAAGATGTTAAACATTATTGCCATATTCTTGTCTGTATCAGTCTTCTCTTCTGATTGTGAATCATCTACCTGGTGGTTATGAAAAGTACTCACATCAGCTTATTTGTTACTTATCCAAATCCTAACTATATAACAATCAACAAGTTCCAGAAAAAGCATCGCATTAAACTTCACAGCAAAAAACATTGCGAGTCAATCAACAAATGAGCTGTTCCAGTGTCACAATGTTTTTGTACAATTAAATAGTGTTCACGGCATATACAACATTCATACCATGCAAATGATTCTTAAACGCACTGATTAGGCTGAGATGAAAAGCACTCAACGAATCTAGGTAAGGAGATGAAAGTTAAAGATGTGCAGTCATTTATTACCTCATCTGGACGAACGCCTTCACCAAGCCTTGTACGTTTTCTGTAGGCAGCCCTTTTCCTTTGCTTCAGTTCAGTGTCCATAGGTCCCAACCTGGTCGCAAAACAGGCAAACAAACCTTTGTTTAGACAGAATATGCTCTGTTGTCGCAAATCAAGTTAAATGCAAAGCAGTAATTATGAGAACTCACATTGTTGAACAACCACATGATACTAAAACTGTAGAACAGACAGCAAACCCAAGATCTTTCCACTTTATAGATACTTGAGCAGTCTCATCAGGATCAATTCCCAAAGAACCCTGACCAAACCCACTGACTAAAGCATTAACAAACTCAGCCGGTGAAACCCCATGAGCAGACTGGGACTTCACAGATGACATTAAAGTGTTTGCTATATCCAGAAGTGCCTCTGCATCAGCAATTTGCTCCCTTGGCTTCCGAACTGCAAGAAAAAATTGTAACCAAACCGAAAAAGGAAGTCTTTTTAGCAAAAGACAGAATTGGACTTTGCATTACTAAACAATCAACTTACTCCTAGTCAATTTTTCATCAATTTCAACAATGTTAAAGCATGTGATTTTACCGTGCTGGTGCAAGTTTTCAACTTCATTTATAATTCTGGTGAATTTGTCTGAATCAATCCTCATCAAATCATCTTTAGAATCTGCAAAGCAAAGAAACGTCAGAGAAATCACCAAAAAAAAAAAAACCTAAATTAAAACGAAACAATGGACATAGAGAATGAGAGGATAAAGAGTGAGTAAAGCGTAAGAAAACGTTACCGCTGATTTTGTTTTGTAGAGCGAGATACTGAGATCTAAGAATTCTCCGATCAGATATTCCCTGTTCTTCTTCTTCCTCCTGAGTCGGAGGAGGCTCGTCGATTCGTACGGAGCCAGCTCCGGTTTTTCTCTGTTTCTCCTTCTTCGCAGACATCAACCGCTCCGGCTCGTCGTCGGCTTCTCTTCTGCCACCGCTGTCCCCGGTGACTTCCCTTTCTCGCTTCACCGTCCTCGTCATGATGATTGAAGAATTATCGAACAAGGAGAAACGTAGAACAAGTGGAAAGAATTGAAAACCCTACCGGCAGATTGAAATTGGGGATTTTTTTTGATATTTTTGAGGGAAAAAAGGAAGAAAGAGAAAATTCGATGTTTTTCCCGCCGAGCCCATAAACAACAAATTAACAAAGCTTTTTCCATTTCCAATTAAATCGTCTCGCGAAGCTTGGGCCGAGACAAGTTTATTTATTTTTATTTTTTCTGCAGGTTCATTAGATGTAAAACTTTTTTATTTTATCATTTGAACTTTTCAAACCTTTTACAAAAATAAGTCTCGGCGAATAAACCAAGAATTTAGAAAATATCCGAAAAAATTTCAAGAGTTATATAAGTTTTTTAATTTTAGAATTTAAATAGGAAAGAACTCATTTTAAATTTCTTGTTTACTGGTTAAATTTGGTTAAAAGTTATTCTAGATTATTGGAAAACTAAATTAGAAAATAGTTTAATAATAAAAGTTATCATCCACGATCTTAAACAAAACCAAAAATCAGATCGCAAAAATAATAGATTAAAGATAAATTTAGAGTTAACGATTTAATTTGATAGAAAAATGAACAAAACCAAACAAATATATACATATGTTAATATGTATAATATATTGATGTCTTCATCTTCCAACAACCCTAATCTCGTATAATGTCATCTCAAACGGTGGAGATTTAAACATCAACTCAAACTGGCTACTATTGTTGTTGTTCCCTTGTAGTATAATAAATTTTTAGTTTATTGTTACTGCTTGAGATGTTAATTAAGTCTTCAATGTTTCCTTTATCTCGATTCAGAATTTCAAATGCATATCTGCTAGATGATCATGAGCTTTTAAGCTGAAGGGTCATGCTTTGTTTTCTAACACTTGCTAAGTTTGGTTTTATTAATGTGTATGTCGTATTTATAAAGACATGAGCTTGGTTATCATGTTATGTGAAAAGGGTTGTGGCGAAATCGTAGGCTTTGTAACTTCATTGACATGTAATTTAGATGATGCTCCATATGCAAAAAGATTATCTCGGTTTGGACAAAGCGGTCGGGGGTCAGTCTCTTGTACTTATGTGTTCTTATACACATTACCAAAATCACAAAATTCTTGGATTATCTCGCGAAACTAAACATTTGAATCAAGAATCAAACCCCTAAATCATAGACTAGCGAAGGAACATCATCTAAACTAGTCAAGAGGAAGGTTCCTCCATAAAAGAGCATCGAACCTGAGAGAGCATCAACATGAAATAGCATCTTCGAATCTTTTATTGGGCCTACTGTTTTATAAGCATTTATTGGGCCTACTGATTTATTTAGGTTTTGGGCTGTCATTCAAAAATTCAGTCTTGGTATAAGACTGTAAAGTCTGTACAATTTAAAGTTTTTACAATTTATTTTTCATCAATCAGATTTTTATAATTTTTTTATGTTTTAAAAATCATTACATCCAATTTTAAAGAAAACTAAAATCTAAAACATTTTTTTACCCTAATAATAGTTAAAAACTCTGTCCATATCTATATGAATTTTATTACATTATATTTTTGATTAACTAATTCTAAATATTTTTTTTGTTCTTTTGAGATCCACTTTTTATCACTTTTTTTTCATTTCATTTTTGAAGAACTCGATAAAAATAACAAAAATCTAGAAATTAACAATCTATAACATATTAAAAACTGAATATGTAAAAATAAAGTAAAGAAAAACTCAAGATTTCAGATTCAAATTCAGTATATTTGTATTATTTAAAGTCATAGCTTTTTAACAATCAGTTTTAGAATTTTTACGGTAAAAGTTTTTACAGCAAAAATCTCTGCAGCCAAAATCTCTACAGTTAAAGTGTTTACAGTGAGAAGTACCAGTCGTTCTAACTGTGATATAACATAGCTTCATTGTTCTCAATATAATTTCAACATAAATCATTTTTATTAAAATAGAAATCATTATTATCAAAATAAACTAAAACATACGTACATTAATACTTAATAAATTAATAATCACTATACATTAATAAATTTACTAGTTTTGATTTGGATCAATGTAGTATTTAACACAATTCAATAAGATAATATTTTCTTGAAAACTATATGTAAGAATATGATCTCATCAATATCATAAATTAATAATTGTATAAATTTATTAATCAATATATATATATATAATATTTATTTACTTATATATATATATATATATATATATATATATTATAGGTTAAAAGATTTAATGAAATATGATTCAGTGCTGTTTTTATTGAATTCGCATTAGTTGGTTTTAGGGTTCATTTCTAATATTTTAACTATATCGAAAACTTTGGTGTTGTTTCTAAACATGATATTTTTTACTCGTAATTAGTTTAAGAAGAATTTTAATTATAACGAAAATATATTATTTTAAAAAGTTACAAAATTTGAAAAATTTCGTAATAAATTGATAATTTTAATTTATGGATAAGTTAATATGTTTTTTAATTAATAAAAATATCTTAGTCCCGATATTATTAGTAATATATAGTAGAAGTTTTACTGTAAATGTAACCGAGGGAAATTTTGCTCCATATGGTTCTGGTATATTCAAACATCGCACCGTTAGTCACAACATAACCACTCATTTATTTACAAATAATTTCGAAAAGAATAAGTGTCACTAATTTAAAGGTTTTTGGTAAAAATCTCCTTACAATTTTGTAATTAGACCTAAAATCTGCATAATAAATTCATAAAAAAAAAACTGCTGTAACTCACATGATTAAAACTATCTAAGATTGTTATTGACAAAAAAAAAACTATCTAATATTGATAACATATTCGGAATTTGAAGTCCGGTAGCGGAAATTTTGTTATTTTATTCGCTTTAAAAAAGAAAAAAGAAATTGAAAACATATCGCTTGGCTCTTCGTGAAACTACAAACATGTTTTGTCCCAAAACAGCATGCAAAGTCTCTATGAAATAGCATCGAAACGCAACGTATAGCTTCATAAAGATATAATTTGTGATCCCTTTCGAATTTATCAACTTTACTAAATCAATTTAGATTATCCGGATTAAAAAGGAATCGTATAAATGGTTACGTGTCTTCTATGTGATGATGTGAAAAAGATAGAATATGATCATAATGAACATGTCCGAGCATTTTAGAAGGACACATTAATATGCGCATTTTAGGAATCATATCGTAATAACTTTTTACCTAACGAACCTTTTTTGGTATTTAGCTGATGATTAACACTTGTAACCTTAAGAAGATAAATCTAACAATACTTTTGTCACGTGTCGCCCCCACAACTTAGTGCACCTTCACATGACTGCCTAAAAGAGCAAAGAAAATAACAATAAAGACATGGTCCCCAACAATAATTAGTGTTGGCAAGATTTTGCCCATCTTTTTTGTTTGTTTTTGTTTTGGACAAGACTTATGGAGTGGCGGCATATACAATGCTTCATAGGGTCGGTTAAACATCATATTAAGATAAATTATAAAGTTTGTTAAAAAATTTCAAGATAACTATATTTATATGTAAACATTTTAATAATAATAAATTAGTTTCAAATTTATATAAACTTTGTTGATTGTTATGAAGTTATGTGTGAATTTACATTTGAACACGGTTTTGATGCTTGGTCTGAAACGGTCTTGATGCTTAGCGGATGTGTACAAACTTTTCTAAGAAAGGCTCAATTGCAGTTTTGAATTCAGCTGTATAAGTATTGAGTTTAAAAAACTCTACGAAAAAATAATATTACAAATTATTGAATTTTATCATGTTTCGAACACCTTGTTTTTTTACTCTATAGCGATTCTTTTCTTAATAATGATCATAAATCATAATCTATTTATGAAATTGTCTATAATTTTTGGTAAAGTAACAAAGTCATGGTAATTTATGATCCTAATAACAAAATAAAATAACTAATCACCCTGAATTATTCATAAGATACAATAAAATAAGCTTCTCATTGTGCATCACTTCTCTTCTGCTTTTCTTTTTTTGGGTTGTAAGAACAACATACAATAGCTTTGGAGTTCGGACCATTACAGAAACTTACTTTCTTCCCTACCAAGAAAAGGTTTCAACTTTACAAAACCCTTTTCACCATCATCCACCAAATTTAGCTTTGTTCATGATCTCTTCTCTACTTTGCTATCTTGGACTTTTCTCCAAAGGCCGAACCGATACTTCTATGCATAAATCCCTCCCTGGCTAGCACTCGCGCATACTGAGAATTCTAGTTTCATGCACAAGAGCATCTACATCTTGCCCGAGTATCTTCGAGCGCCTGACCAAAAATCCAAATTTTCGCTTTCTTACAGAGGGAACAAAGGGATTCAAGAGATATTAGTGTGCAGTACGAGCGAGAACATTACCTTCACTTGTTCTTGCAGGTCCTTGATGTACTGAACCGCAAGATCCAACATGTCTGCTGTGTTTGTTTGCTGTATATCAACAAAAGATGATAAATACATTGAGCAAATAAACGTGTACGCACGAATATGAGAGAGGAAGATCTATTAATCTAACCGTGTCCATGTTGGGAACAAGGTCTTGCAGCTTCCTCATTCTTTCACTGATCTTGGTTCTTCTCACCTATTCCACAACATTTTGGAAACATATATAATCTTTGGAGAAAGATGTGTATATATATTATCATGGAATTAATGTCATCGAGAAAAAATAGCAGGGGAAGGATATACTCTCTCGGCAATGCTCCGAGGATGAGTGGCGCAACCACGCTTGGCTCTGATCTTACACGGGATAGAATCTGAGAGTAACTGTTCAATATCTGATAAAGACTTGGGCAAACTCATGTGATGCGCCAAAGGAGGACGTCTACTAGCTGAATCTTCATCCTGCTAAATTAAATTTCATACGTACAATCAATCAAACAAGAACACAGAAGCAGAAAGAATCCACAGCAAGAAAAATCATAGACAGTATTTTCAAATCAAAGAACATATCTCAATATGAGCTCATTCATCATACCTTGGTTTTGTATTGATCTAGACCTCCAGATTGGGTCCTTGCAATAGCCGTAAGCTTAGACGAAGCAGACCCTTCATTCCCAAAAGAACGATTAAACCCACCAGAAAGTGTCCGAGGTGGCAATCTAGATGAGAAACTGGGCTTAACATCAATCTCAGATATCGGACTCATCGCTCGAGAAGTTGAAGGAGGAAGCTTGCTTCTAGGAGTAAGAGTCGAAGCTTCAGTATTGCTTGTATTCATCACATTACTTCCTCCAAAACCTCCCATACTTTTCATTACAGCCGCATAAGCTGCAAATTTGCAAGAACAAAAAAAAAAAAAAAAAACAGAACAAAAGATTCATATATTCAAAAAGACTTCACTTTTCAATACTCTTTCTATCCCAATTCTGTGTTTAATTAGTACTAGTTGCAGATAAATACCTACAGTGACTATTGAAACCAATACAAGCAAGTTGCTTTAAAATCTTATATAGTCCTATCAAATCGTAAGCATATTCTCCAAAAGTTACCAGAAACAGAAGTTTCCAGATAAGGAAATAATTTCAAAATTCATCTTCTAAAATTAGAAAGAAAATATTCAAACCTGTTTCAACATCAATGGATGAAAATAATCCGGCCGGGGAACTATTATGACGAGCTAGATTATTCACCGGAGTCCGATCATCTTTCTCTCTTGGTCTTTTATTCTGACCTAAATTCCTCGAAACTGAAGCGAATCCAATCGAATCAGAAGGGACTGAAATTTCAACATCTCCGACCTCCATCGCCGTCGCCGTAACCGGAATCTCAGTCTCTTCGTCCTCTGTTTTAACCTCGGGAGGTTTCTTCTCTGTTCCATCACTGTTGAAAGTATGATGAAGGAAGCTATCAACGTTTATGCTAGTGTCGGTGGTTTGTAAAAAGCCAGATAAGATTCGCTCCGTTTCAGGACTCGTCGGCCGATCTAAGAACTCTTCGATCGATTCACCGAAGCTTGAGAAATACGAACTCGGTGCTGATTGGTAACGAATCAATCCTGAGTTTCTTGGTCTTTGGTGTTGATGATCGTGGTGGATAACGAAGTGATGTTGCTGAAATTCTGATTCCATCTTTGTAGCTTTTGAGTTTCTCTCTTCTTTTGTTATTTTTTCTCCCTTTAATATTTCGCCGGAAGTTTCGTTCGCCGGGAGAGGAGATTTTTCCCGGCGAGAGATCTCTGCGATTATAATTGATTAAAATTAAAAAAAAAATGAGGACGTGAGAGAAACTTATTTATGCGTGAGGAGAAGAAGAAGAAACAACAACAGAGAGCAGGTAGAGATTGGGATTTATTTGTGCTTTGCCTAAAATACCCTTTATGGTTTCTTTTTATTACGAGTGGAAACCGTGATGCTGACACGTGTGGCCCACGTGGGGACCATGCTTTATTTTTATGTAATAGTAAAATCAGTTTTCTTGGTTGAAAAATAATTTTGTTGTTTTCTTGAAACCAAAAAAAAAAAAAGAATCTGGATGTAAAATAAATTTTTTTTTTCGATGTTATTAATTTTTTTCTGTAAATTTTAGTATACTTCCAACCAGTGTAAGATTTTAATAATGGCTATTAAATGATTTCTCGTTTGCGAAAAAAACAAAATCCAGCAGCTTTTTTTTTAATAGGTTTTTTGGACTTTATCTTTCTATTTTTTAATTTATTAATAATTTTTAAAGTCCCCAATTATTGACATGATTCAGAATTTTTCTAAAAAAATATATAAAGAGATTAGTAATATTGTAATAAAACGACGACTATATTATTGTGGGATTTAAAGCTGTTGACTTATAAAGCTATAAAAATGGCTGAGAAAAAGGACATATGTCGATATGACGCTTATTGAAATGACGGAAACTTTAAAAAGGAAAACAAACTAACAAATATTATAATAAAAACGAAAATATAAATACATAAATAACATTAAAAATAAATAAATGAAAATAGTTGAAGAATCAGACAGGTGTTGTTGATATACCAATCTCGGGCTCCAAATTTTAGGGAACCTTTCAAGCGACTAAATCCAACTATTCACGCTTGAACACGTATGCACCCTTCGTATAAAATATAGGACACGTATTATACTTGTAACTATTAATTTTTACAAATTCAAGATAATACAATACATATCCGAATTCAAATTTCACTAGCCACTACATGTTGTATTGCGACTTTTGGAAAAACTTAAAAGTGGAATAGACCTGAACTTTCTCGCTATTCAAATTATAAGTACATACAACAAAGACGATAATTGTTATCAAACCGGTTTGATTGTTATCTAGTAAATCTGATTGGTTTAACCGTCATTTTTGAAGAGAATACTATGATTTAGTTTATGTATTAAATTTCAAAAAATCCCTTTTTTGTTTGTTTTTGTAACATCTGTATTTCATTGAATTATTCAAAATGTTCATAATGGGGAATGCTTTTATGGACATAGAAGTGAGACACAAAATGACAATTAAGTGAAATTACAAAACAATATGCTGCTGCTTTGTTCTGGTTTCTTGAGACACATTTTACTTCAGCTTTCTTTGGTTCTTATTGCAACAATCTGATTTTAGATAACAAATTCCCTTTTTGTTATATAAAATAACTGATAAAAATAATTGAGTGATTAAAATGAAATGATAAATTATATTTAACTTAGAAAAAGTCTTTTATATGAAAAATATATATACGAACATTAGAAAATTTTGACCAATTGATTCATGGTTCAACAGACTCGATTGGACAACCTAATGATATGAAATTCTTAGTTTAGTTATAAAATTATGTCGTTCTAACCAACTAACAAAGTAAAAAGAAAAAGTAATACACGAGCAAAACAAAATAAGATGTAATTTATAGTGATAATTTTATGAGTTTTATATGGAAAAAACAAGTAATTCGTTAGTAAGTATTATCTCTATATACTAATTCATCTAGGTTTAATCTTCCTTTTATGTTAACAAATTCATCTATCCTCGATTAACTTTTTTTTTTCTCGATTAACTTATAAATCATTTAAAAAAACATTTAAACTGTAAACTTAAAATCAAGTAGAATTAAATGAATTGGTATATAGATTTCCGACATAAGATCGTAACACATTCCATCAAAGTGATAGTACGTAAGCCGTTTTGGTCAGTCATACATGTTATAGTTTATGAAATTTAGTGCTACATGAATAACTATGATTTTTTTTTTTATAAGTACGGGATATCGTTTCAATAAATAAAAGTTTAGGTTTTAAGCCAATCCTAAAAACACGGTCTCATGTCAAAAACAGAAAAAGATGAAAACATAAACATTCAAAAGAAAAAAACATCCACTTTACCATAAGCGATATTTTTGGTAAGAGTTTGAAATACTCTCGATAAATAGACTCTTCTAAACGAAAAGGCAAAAAACAAGAACAACACAAGAAAAAAATGAACCCTCATATTATCGAAGAAACAAGAAGGAAGTCTCTTCGACGTGAACCCAAGTCGAAAAAGAAGTAGAGCAATATGAGCTTAAGCGACAGACAATGTTTTCCTCTACCAATATCTTTATAATATCAGTAGCATGAACTCAAGCAACATCTTAACTTCTACAAGCCATACTAGCACATCCTAGACGCAAAGAACAATCACAAAAAATTTCTATCGAAAACTAAAACTTCGCTAGTCAAGAACTTTTTACTTAGTTGACGAAAGAGAATAATGGGATAGAAGAAAGCGAATCAAGACAGCAAGAAACTTGAAAATAAATAACAGAACACATTAGCGCGATATAGCCGAAAATGCGTGGAGTTGCCGGATGACGCGATCTAAGACAGTCCTCAATTATTTGATCGAGCGAAAATAACTATAAAGTTTTATCTATATTAGTTGTATATGAGTGTTAGTTTTTCTACACTTATAAATGATACATATTTTTTATATATTAGTGTTCATCCCTTTATACTCTTTTTTTTTTTTTTTAATAAGAATAGTCACGCTATACTTCCGATACTAATAACTTGAACTATGCATGAAATCAGATTAAAAAAAAACTACGAATCTCCATCACAAACTTATTAGTAACGAATTTATTAACTTGTTATATACTTTTTACTAGATGAGACTTCTCTATTTTACGATGTGGATATCCTTAACATAAAATCACTGAGTTAAATGTCTAAATATAATCTAACCGTTTTCTATCATTTTCTGTAAGAAAATATTTTGTGTCAAGAAAGTAGTCGTTACTTTGCAACAAAGAAACATTATCCATAAATATAAGATAAGGTTTTGAGAATGTGAGAATCGAGGTGGAATACAACAGAAGAAGCACAATCTCACGTGGAACTTAAGCGTGAAGATCCTCTTCCTAGATTTAGTAAGCCACCTATTTAGAATCTTTCTCACTTTCTTTTTTTATTATTTTCTAAAATGCATTCAAAAGTCTTTTTGGTTTTTGCTTTTTTTCTGCACTTTTAGTCCCTTTTGCATTAAAACTAGATTAATCAGTGGCTTCAGAAAAATAAAATTAGCATTATTTATCAAAAGTTTAGAAACAAGTATTGAGCTATATAACAACATTTCTACCATGTGTGAGTCAGAATCCGAGACCTCCGGTTTACAAAGCCGGTCTTTGAGATTAACCGATATTTAACCAAGATTACGATGACTAGATTGAACCAAATGTTATCTCCATTAAACCATTGTTCTTCTTGATCAAGCCTCCCGATTCTGATCCTCAGCTCATTTGTACTTCGTCACTTGATGTTGTAGGTATGGCTTTGACCCATTAAGAGCCTATTCTTATATAAGGCCCAATCGAAGCCCAAAAAGGTAAAAACACGAAACCTTGTTTCGTTCCCATCGACTGAGAGAGTCACGGAAGAACCGAATTCGAAGTCCTCACATTGCTCTGATCTCTCAGCTTGATCTTCGATTCTCCGGCGAAAGAATGCAGTTCTTCGGTGGATCGGAGATAAGTCCGTCACCGCCGGTACCGACGGCGAGTGGAAACAACGCGCACATGATGTACGTTTTTAATCGTAACGGTGTGTGTCTTCTTTACAAAGAATGGAATCGGCCGCTTCATACGCTCAATCCTCAGCAAGATCATAAGCTTATGTTTGGTCTTCTCTTCTCTCTCAAATCCCTCACCGCCAAGATGGATCCAGTCAAGTTAGATTTCTCACTTCATTCGCTAGATTTGACATTTCGATTTGATATCTTTGATCGATTCCTCTCGAATTTGATGGCTCTGATTGGTGTGAATCTTTTGATGATTTCGATTTGATTAGTCTGATCTGTGTTGGGTTGATATGGCTGATTAGTTTGATTCCAAGAAATATATGTTTGTTTTGTGAGCTTTGATGATTCCATTCATTTGGTAGATCTTATGATTTGTGATTTTATTTTGTAATTCTGCAGTGCGGATAAGGGAAATCTAGGGGTTCCACAGTTGCCAGGACAAGGATGCTCTTTCCACAGTTTCCGTACGAACACTTACAAGCTAAGCTTCATGGAGACTCCCTCTGGTATTAAGGTTAGCTTCATTGCTCTTAGATGTCCCATTATTTTGTTTCAAATGATAAGTATAAGATTTGTTGGAACCTCGCTTAATGTTTAGGGATATTGAATGAATGAAAAGAACTATATCTTCTAAAATTCAACCTCAAAGTCAGTATCTTACTGTATAGTTAAGGGACATGGAGAGTTTTAGGAGATTCTAGATAGAAGAATATGGGAACTAGGGACACGAGTATGTAACAAGAAATTTACTAGTGTATTCAGACATGTTGTTGTGTAGGAGCAATGGGAATAGTAAGTTGTTTTATCAGAGTAAAACAATCTGAGCTAAGTTATGTCTCAACAGATATTAATATGTTTGAACAAGCTTGAGGAGATGGTTCATGGATGGTCATTTTTTCTCATTTTAGATTGCGAATCATGTGAAAATTAAGGTCAACTGTAAAAACATAATGTTAGGGGTCGAGTCACAAATGTAATCAATAGGATAGATCACTATTGTTGCACTGTGTGGTTAGTTCTTCTCCTGGGGGCATGATAATTGTTGATACAGAACTAAGATGGTTCTTACAGCGTTGGTCCGGATTTGTGGGTTAGCCATTCTAATAATAATAACTAGGGGAGTAACTGAGATTGACTGCCTTGATTCATTTAAATGCGTATACATACATAGATGGAGTCTTCAAGATAATATGTTAGCTGGGAGCAAACTTTGCTTGCAGATATGAATGAAGATTCCAGAGTTGTTTGACCACAATACTAAACAGACATCTAGATGCTTAAACCACAACATGTTTCTATTCTTTTGCAGATCATTTTAGTAACTCATCCAAAGACGGGAGATTTACGCGAATCCTTAAAGTACATCTACAGTTTATATGTTGAATATGTCGTAAAAAATCCTATATACAGCCCAGGATGTCCAATCAAGTAAGCTTCACACACTGTTGCAAATTGACCATATAGCCGATCATAATATCTTATTACATTGATTAAACCCTGTCTATGTTTCATTGGTCTTTAAGGTCGGAGTTGTTCAACACTGCACTTGACCAGTACGTAAGGAGCATCTCATAGTCTGTGTGCATTACAGCCAGGTTTGGTCATTGGAACTTCTCTGCTTCACAGAACTCTCTTCTGAACAATCTCTTAAGAGAAGAGAGTATTGCAGTAGAGAGATAAGTCTCGAGTTCAACTGTTTTCTCTGCAAATGTATTTTTTGTATTTACCCTATCTAATCACTGTATTGGCTTTTGTTATCAACGATGTTTATGGTTAATCAAATCTTGAAATGGGATATGAAGCAACAAATCGTAATTATGTTATATGTAACTTACAGCCAAAAAAAAAGAAAGAATAAGAAGCATGTGATGTGGTCGTTATGTAATCGTCATCAAGTTTGATACCAAAACTTAAAAGTTTTTAACTATTGAAATTAAATTACTTAAGTAAACAGAATAATATTGTATATTTATTGGTTAGACAATGTAATTATTTTAAATTCCTTAATAGCTGCATTTGGAGGTTGGGCTGCTAATGGGTTTGGCAGGACACAACAACACGGGAGTCCTGAGGTGATTTTCTAAGCAATAAACCCTTTTGCTTCCTCTAGTTATTTTATTTCTTCTGATTTTTTTTTAAGGTTATTTTTTCTTTCAAAATCAAATATTAGATTTGTCATTTTGTGTAAATGTCAATAGTCTTTGTCCCCTTCTCTCTCCTTCCTTTTTTTTGTCTTCTCTCACTACTCAAAAAGTATCTATGATGTTTCTCTCTAATATCTAAATTAAATAAACAAGTGAGCCCCGAAAAAAAGGGCTGAACTAATCTAATCAATTCTTGTTGTGTCGACCAATTAATCTTTGATGAAAACAACATACTCTTCTGACTAACCTCCGAATTATTATGTTTATAAACTTCGTTTTTATGTTTCACATTACGAGAATCTAACTCTAGCTCATACATGTGTGTGTGGGTGTGGGTGTGGGAGTGTATCTCACTTTTGTTCAAATTTGGTCGAACAACTTATAAAAGGACAACCTTATTTGTAACAAAACCTTGTTCTAAGTTTTTAGCTTGTAGGTGTGTTCTTAATATTGCCAAGATTTATCTTACTTACCCGTGACTTGCTCACATGCACCAAAACTTTTTCGCCCATATCATAACATACTATATCAACTTAATTCTCAATATAAAAGTAGGGGGGGAATGATTAATCCATTGTAGCCACACATCGACATATCGAAATTTCCTCCGATGATTTGATATGATGGAAAATGATTTGACAGAAACAACGATCCCTAAAATTTAAGTAATTAACAATTCGGGATTAGAATAGTCATCACGCAAGAATTATTCATTTTCGACGTATATAGAAAAGTGAAAAAAATAATTGTATTATAAACCGATGTTTAAAACTTTTCGTTATGAAACATGTTTCAATCAGTTGCACCAATTATCTATCATGTATAACATCTCCAAAATATCGTTTAATCATTTTTTTTATAGATGAGCGTAACAATCCACAAATACACAATCATCTAACTCAAAAATATAGGGAGTCACGGATAACAACCAAACTTGATAATGGTTATTTATTTATTTTGTAGCTTTTCTTCAGTTATTAATTGAAAACAATACTGGATAAAAGTTTAATATATCATCACTCTTTTTTCTTGATTCTCGTTCTAACAAATTATTTTCTTATACACATCAAAATGAGAAGAAGCAAAAAAAAAAAAAGAGAGAATCTAAAAAAAAACTAGTATACGTGTGTTAGATTCTCCCACGCGTGGATCAGAAATCAACAAACGGATTGTTTTCAGAACACTCGTGCGTTAACGGTAACGGCGGCGGCGTTCTCAGTTTCTCGAAATAATCTTTTATACCAAACCCACTTTCCGCCGTTACTTTTCCCGTCAATTCTCCGTCATCTCTAAACGGAATAAACGGAGGTCTTAACACTTCCGTTAACAAATCCCACCTCACTCCTTTAAAAAAGGCATGCTCCTTTATCTCCGCCGCGCCACGCCGGTAACCTAACCGTCTCATCGGATCTTTCACCAACAATCGACGTATTAGATCAGTTAAATCCGACGGTTTCCCGGCCAATTCGGGTTCCTTCATCAACACGTTACGAAAAGTTTCCTTTTTGTTTCTTCCTTTGAACGGTGTCTCTCCGTACATCATCTCGTACGTTAAAACTCCGAGCGCCCACCAATCGACGGCGAAATCGTGTCCGTCGCCGCGAATTACCTCCGGCGATATGTACTCATCAGTTCCGACGAACGAATTCGATCTTTCCCCGCCGGAAAAACTCAGTCTCCGGCGGGTAATCGGGTTAACCCGAGCTGATTTCGTCTTCTTCTTCTGTCGGAAAAAACTCAGACTTTTCTTATGATTCGGATCCGGTTCCGGGTCGGATAAATAGAATTCGGGTCGGGCGGGTTTACTGAGACAACAAGAGAGATCAAAGTCGGTTAAAGTAACGTGACCCGATTCTTGAAGAAGTATATTCTCAGGTTTCAAGTCTCTATAAGCGATGCCCATGGTATGAAGGTGGTCAAGCGCACAGACGATTTCAGCTAAGTAGAATTTAATAACGGAGGAGCTGAAAACGCCGTCGTTTTGACGTTGACGGAGGACGTTTAAATCGCCGCCGGAGCAGTAAGGTAAAGCCCATGCGATGAATTCATGTGATTCTGAGAAAGCTAAGAGTTTTGGGAGAAATGGGTTTGGGTTTGTGTCATCGGAGAGACGTCGGAGGATCTGAATCTCCCACCGTGCACGGAGGAGAGAAGAGGCGGAGGATTTGTCTACGAGTTTAAGTGCGAATGGTGAAGAAACAGAGGAGTCTGAAACAGAGTCGTGGACAAGGAAGACTGTTCCGGTTGCGCCTTTTCCGAGGAGTTTGAGAGCTTTGAGTCTGTTGAGATCAAGATTCGTCGCCGGTGAAAGAGAAGATGAAGATGGTCGTGTCTCCATTGTAAGAGAGAGAGAGAGAGATCAAAAGGAAGGAGACGAGTGGGTCTGAAACGTTACGTTTATGTATTCGTGTGTCCATTTATATATATATATAGAGGGTATACAATTGTAATTTTCTTGCTTTGCTTTATTTCATCACTATGCAAATATTTTATCACTATACAGTTAATTTTCTTGCTTTGCTTTATTTTAGATATTTGTGATATTATCATGCATTTCTGAATTGCAAAACTTTGCTATAGTGATATGATCATTTCTGGTTATAGTATTTGATACTGTAGTTGTTTTCGTTTATAATAAAGATAAAGATTTGAATAATGACCAGTAATTCAATAACACTATACAGATTCAAATGAATGGACTTACGGAACACGTGCGGTATCATAATGAATAATGCAAAAGAAGGGCATTGTGTCGACAAGCCAAACTGGACAGTCGCAAGTCGCAAGTCGCAAGTCGCAAGTCTCAACCACCTCATTTATATGTAAAAGCTGTATTATTTCTCTGTAAATGTTACAAAGTGTTAATCTCTTGCTGCAATTATTAACCTACTTTCATTATTTAGTGTATTTTTTTCAATAATTATTCTTTGCTATATATATATATATATACACATTGCATAATGAAATATTTTCTAACTCACTTTCATAGAGTGAGTTGTTATTGTATTATATAAGACTGGTAATTATTGTTGATGGATGTAACTTTTCCTTACATGTGATTTCCTATCGGTGATCTACTAGAAATATTAATTACTAGTTAGATAGACCTAACCTAACTAAATATTAATTATATTTAGTAGTAAAGCTTTTACGATCGTTGATAGTGTAGGTAGATCGAGTACTTCCTTAAATTAAGTAACATCACAGCATTAAAAGGAAATTCTTTAACTAATAATTTCTTTAAAGTTTATAAGCGAAAGTAAGGTTTTTATGGTTTTTTTGCATTAATTTTTAAATTAAAAAGAAGAACAAAAATCTGACCACAAAAAGGAAGAAGAACAAAGATTGTTTACTAGCCATGCACACACAGGTAATATTGACATAACAGATGATTAAATTAGTTAGCCGGAAGGTGATACGAAGTTAAGAGCCAACCAATAATTGGCAAACAAATTTTAAGTGTGTGTATATATATATCGGTTTAACACTTATATTTATTGAAATATGACAAATTAAATGGGACCCAAAAAATTTAATGTTAATATTCTTGTCATTGAAAACAAAAACAATTTTAGAGTAAGAACTTTAATTGTTTTCTCTAATATAAGTGAAAAAAGTTTCACAAGAGCAAAAGATATACATTTAATTAGTTTTTGATTGTAACAACAATTCACAAGAGCAAAAGATATATCTATCATACATAGAGCCTAGATTTCAGTTGTGTATCTTGGATCCATCCATATCTTACTAAAAACCTTAAAATCTAGAAGAGGAAAAGGGTTAAGACTTAAGATCCAAAGAGATCTAAAAAGAAATTAGAAGATGGAAACTTCCTAGGACCCAAGATTGCCACCTTCCGTACTTCAGATTAATCGACAAATTAAGTCCACGAGACACGCAAGATTCTCTTGTTCTTGTTCTTATCCTAATTAACATTTCTTCTTAATTATTTTTTTCCTTCTAAATTTATTTTTCTCAAGTTGATTTCTCCTTATATGGTTTAGTAATCGCTTTCGTTTTATTATATATATGTAATATGTTAGAGAAAGGGAGCGTCGGGGCACGTGGGCTGTCACGTACGTACCATACAAATACTAATGATGTGCTTTTGGAATAATTGAGAGAGGTTAAAGAGTTATAAATTGTTAAAGAGTTATAACTTTAGGGCACATTCTTCTGCTTTTGCCACTACTCTTCTCACCTATGATGAAGCATTATTACCCCCACAAACCAAAGTATTTTTTTCTTTCTTTTAGATTAGTTGTGTTAAAATTTATATTAATATATACGGGTCAGTGAGTGTCATTATATGATTTCGAAGTGATAAGATATGTGAATTGTAGAAATCGATTTTCTAGCAGTCTGAATCAAAGTCTTTTAGTATGTATAGTCTTTTTTCTTATATGCATTTATATACGTTCGACTTTCATTTCTAGATAAGTATCTCATTGCAAAATCATATAAAGCAAGCTATTACTCTTCACCATGCATGAAAAACTTTTATTGAGTTGTGACAATAATTCAAGAAAAATAATTTCAGTAGTGGTTTCCAAATTCCAAAAAGACATTTCAAATAAGTCTTTTTGGTCACGGAATGAAAGTTAAAATCATCAAATTAAAGAAAGATAGAAAAGAGATAATGGCATTATATGAATCACATTCCTCTTCTGATTCCACCAACATTGTCAAAGTAAGAAAAGAATATACTTTATAAATTTTATTGGCAAGAGATAAAAAAAGAAGGAGAATTCGATACCATCAGCATGATGACGCTTGTCGGCCATGATTTCTTCTACAACGATTTAGCAAAAAAAATGAGAAAAAAAAATGAAAGATAGCCTAAACTTTATTGCTAAGATGAAATATTTATATGTTAATGGCACAATTTAAGGGAGACAGCAAAGTGAAGAAACACTAAGGTTGTAATGGGAACGTATGCATAATCAACCCCACATAGTGTGTGTAACAGTAATATGTTTTAGTGTGTCTGATTAGTCACTAGTAAGTAGTAACCAAAAATACAAATTAAACAAATAAACAAAAATAGTAGTGGATAGTATTTCAACCGATCATATACACCATCCGTTTATTTATAATAATATTGGTTGTTTTAGAAGAAATTTTGCTCACACTGAATTTTCATCTCTTTTTCACAAATAATTTATATAAAATTTTCAAAAGTATTCCTAATAGTTAAAATAAAAATAATCAAGACAGTTAGTAGTTTATGCAGGAAAAATTTGTTAGGTGTTTAATATTTAACGAAGTCGTTAGTTAAAAATTAGGTGTTGTAGAATATTGATCTTAACATGCATAAAAATACTAAATAAATAATTTTACAGAATGGAGATAATATTAATTAACACTATACTGCGTTTCACAATAAGTATCATTCTGATAGTTTTCATACATATTAAAACACAAAATTTCTATTATAACTCTAGTTTAACAAGTTGATTCATGGTATTATGTTTTGTTTTATACTGTTAAGATTTTCACATCGGAATTGAGATAAACTTTGGAAAGTTTTATAAGAAACATGAACTAATCCATTTATCGTAAATTAGTTTTGAATTGAGATCTTTGAGTTTGATCCAAACAACATCAATAACATTTTCAACCACATTGAAAATCATGTTTTTTTTTTTTGTTGTGATTTTAAGGGTTTCCGGATGCTTCCATTTCCGATTCACGAACATAAATCGAGTTTACCAACACGTTCGTGCAACATAGCTTTTTTTTTTTTAAGACATTAATCGAGTTTACCAACATATTTTGATACAAATTATTTAGCAAAAAAAAAAAAGTTTGTTGGTGCTCAAAATTCTGAAACTTTTGCAATGCCCACTAGGTAGTGGACTTGATGGGCTTGAGAGAAAGCTGGTTTGGTTCCAAGCGTACCTTTAGTGTGTGTACAATTGGAGTCCAGTGATGTTATCGTATTAATCGGAAAAAAGCGTGCGATCAGTTAACGATCCACACACACACACACATATATATATATATATATATATATATTAAAATGTTATATAAAGAGTTATATAAATGTTAAAGAGCTATATATTAAAATATTATATAAATGTTATATAATGTTATATATATATAGTAAAATGTTAAAAGTATATTAAAAATTCATAAAGAGTTGAAAAAGTTGTAAATATTATTCATAAATGACGTTTTCCCCATAGTAAACAACTATTTTTTACTTTTACAATTGTTAATATCTTGTACGAGTAAAATAAATGGAAATAAATATTTAACTATGGAATAATAAACTATATATCTACTTATTTGCTTAATGAAATTTACTTGTATTTTTAGGCAAACTTGCAACTTTGCGTTTTGTTTAATATTATGCAGATGTTCTTGATTGGTAATTTTTTTTCATAATCACATTAAAATACGTTATTTCGCCACGTTACCAATAAAAGTCTAAAACAGATTTCAAAATAACCCAATCCCACCAATATTTACTTTACGTGAATAAATCCTTAGAAACAAAAACAAACGCCAACTTAGCAACATAGGTCATATTTTTTGGGGATCATTCAAATAGAGTAGAAGCAAAATAGATATCTACGAGTCTATGGCAACAATGATGCGACATCATGTTTCTTACAAAGACAAACCCTATAAACTCTACTAATTGTTCTCAAGATTGCAATAACAAAAATACTAAAGCTGATACAATTTGGGATTATAATTAATTGTAAAGAAATGAAAAAAGAGGGCCATCTCGAGGCGACACGAGCACTTTTCCGGCGATTCCTCCCACCACACACTACACACCATTGAAACTCTCCAAAGCTTTCTTTGGATTCCCGTGAACCTCTCTCTCTCTCTTTTGCCTCCCAAGAAATTTCCACCGGTTTTCGTGTTATTCACTTACATTTATATTTGGGATTATTCATATATTTTAACGAATAAAAAAAATGTTGGAGTGGTAAAAAAATAACATTAGGTGATAAATTGTGAAATGATACTTTCATGGCCTCCCACTATTACTTACACTAATTGATTAGTTACTTGTTTAAATTTAATCCTTATTGAAGAATATTTAAACTTAACAATCAGTGGTCTTTCTTTGCTTATGCTGAGATGTCCTTTTTTAAGCATTGCATGCAACCGAATTCAATTTTTCTTTTTGGTTAATTCATTATTGGTTTGGTATATTGTCAAAATTAATTAACTTTTCTCAGAGGACAAATTTTTTAGAGAGCTTTGCTCATGAGACTAAACTTACTAAAGAAGGAATAATAAAACTCTGTTCAGGAAAAAATTTCACGCGACAGGAAGTAATCCGAATAAATTATATGTACATTATTATGTTTATAATATCGATCCTTGATCTCATTTCGAATTTGTGTGATATTACTAGTGTTCTAAATTTCAACTGTGTCGTTTTTTTAATAGTACTGTATATAATAGATAAAGACATAACATGCTGAAATGTTTCATTAATTTCTTCACCGACTATAGAGAGAATGATTATTATAGATAATATAGTACTGGTGTAATGTTAAAGGGTAAATTAAATGTACATCATTAAATTAAACGATTTGTTCGAGTAAAGTCGATGATTTCAATAAGTGGCATTCTAATACCTAAACCTACTAAAACTACATAACAACAATATCTGCGTTTGGGATTTCGTTTCGATCGATTTTGTTATGGTGGCTGAAATTAAGTTGTTTCTTTGCACAAGATTTCAAGCATGAAATTCATCAAGGACACAATTGTATATAATGGACTCGCTAAATAAGAGAAACACAAAACATAAATAATGGAGTTCTATTGTGTTTCATAATTATTCAGTAACACAAGTTGATTAATAACCTCTTTATTATAATTATGCTAGCTTCCCAAGATTTTTTGTAGTTTCTTGGCTAGCTAAGTTCTAATTAGTTTCTCCAGTACTTTATACGATGATTTTAAGAATATATTTAAGATTATCATTTTGTTTGTTAAATTATATCTTATGTTCTATGCAGTTTTTTTAAAAAGTAATGTTTTCTTTTCTTTAGTTAGTACCATATTTAATAGTATACAAATAAGAGAGTATTACTTTATAATGTATAATTATGATTTTAATGAACTTTAATCTTTATATTAACTAATGAAGGATTTATGTATACAATGGTGGCACGTTAATTGTATGTTTTCATTTTACTAGAGAAATTAAAAAGGATGAAAACAAATATGATGTACACTCCACAATCATATTTACGTAGTTTTGACATTGATTTACAGTTTTCTTATTCGATAATCCAGATACACTTAATTATAAGGTTTTGTACATCCTTTAGTGCATGCATTTAAAATGCATGTATGCGTCCAATATAGTGTATGATAACAGTGGAATTGGTTCAAAGTATCTACCAGTTGTAAGGTTTGAAATATTTTTTTAAAGAAAATTGATCTTAAATCAACAAATTGTGGTTGGTGGTTTCAGTTTTAAGTGTGAAGTCCTTTTATGAGTTTAAGATAAGGATCGACTTTTTTCAAGTGTCATAAGAAATCTTGTACCTTGCAGTTTGGCTATCTGTAAACACTTTTACTTGTAAGAGATTTTGGATTTATGTGGATTTGAGGATTAGTTTGGGTTTCAGACATTGGATTCCAGTGATATTTTTTTTTAAAAACTTAGTTTTATATCTTAAAAATTATTCCAACGTAATCGATTTGATATTTATGAATTTAATTTGCATTGTTTTTAGGTTGTTTTCTCTAAGTTTAACTTTATTTTTTAGTTAGTTTTGACACTTTTACATTAGTTTTGGTATTCTTTGTTTATAATCATGCATTTTAGGACTTTAAGTTTATTTTCATGTATTTACATTGCATTTGACTTCTTTTGTTAAGTTTCTTGGAGTTGGCAGTTTCAAGAATGGACTTGAGGAAGTTTGGATCTACGGGAAAACACGAGAGAGAAAAAACTAAGTTCAACGGTGGACCAGTATCTACATCAAGCAGCTACATCGGCCAATTGCTGATTAGTATAGGATTAAGACCATAGAAGTGGTCTAATTTACATTAGTAACTTAAAACTAAAAGATTAGCATTGTGAGATTGATAAAGCATCTTAGATTGATTAGTGATA
Organism: Crucihimalaya himalaica; assembly: GCA_004349715.1. Taxonomy (NCBI): domain Eukaryota; kingdom Viridiplantae; phylum Streptophyta; class Magnoliopsida; order Brassicales; family Brassicaceae; genus Crucihimalaya; species Crucihimalaya himalaica. The sequence goes on along the minus strand of SMJT01000040.1, from coordinate 1,479,901 downwards.
ACCCAAATTGATACTAAACACGAAGACTCACCTTTAATTATTGTTTCAACAACCGGTTAGTTTTGATTATTAGTTTTCCGCCTTCTTTGCTTTTGAAGTTGGTTAGTTTTTAGAGTTTGCATAATCCTAATGTGTTGATTGCTTTGTTTAGTTTCATTAATTGGTTTTAGCTTGTTTACTTTGTCTCTTGCTTATTTAGTTTAGTTTGCTTAGGTTGGTAGTATAAAATCCATAAAAATATCTTGTGTAGCCTAGGTAGTTTTTTGAATTCTTAGTGTCGTTATTCTTCAATTTTTGTGAAATTCAATCCCTTAATACTTCAATAACTAATCATATACTTGTGGTTGATCAGTATACATAGAATAAAAAGGGTTTCTCTATCACGATTCAAGAAATATTGTTTCGCCACCATCAGATCTTCGTTACTAATTTCAATTCCTCTATGCATTTCTTTTGTCAATTCTGTTCATTTTTGTGGAACGCATGCAAAGCCACTAATTGGAAATAGAATATAAATGATCGAATAAAACGACACGTGAGGGTGGGACGATATTACAAGAATAAGGCAGCAAAATCTGAAACGTCGTGAAAAAAAAAAAATTAATGACCGGTGGCTAAAGTCAGCAAATTGCACCCTCTCTTCACTCTTCTCGACACACATTTTAACTCCTTAGATTCTTCCCAATTTCTGTAAGTTTGTTTTTAATCCTTTTCTCTTGTTCAGACACGACCTGAAGACTTCCTTTATCATATACATGGAACTCGCTTTGATTTTTTTGTAATAGTTTTTAGGTTTATTTCAATCGGATCGAGTTGCTCTTTTCCTAATCACCCAATTTATTTATTTATGTCAAAACCTTTTTCACTTTTGTTTTTTACTTTCTTCTTATTTTGTCTGATTCCTACTATCGCCTTACCTTTGTCTGTTTTTTGTTGTTGTATTTGAATAAAAGTTGTTTTTTGCTTTAAAGATCCGAACTTGTTTTGGTGAGTACTTTACAGAAAATGACATCTATTATCTACAAAAGAACTTCCTAAAAAGCGTCAATGCTCTTGGACATTTTCCTATATAAAATTGCATCATCTGCATGATTAAGAAATTATTTTCGGATATTTGTAGTAGATAATTTTAGTTGTTACTTGTCGTCAAGGATAATTATTAATGTAAAGTAGATCTTTAAAATGCTAAACATGCATTTTGGCTTCAGTCAAACTCATCTTTTTTAATCTTAAATTTTTAGAGAAAGAGTCATTAATTTGGCGGGAAAATCTCGTAAAATGGCAACAGCCAACAGGTGATTCCTTTTTTTTTGTCCGTTGTTTTGTTTAAAAAGTTTTAAAACTTCTAAAATATTATGAATCATATGATCACTGTTTCCTTACATATACAATCATATGATCAGTTGATCACTGTTACACTATTTCGCTATTTGATTAATATTCTTTAGATTCTAGGAGCATTAATTATTTCAGGGGCAGCAGTCTGAACTCTGAGTAAGTTCAGTTTGGAAGAAAGCGAAAAAAGGAAACTTATTTTTTATAGAAATTTTATAGTATAGACATTTCGTTACATCGTTCGCTAAATAAAAATTGACCATTTTTCAAGTACATGTACATGTTTAAGATACATTTAAATACATCTGAAACAAGAGATATATTTTCTTCTAGATTCACATTAAAGCTTCCTCTTGCTTACTATTGAGATCACTAATAGTATCTTTAACTATTCTCATTTTGAATCCTACATAAGTACATAATTATATAGCTAGATCGATCTGAAAATGTAGATTTTTCGATACTTATAAGATATTTTGACTTATATATATAAAGGTAAAAATTATCTTATGAAGTAGAATATGAAGAAGAAAACTTTAAAAATAGTACCAAGGAATACTACAATGTCATGAGAACTCGCTTTCTTTTCTTTTTTAAGAGGATGTAGCGTTTAGTGTTGAATATTGACTGATTCTCTCTTTACGGTGAATGCACAAAATTAGATATATTTATAATGTACACATACAATAATAGCAAGTTAGGAATGGTGTTGTGGATGACACAAAGGCATGCGACTAAACAAAGAGCTGGCTCCTAGCACAATACAAGCTTCTGGTGTGCATAGGACACAAGTAATTATAACTTTAATACTTAAATATTAGTATTAGGTTATCTTTATTATTATTTAATTTGAAATCACTGAACAATATCTCCCTTTGACGGGTGCGAAATTCAATTAATCGGTCAACAGATTTTAACTCGGGAAAGCCAAAACAAAATCCCACCCTAATTCTTTTTCGATTTATAATTTCCTTTTTACAGGAGAAAAGCTATATAATTAGGGAGTATATATTCTTCTAATTAAAGTATTAAACAATTACGATTAAGGTATTCGAAAACAGTTTTTATATTCTTCTCTCACTCATATTCAAATTATTTTGAACGAAGAGTGACTTTTACTCTTTCCAAATGTGCTTTGTTAATATTTAATTAGTTAGGTCAGTCTCATATAATATTGCATGTCCGTACACACATGCAGAAGATGAGTGAACTCGGGGATCTACAAATATACTATAGTTTAAGAGGATCGATCCAATTGTTGTTTTATGTACATTATCTTTGACTCATTTCAAAGAGATTGCATGTATGTGTACACGTAGACGAATACGAATACGTAGCCGTGCGCGTACACATGTATATGGATAAGCACATGTATATGTAAAGATGAGAGAGAGAGAGAGAGAGAGAGAGAGAGTGGTCAATGGTAAGAGAGTAAGAGATGATTTGCGGAGTGTGGGAATGCTGGGCTTTGGGGAGTCATTAATCGCATTAAACGAGGGACGTGAGTTCCAATAATCCAAGTGGGGTAATTTAGAGAGAGAGAGTGGTTTAATTTTGTTTGGTTTTTAGAGAGAGAAACTTAGGGCTTGGACTTTTTCAGTTGGAAGCGTAGATTTGTCTTATTTACGACACTCGTGTCCCTGTTTATTGCAGTATCATACTATAGTATTATTTAGTTTAAAGAAGTGTGATATTTGTATTAAAAGTGTGCCAACATTAATTTAAAGTCCCTTCAATGTATTATTATATTTATAATATGTGGTTGTGCATAATACTTTATAAAATTCTACTTACATCAATCCCTCCTTAATGAGATTATATAAAGAAAAGTCATTCAAAGCAAGCCATGTAATAGGTTTAACTTTAAAACCTGTTTAGCTTCCTAAAATATTATCTTTAAGGACTTTTAACACAAATCTTCGTCTCCTTTGTTTAAGACCCTCAAGTTACCGAAAAGAGAGAGATAGAGTTTTTAGAGAGAGAAAGTAAAGCAAGGATTCTGTTTGCAGCCATACTTGGAGAAAGCAAAACTAGATCTCTTCCTCTCCTCAATCCTTGCCAAGTAATCTCTCTTCATCATATCATGTTTCTTCATTGAACTTGCGATTCTTTAAATTCTCTTGCCTTTAATATCTAGTGATACGTTTCTAATCAATTTCTGTTTCTTCTCAACTCCTATCATTTCAGATCAGTGAGTTAAGATTTGATTTCAAGAAGAAAAGGAAAATGAATTCTAACAACTGGCTTGCTTTTCCTCTATCACCGACTCACTCTTCTTTGCCTCCTCACATCCACTCTTCACAAACCTCTCATTTCAATCTCGGTTTGGTCAACGACAATATCGACAACCCTTTTCAAAACCAAGGTATATATGCACACACATTTATGTATATATATATATATGTATGTTCATATTCAAGTCTTCAATGCAATTCTTTATTAAACATATTTGTCATGTTAAAAAGCTTTTAGAAAACTAAGGTTTAGACATATATAAAATCGAAAGCATTATTGCACATGTTTAAAGACGATTATGTTCATATATTTGTCTTGGATTTTTTTTTTTCAGATTTTTTGTTGGGTATTCACAAAAATAATTAATTTTATGTTTTCTTAGAATGGAATATGACCAACCCACACGGTGGAGGCGGCGAAGGTGGGGAGGTTCCAAAAGTGGCTGATTTCCTAGGAGTGAGCAAATCGGGGAATCATCATCCCGACCACAACCTCGTACCTTACAACGACATTCATCAAACCAACGACTCTGATTACTACTTCCAAACCAATAGCTTGTTACCTACAGTCGTCACATGTGCCTCTAACATTCCTAATAACTATGAGCTTCAAGAGAGTGCACACAATTTGCAATCTCTCACTCTTTCCATGGGAAGTACCGGAGCTGCTGCTGCAGCAGCCGCAACCGTGAAAGCCTCGCCTGGTGAGACCAGCGCCGATAATAGTAGCAGCACTACTAATACAAGTGGAGGAGCTATCGTTGAGGCTACACCAAGACGGACTTTGGAAACTTTTGGACAACGAACTTCTATCTATCGTGGCGTTACAAGGTCTTATTTAGTTCCACTTTTAATTTTGTCGCATTAGTATAATATATAACGAAATCGGTATATAAAAATGTTTTTTTTTTGGGTGTAATAGACATAGATGGACCGGTAGATATGAAGCTCATCTTTGGGACAATAGCTGTAGAAGAGAGGGACAATCAAGGAAAGGAAGACAAGGTAAGTGAATTATTTTGATTATTTACTTAATTATGTTTTTGTCTTTTATCGAAAACTTTATTTTGGACTAATTATGTTCCTCATATTCTTATGTTCTTGATGCTTGAATCTTGGACTTCTTCGAAATCTCTTCAGTCTACTTAGGTGAGTATACATCATTTTTGTTTTTCTTAAATACTTACCAATATACTATAACGACATTGTTATTCTTGTTTTCTCTCGTTATGGTGCGATTGTATTGTGATATTTTTTTTTTTGTGTCCAACGATTGTATCTTGATATTAAAAGTAAATTATACTTGAGAATAGTTGAGTTAATCGGATAATAAACTCAGGTGGGTATGACAAAGAAGAGAAAGCAGCACGAGCATATGATCTAGCTGCACTTAAATATTGGGGTCCCTCTACTACTACCAACTTTCCGGTAAGTTATTTCACATTTTCATGAATATACACGTATGTTTGTAATTGTAGTAATGGTTGATAATATCGTTATTTCCTTCTCTCTATCTTTTTTGTTGTTGTTGTTGTTGTTTAGATAACTAACTATGAGAAGGAAGTAGAGGAGATGAAACACATGACGAGACAAGAGTTTGTGGCTTCTATAAGAAGGTGAATTTTTATTTTTTGATCAGATCTTGAATGTATAATTTCAAATAGAAATGGCAACATACTAATCAAAGAACCTCGCGTAATCAATTGCAGGAAAAGTAGTGGATTTTCACGTGGTGCATCGATGTATCGTGGAGTAACAAGGCATCATCAACATGGAAGATGGCAAGCAAGGATCGGCCGAGTTGCCGGAAACAAAGATCTCTATTTGGGAACGTTCAGTAAGTTTACAAATTCGTCTTAATTATATCAACCGAGCATATATAATTCTCTATTCATATCTTACTATATATATTTGGAGATGACTATTATAATATATAACAAAAGGACTCAAATTCATATACAGATTCAAGTTTTGTATAAACGTCTAAATAGATGGTCATGCTTATATTAATTTGTATGTTTTGCCTAGGCACGGAGGAAGAAGCAGCAGAAGCATACGACATAGCTGCGATAAAATTCCGAGGTCTAAACGCGGTTACAAACTTTGAGATAAACCGTTACGATGTGAAAGCCATCCTAGAGAGCAACACACTTCCTATAGGAGGTGGTGCGGCCAAACGGCTCAAAGAAGCTCAAGCTCTAGAATCATCAAGAAAACGAGAGGAAATGATAGCCCTCGGTTCAAATTTCCATCAGTATGGTGCAGCGAGCGGCTCCAGCTCTCTTGCTTCCAGCTCTAGGCTTCAACTTCAACCTTATCCTCTAAGCATTCAACAACCTTTTGAGCATCTTCATCATCAGCCTTTACTTACTCTACAGAACAACAACGATATGTCTCAGTATAATACTAACGCTCACGATTCCTATAGTTACATTCAGACGCAGCTTCATCTTCACCAACAACAAACCAACAATTACTTGCAGTCTTCTAGTCACAGCTCGCAGCTCTACAATGCTTATCTTCAGAGTAACCCTGGTTTCCTTCATGGCTTTGTCTCTGATAATAACAACACTTCAGGGTTTCTTGGAAACAATGGGATTGGTATTGGGTCAAGCTCGACCGTTGGATCATCGGCTGAGGAAGAGTTTCCAGCCGTCAAAGTCGATTACGATATGCCTCCATCTGGTGGAGCCACAGGGTACGGAGGATGGAATACTGGAGAGTCAGCTCAGGGATCGAATCCAGGAGGTGTTTTCACGATGTGGAATGAATAAAGATGATTTCTCTATATTTCTTGCGAGGCAAGGTAGGGTATGGAACAATTAGCTACTTTAATTTCCTTGAGGCTTCTTGACTAGTAGAGGATTTAGGGTTTCAAATTTTACTTTTGACGGCGAAGATGATAAACTTGTAGACGGCGGTTAGCAAAGTCCTCGAGGGTTAGTCTTTTTATGGGTACTAGAGTAAGATTAGAAGTACCCAAATTTTGTTTAAAAGCTAACCCTTCTGACTAATTTCTCAAACTTGTATTCGTTTATAATTAAAGATTTATTCTTCCTCTATTTTATTTTATTACACAAACTTATTTCTGAGTGTAAGTGACAACTGACAAGTGTGCATAGTCATTGCTCCCTTTGTTCTGAATACGTTATATTTACTCTCCTTAGTCTGTGTGTACATGATTCATGCCTAGAGCATCTCCACAACCTCATTTTAAATCCCACACCAAACTCAGAGTAAAATTCTTTTCAATATCACTTTCAATACTAAAATTATGTAAACTCATTTTTTCTTCCAAACGTAAAGTAATCCTATTTTTCTCTCTAAATTTTAATTTATTTAATTTTAAACGGTATAATATTTTTTTTTTGACAAACAAAACTTCAAATCTTATACTAATATTTTGTAAATAGAATATAATGACATTAAGTCAGAAACTGATAATATATTTTAAAAACATAAAAAAAAAAAATTAAAATACATAAGATGAATTGAAAACAATAACAATTAGTGACTTAATGAGTTAAATATATTTTGTTTTGTTATTTATTGTGGTTTAATAGTTTTTTATATTATGATGGTTAATTTTAAATATTATCATAATTTCTGGAAGTTTTGAAATAAAAAAAATTAATGGGTTCATTTCGTAAATTTTATAAATAAAATATATTATTAGCTATTAATAATAAAATAGAAAATAAAAATATACTTAAAATATTTTTTTTTGTAGTAAAAATGGTGTAATACATTGGAAAAAATCCTATTTCATTTTAAAATTACTTCATTTTGAAGTAAAAAATAATTTAATGCATTGGAGATGCTCTTATTGTCAAAAATGTTTTCTTTTGGAATATCTGTGGCTTCTCCTTCAACAACCTCAAATGGAGAAACGAGCTTAAATATTGGGTCACAAAGCATAGGCCATTTTGGGAGGAGTTTTAAGCCTGTCTCAATCTATTCTTGGACCCTAGGCAAAACAAAAAAAATTATTAAAATTTCTTACTAAATTTTTGTTTTCCTATAAATTGAGGCTTTTTATGTAAGAAACTTTTTGAAATTGACTTTGAACCCATGAAAAATGCCTACCTTGCCTACCCCTAGAGACGAGCCTATTAAAATATACCAGTGAGGAGAATCTTACGGAGATAGTCATTTATGGCTTCGAATGGCGACGGAACCGCACGGTGCGGTGCGGTTCCAATAGTAACGAAAATGTCTGTATATACATATGCATGTATATGTTTTTGTTACTATTAGAACCGCACCACACTTTTCTCACAGTTGTCCCGCACGTTACCATTCGGAGCCTATATTTTTCTGGTTACAAGAATGATAACTTAACCACTGAGCATTATTTGTGAATGTGGAAAAATATGGGTAGTTCGAGATGGTGAAGATGATAGCCTGAAGCACAAGCCAACTCACACACATGAAGACTAACCAAAGTGATATAAATGAAACTATAGTTAATTAAGTTACTTTTGGGACCACAATCATAGGAAACAATTATGAAGGAATTACAACGAACTATTAGTCATAAGGACATTTTGTATGTTTGTGCTCAAAAGGGTAATTGTGTGCTTGCTGCAACAAACACTGATTCAAGATGACAATTTGGCAGTTTCAAGTTACAAGTGAGTTTCTACTTTTGCACAAGGAATCCCTAGTTTATTGTGAGTATATATAGGTGCTTGTGTTCATTGAGAAAATGTGAGAGAGAGACGTTGTAAAGGTCAATGAGGTGTAGAGAGAAGATAAAACTTATATAACCATAAGCTTGTCATTGTTGTTCTTTGTGATACATAAAGTAGTACATGCATGAAGTGATCCAGAGTGAGTCTAAGTACTAGTGAAGCATATTAGACCGGTCACTTGTAAGTTCTTGTTTCTTTGTAACACCATCTTATATCTAGTGGATTCCGAGTAGCGATCTTATTGGACATGAACTCGTAAAATCATGTGTGTGTGCTCTGTTCTTTCTTTTCTCTGCAAATCTTTTTCGTTCAAAAAATAAATTAAACACTGTTTATCTGTTATGTTTCTCTGTCTCTATGTTAAACACTTCTGTTCTTGGTTTGTTGAGCCTTTTCCTAAAAAAAGTCGATATTTTTAGGGTAAATGAGACTTAATAGAGATCCGTCTTTATCTCTCCCTATCTACTAGAAGTCCGAGCAAATGGTGACTTATGGTGGTTACTCCCACGAGTATAGTGTTGTTGGAATGAATTGAAGATTCAAGAGTATAATTGTTCTGTTATCTACTTTCCTCACCTACTCCTTAAATGTTGTTTTGACTGCAGCAATTATGTCTTGTGTTACTGATCTCCTTTACGCATAAGGGACGTAATCTCTTTGTTATTATATTGTTCTTGCCTATAAATATGTAATCTCTCGTTGAGAAAAATTATACGGAAATACAGAATCATTCAGTTCATCATCATCTTGTTTCCTCATCTTCTAAATTTTGTCGTTGAAATCCATCGCACACAATTTGAACCTAATTTTGAAACAGTCCATTACAAACTCACTACCATAAATGTCGATAGTTACGATGAAAAGAGGGAAGACAAAAGTCGTACCAACAACTTTGTCCTCTCTATGAAATCATTCTTGCGATATATAATCCCAAGAGGGAAGAGTTGAAATAGCCATTAACATGGAGTTTTATGTGATTGCTAAGGCAAACTATAGTTGTAGCATCGAGGAGGTAAGTTTGAGATATTTTGATATAAAAGTATTATGGTGAATCCGATTTTATAACAATATTTATGACGTTTCTCCTTTCAACAAATGGCCTAAACTAACGAGTAGCTAGCTAATCTGCATTTTAAATTTTTATCTTCGAACTTCCGGATTATTTGTAAATTGACTTATATATAACCATAATTTAATTTTGGAAAATAATGTCACAAATCTCACTCACTCCATATGAGAAAGTAAAAAATAATAAGCAAGAAAAACAAAAACAAAGAGATTTGATCATAAATTCGTGTCTACATTATGTTGCTTTTTCCCCTTGAGATATTAACTTTCGAAATATAAAAGACTATTTTTAAGTAAGAATTCACAAACATTCATAAAACAATAGCCATGTGAAAAAGAATCTAGATATATTCGCTGGCGACTGCGACTGCGACCGGTCGCTGAATCCTGCGACTGCCAAACGAACAACACAGCGATTGCCAAAATAATTTTATTTCATTGATAAATTTAACACTTTATTTTCATATTTGGCTTAAAAATATGATATAAAAATTTTAATATTTATTTTTTATATATGTAATAGTAGTAAATGATAAAAAAATATTGAAAACTAATTATAAATCAAATTTCTTCATTTAAAAGAAATACTGCTAAAATAATTTTTATAACAATTTTTTATTAGATTTTTATAACAAATTTTTATAAAATATTTATAACAAATTTTTATAACAAATTTTTATAAAATTTTTATAGCAAATTTTTGTAAATTTGTATAACAAATTTTTATAAAATTATTTTGGCAGTCGCTGGGTTGTTCGTTTGGCAGTCGCGACCAGTCGCTGAAAAAAACAGCGACTCAAATTTTTAGTCGCTAGTCGCTGCGACCAGTCGCGGGATCCTGCGACTACCAAACGAACATTGCTTAGTCGCTGGTCGCAGTCGCAAACGAACACCACCATTATATATTCTAGATATTAACCAAAAAAGCTTATGTCATTTTCAAATTATTGGTTATGTTCTTGAAAATTGTATTCCGTTTCAAAAAAAAGTGAGTTAATATTTGGAAGCATTAATAACTTCTTTTTTTATTTCAAAAAAGTAAAATGAATTGAAATTTAAAATAAGGAAAGAAAACAAAACAAAAGTTCAAAGAAAGAGCCAATTAGATGCGTACACGTCATAGCTGACTCTAACACAAACGGTGTGAAAAGAAAATATAAACGTCCCTAACGAAGAGAGAAACCAAATAAAATAAAAAAGCCTAAAAAATCGAACTTTTTTCTTTCTCTCCTCTACCTCTCAGCTTCTGCTGGATCTCTCCAGCAGAGACGATCTTGTTCTGAGAGATTCGTAGGGTAAGGGGTTCCTCTTCTTCTCTGTTTTTGTGTTTGCCTTTATTTTCTGTTTTGGGTATTTTTGTTTTGATTCGATTTCCATTTTGATTTGTCCTCTGTGTGGGAGGGTTTTGTTCTGTCAACTCATGTGATGGGTTTTGTCTCTTTTTTTTTTTTATGATTAGGGACCGATCGATCAAGGCTTCAAGGGCAAACAGGTGAATTAAGTTTTGGTAATCTAATTTCTAGTTTTATTTTAGGGTTCAATTGTAAGCTGTTGGTGTGGATTCTTTTTGTTACTGTTCTCGACTGTTTCATGTTTTTGATTGTTGGGTAGTATTTGCATGTGGGTTTTGTGTGTTTTGGAAATTTGAAATGAATTGCTGTGAAAAGTTGTAATTTTTGTTCTGTCTTAAAAGGCTAAATTTTGAACATTTCATTTCGGTTTTGTTGAAAGTGAGATTAGCTATGTGGGTATAGTCACTATAGAGTATGGTTTTGAGTTTTGTAATGAATTGCTATGAAAGTTGTTACTATTTTGCTGAAATGAAAAGGTGATTTTTAACATTTTCATTTCTAAGAAGAAAGGTAGTGTTTGATGGAAATTAGATTAATTATGTGGCGTTTTACATGTTTTGAGAAATTTGAAATGAATTGCTATGAAAGTTCTTAGTCATTATGGTGACATAAGAGGCTAATTTCTAAGTAGTGTTGAATAGAAATAAGATTAGCTGCTCTGGTGTTTATAAAAATGATTCATTTACGCTTCTATTTGCTTAATATATGATGTGATTTTGTGGAACTAGCTGGAAGGTATCGTAGATACTTATGTTATGTTGGGTAGCTTACGGTTGGAAATCAGGCTTTAGTAGGATCTGTTTGTGTTTTCAGGTTCTAGTGTTAGGAGAAAAACGGTTCTAGGCTTGCTTCTGTTCTCTTCCTTCAACGTAGTTAAGATCTTGATTTATAGGAAAGAGCTCATAGGTAGAGTGGGTATAGATGTATGAGGTATTTGATACGTTGATTCATGAAAAGAATATGTTCATCTGTTTATGTTTTGGCACCAATTTTTAAAGGCATCTGATGGGCTTATCTTATGTGTATTTATTGTGAATCTGTTGAGAATAGTTTTGTTTCTTCTATGTTATTGAAACTGAGGATGACTGTTTTTTAAGAGCAGATATGGATCACGACAAGACAGGATGCCAAAGCCCACCTGAAGGTCCTAAGCTATGCGTTAACAACTGCGGTTTCTTCGGAAGCGCTGCCACAATGAACATGTGTTCGAAGTGTCACAAGGCTCAGTTGTTTCAACAGGAACAAGGGGCTAAGTTTGCTTCTGCAGTGTCTGGAACAACATCATCCAGCAACATCAGAAAGGAAACCATTACTGCTGCGTTGGTCGCTGTTGAAACCAAATCTGTTGAGCCGATGACAGTCTCTGTACAGCCATCCTCTGTCCAAGTCGTTGCAGAAGTAGTAGCACCCGAAGAAGCCGCAAAACCAAAGGGACCAAGCCGATGTAATACTTGCAATAAGCGGGTTGGCCTGACTGGATTCAAATGTCGCTGCGGTAACCTCTTCTGCGGGACACACCGCTATGCAGACATACATGACTGCTCCTTCAATTACCATGCTGCTGCGCAAGAAGCTATAGCAAAAGCAAACCCGGTTGTGAAAGCAGAGAAGCTTGACAAAATCTGAATTCTAAGTAAACTTCTATGATTACATCAGGTACACCGGTGTTATCTTCCTCCTGTCTGTGTCTGGTTCAAGTATCTCTCATGTTAAAAAAGGTTTTATATAAGGTCGAATGAAAGCGTGCTTGATCTTTAGCTTCTTCAATCTCTCTGCAATATTTGTGTGAAACTTTCTAGTATCTGTTGCTTGCAAGCAGAGATATGTGCTCTTAAAAAGAAAAATGCTTTGATGTGTTTCTCTTTCTTAATTTTTTTTAGCACTGTGTTTGTTTATGCTTCCCGTGTGGTCTGTATCATATTAAGATTGTTTCTGTAGCTACATGAAGCTTATTTAAAAAAGGCTTGTGTTTGTCCTTCAATTGGCTGATTCTTTTCAATTTCTCTGGTTTGTGAGCTATGTAACTTTGCAAAGTCATGAGCTTTAAATCACAGCGCTCGCTGTTCTCAGTTCTAATTACGAACGTTCATAACCGGATAAACCGGTTAACCCAAATAGTTACCTAAGCAGCATGGAGTCGGACGGGTACGCGGAAGCGTAAGCATTTATAAGCGGATATTTTTAATAAATTAAAAAACATGTACATGTTTATGTTGAAAACGTATATATATACACATTATAAATGAACTGCTAAACATATATTATATTAAAAATTATATTTAATCTTACAAATTTGATACATATAATTTAAAAATTCACTAAAAATAAATATCATATAGTCTTTTCTTTGGTTATGAAAAATAAAATTAGATAATTCAAATTTTCACTTTTTTCATTTTCATTTTTTTAAATTCCTTTAAACAAAATAATTTTAAATTTTGTGTAGTGCATGAAACACTTAAGTTCAAGTACCTGAAAGTTTATTATTTAATTTAATTCAATTAATCAATTTTACTGTTACTATTTTATATTTCTAAAAATAATATACAAAGATTAGTATATAAACAGAAGTTATAAACCGCAAAATTAAACTGAGTTTTTCTTGTATAATAAATTTATCCAACATAATTTTATGTTTTTTATTTATTTTTGACACTAAAATTTAAAATAGAAACACAAGCTTTCAAAGCGGAATCGTAAACTTCTAATGAATTTACAAAGTAAAATTTTTGGAAGCGCTACGGAAGCGAGATTTCGAAAACTTCTTTCCGAGAAATTCTGATTTTCGATTTCAATCCGAAGAAGGTTCTTTGCTTCCTAAGTTGTTACTCGTGCATTCTATCGATTGTTCGTTAATATTCATAGGAACCCAAAAAAACAACTAATATAGGAAATACTGATAGCTTTTTAAAACTATAATCTCACGTGTCTACAACTATTTAAATTATAAATCTAAACCTCTAAAAAATGGCTGAACAAAAAATTGTAGTATATATCAAGGTGCATAATGATCCCTGGACCAATCATTGTCAGTTCCAAAGACTGTCTGGACCGGCCATGGCGGCGTATTTGAAGTCGAGTAACTTCTCTAGTTTAATTACAGAACGTGCCAATTGCATAGCCTCAATATGGCAGCTCAAAAACGTCGTCGTATCGACTTGTCCAAACGCTGAGATTTAAGGCTTGTCTGATGAGTCATCACTGATAACTGATGCGCTGTTTCTTCACTGGTCGTTTCGCCGTCCCTGAGAGTTTCACTAATGCCACGTGTCATTATCTCAACGGGATAGATCATAGATGGTACAAAACATGTGTACGTTAGATTTCTTCATAAAGCCCTTGCAGCCAGCACCGCATCTTTCTACGTACAATGATTGATTCAGATTTTTAGTTAGTCTGATGTCACCAGAATACGGAAACAAAAAATCAAAATTGTCCAAATATTTTATAACAATTTTTTTTTTTGACAAATTTTTTTTTTTTACAATAACAATAAAATGTATAATCCACCAATTATGATTTAATTTTGTTTAATCTAATCATCAAATATAAATGGAAGGAAATCTTATGTTTATATTTTTATTTTGCATTTTACTTTTAGTTCTAATTATAAGTAGATTTCTTCTATTTAGTTTAGATTTTTTGACTTTTGAGGATACAAATATACTACAATTTTTTTTTTTTTTTCCTTTTGGGTCCAAATGAAACTTTACACGTGTTGTATAATCTCATCAATTAAACAATTTGCAGAAGAGAAAAATCAAAAATACACTTTTGTTTCTTTAGTCACCAAAAAAAATCTAGACATAATAATCATATGTAGACATATAAAATGTCAATGCACACATCATTCTATATATTACCACCTTCGTAAACAACACCCGCGAAATGAACGGAGCAATGCCGAAACCGCCACCGCACATCATGGTGTTTCCATATCCAGCACAAGGCCACTTGCTTCCTCTTCTTGACTTAACGCATCAACTCTGTCTTCGTGGCCTCACAGTCTCCATCATCGTCACTCCTAAAAACCTTCCTTACCTCTCTTCTCTTCTCTCCACTCACCCATCAGCTGTTTCCGCCGTCACTTTACCTTTCCCTCACCATCCTTTGATCCCTTCAGGCGTTGAAAACGTTAAAGACCTCGGTTGTTCCGGAAATCTCCTGATTATGGCTTCTCTTCGTCAGCTTCGAGAGCCTATCTTGAACTGGTTAAGTTCTCATCCCAATCCTCCGGTCGCTCTCATCTCTGATTTCTTCCTTGGATGGACTAAAGATCTTGGTATTCCTCGCTTCGCCTTCTTCAGCTCTGGAGCATTCTTAGCTTCGATTCTTTATTTTGTTTCTGACAAGCTTCATCTCTTTGAATCAACTGAGCCTGTCTGTTTGTCGGATCTTCCTCGTTCCCCTGTTTTTAGAACAGAGCATCTCCCTTCGTTAATCCCTCAGTCTCCATCGTCGCAAGATCTTGAAAGTGTTAAAGACAGCACCATGAATTTTTCTAGCTATGGTTGTATTTTCAATTCTTGTGAGTGTCTGGAAGAGGAGTACATGGAGTATGTGAAGCAGAAAGTGAGTGAGAACCGGGTTTTCGGCGTTGGTCCGCTTTCTTCAAACGGGTTACGTAGGGGAGATTCTGATTCCAATGTAGACGCAAAGGCGTTGTTGAGTTGGCTCGATGGATGTCCAGACGGATCAGTGCTCTACATCTGCTTCGGAAGTCAAAAAGTTTTGAGCAAAGAGCAGTGTGATGCTCTGGTTCTTGGTCTTGATAAGTGTATGACCCGGTTCGTTTGGGTGGTTAAGAAAGACCCGATACCCGATGGGTTCGAGGATCGGGTCGCAGGTCGAGGAATGATTGTTAGAGGGTGGGCTCCTCAGATGGTTATGTTGAGTCACGTAGCGGTTGGTGGGTTTTTAAGCCATTGTGGATGGAACTCGGTGCTGGAAGCAATGGCTAGTGGAACAATGATCTTGGCATGGCCCATGGAAGCAGACCAGTTTGTAGATGCGAGATTGCTGGTGGAGCATATGGATGTAGCAGTTAGGGTCTGTGAAGGCGGTAAGACTGTGCCTGACCCGCATGAGTTAAGTCGGGTTATAGGTAAAACAATGGGTGAATGCGGACGTGAGATGCGTGCTCGGGCTAAGGAAATGGGACAGAAGGCACAAGCTGCAACTGAAGCAGGAGGAAGCTCTACTGCAGAATTAGAAAGACTTGTCAAAGAATTGAGTTCTCTATGAAGATATGATTCTTAATGACTAAAGCCTTTAAAATATGTTTGTTCTTAATTAAAATGTGGTCTCGTTGTTGAAATGTCACCTGAAGATTGAAGAAGATCAAGCGTCTACATAGCTAGAGTTTCACTAAGAATTACAAAAGTTTGAACGTATAACAAATAAACAAGGGACCTAGTTAGATTGAAAATAAATTGTCAAAATTTGAAACCCTCATGTTATTTAAGAGGCATAACAAAGCGAAAACTTGGGTTTCAGATACCAAATCTTAGATATCATAAAACTAGCAATGTACAGACACAACTTCATAAATTATGGAACATTACTTAACAATGCACAAAAAAAAGCAAAAATCACTGGAACATCAGAACAGGACGATATAAAGAGTATTGCAAAAAAAATAAAATTTGGGCTTTCGATTCACTCACCAGTCACCAACAAAAAGAACAATCACACATGTAACATCAATGAGATGAGAGAATTCACAAATGTCACCATGCATTAGTTTCATGTACTTAAGAGGATCAGATAACATTGGTTTACAAACGCTCAAGTACATTGTATAATAGGTTTTGAAAATGCACACATACATGTTTACAACAAAAAGAATGGATCGAAATAGGTAAATACCTATGTGTGCATATTTTCAAAACCTAAGTATCAACAATTCAAGTAAAAATGTATTGAATGTGTTGAAAATGACATTGAAATTAAAACTTAGGCTTTCTTTATCTTTTTGATTAAGTTTGCACCACAAATCTTTAATTTGCTCTATTACTTAAAAGTATTTCAAGCTAACGGAGCAAATTCATTAGTTAATATGACTTCTTAGTAATTAAAAGAAAAACAGCACAAAAAATAAAAACCAGGATCCCAAGTACAAAACTAAAGAACACATGCATTCAATCAACTGATGCATGAAAGGACAAAGAAACAAAACCCCTAATTAACACTTATTGTTGATGCTTTCATCTTGTTGCTCGATATCAGAAGCAGCCGCATAGTAGTCCTCATGATCTCCTCCAAAACTATCAATCCCACAAGGAACATGACCATTCCCAAAGGCCTTGACGTGGTCCTTAAGCGACCTCTTGTGCTTAAAATCCGAGCCACAAGAGCAATACCAAAGCTTTCCACAATTCTTCTCATGGGTTCTCCAATCACCTTTCACTGCAAAGGCCTTACCACACCTACGACAAGCAAATGGTCTAGACCCATGTTTCCGTTTATAATGTGTTTGGAGGGTTCGAAAGTCCTTGAGAGGCTTGGCTCGAGGGTGATCAATGTTGTTCTTGCAGCCTGGTGAACAGCAGAAACATGGTAGTCTTAGCATTCCTGTTGGCTGGGTTCCTCTTAAGGATTCTGGTCCCTTTCTGTATTGTGAGCCGTGTCCCCACATGTGCATCTATGATAAAACGTTTTCCAGATCACGGATAGAGCAAAGAAGTCAGTCTTAAAAATTAAGTATCATCGGTATAAGTCTATATGTTTACGAGTTATATATCTAAAATATATATGCTTATGAATATTAGTTGTTATTTTCGGAAATTATCGGAAATTAAATATTATGTTATTATTTTCAAATGAACACGATAATTTTAACATGAGAACATAAACGTAACGAAAAAATCCAACCTTCTATAAGATATAAATGTGCTTAAACAAAAAAAAAGGGTTTGAGGTGTAAATGTGAAAATATTAAACACTTTAAAAAAAGTTGGAGATGTAGATCATAGCTTCTGTATTTCATGTCAAAGTTTGCTTTTAGCATGAAATAAATTTTAGCTGTATCTATCTTTGGGGTAATATCTATATAAACAAAACATAGTTTAATTTCCGAAATAATCTGCTAGACATTTATCTTTTGCATTAGCTCATTAAGAAATTTTTTGGGGTTTTATGAGTTCACAAAAATCAAGAGAGACAATAAAGATGGAGGTAGACTGCATATTTCAGGGTTATAAAGAGTCAGTCTGACAAAAAGACTGTTGGTTAAAGAAAATCTTCCGACTTAAACCTCTTTGATAGGTCGATCGTACATAGCCATCATCATTCAACACCCTGAAACTGATTTGACGTGTACCATCAATTTAAAAAAGTTAATTATTCTCGAGTTACTAAACATCAAGGCATAGTAGTAATTACCTAAATTAAAGTACTAGTACTTGTTCATTACCATTATTAATGATACCCCTAAAGATCCATGAATCAATAACGAGTGAGTTAATAGACCCACAGAAAAAAATACAGAAAAAACCATAAAACAATACAATAGACTCAAATCTGTTTTGAAGAACAATAAATCAAATCTTGAGATGAGTTTAGTCTTTAGAGTTGATTCTTGAATCAATAGTGTCATACCTGCATGTTGTTGTATCTGTTGAATGTCTTGAAGCAAAGAGGACAAGAGAACTGTGTAGGACCGATCAAAATTTGAGAAGGAGTAGGGATCCAATACTGATGACCTCTGTGTAGATCTCCATGATGATCATCATCATGAAGGTTGGACTCAACTGTGACTTCTACTCCTTGGTCATGATCTTGATCTTGCTCCTCGGTAGTTGCATCAGGAGCAATATAGCTCGTAATGCTCTCATCAACACCGTAGTTAGGTAACCCTAGATGAAGATCCACAGCGACATGAGGATCATCAAGAAAGTTTGAAGAGCTGATCTGATCGGTGTCCATGAAATAGTGTCGATCTTGTTGTTCTTGGTGCCTTATAGGGCTTAAGCTAAGAAGAGGAAGAGCTTCTCTTAGGGGAGGTGAGTTAGGGAAAGTGGAAGTGGTAGGAGTAGGATGAATGTAACTAGGGTTTGTGGTATTAGGGTAATAGAAGCTTCCGTGAGAGTTGTAAATGTAAGAGAGAGAAGTGGAATAGCTGAAGTTATTATGGTCACATCCATTGTTGAAGATATTGGAACAAGCTGGATTAGACATGACTTTGAGGAGAAGACAAATTGAAGAAGAAGAAAAGCACCGTATCTATATCGTTGATGGGTTTATGCTAGAGAGAGAGAGAGAGAGGAGATAGGGATGTGAGTATGAGTGTGAGTGTGTGTAGACTGTAAATATATATGGGTGTGTGAGTGTGTATTTATAGATGTATGTATGCAACGTGTGAGATGTGACGAAGCGGTGGAAAATATTCATGATGTTAAAGGGTACGGAGAGTGGAGAGGGAGAAAAGACCTAAGATGAAAGTTGAAGAAGCAATAAAGAAACCGTCTTTGGGACTCGCGCAATGGTGGATATGTATGTATGTTATGTCCGTCTATGCCTTTGTAAAGTCAAATATTAGATACTTGTACTTAAAGATTTAGGGTGAGAAATTATGTTCTTAAACTTTTAATAACTAAAAGTTTTTGTTGAACCGGAATAGGAGAATTAGAGGTAATTCAGTGATCAGAAAGTTTATTTTTGTGTAGGATATTCTCACCGAATTGAAGACATCAATTGATGTCTGTTATTTGCAAATAGCCCAAGTTCATTACATATTTATTATTATTCTGAGACTTCTGCGGATCATAAACAATATCTATCACCCGACCAATTATCATTAGCAACCGGTTCAATGGTGTCTAGAGTGAAGTGCTTTAAGCTATAATTATTTAAAGAATGTTTTTCGTTCACTTTATAAAAAAAAACTTATTATCTTTTGCTTTGGTAAATTTTTGATTGAAAATTGAAAATTGTTTTTTAAAAATAATATAATTTATCATTTCTTTATCAGTTATATATAATCGTTCGTAAAATTAACAATCATAAAATGTGTCCATGCACAAAACGAATCAAACATGCGTTTCTCAGTTCTCTTATGTCACAACTAAATCCCATCTTAAATTTGGAGTAAAAGATTTAGAAATTTAGTACGTGAAGCTAGGTATTGGCCACCAAGACACAAACGAATCATTGAATATATAGTTATATGACATGAATCAGATATATAAAGGCTTCTTCTTTACCTCAAACATCGAATACCGATAATTATGTGTGTACATATATTTACGGAGAGAAGTTATATATATTAGGTGTTGTGGGGATAATATATCGATGGCTTTGGGAAAGGAGATAGTTGTGATCTAAGACAGCACTTGCTTTGGTGGTCTCGTCTCCATGTCGGCTCCGCTTCAGAAACATATTACTTGGGAATGATAATTTCAATTTCTTATTCGTCTACACGTAAATGTGTATTTTACTGTTTTCTACTACTCTCTAACGATTTGAATTTTTTTTTTTGCTCTTTTTTTCTTCTCGCCAAATTTTGTTTACGTCCCGATTCATGCATACGCTTCTAACACAAAATTACATAAATATCTTTATTTGTGTTTTTAGTACTAATCTTAGGTAAATCAATCATGCGATCGTAACAATATTGAAATACATGTTATATAAATAAAAACCAAAATATTGAAATACCTTCTTTCTTTTTTTCAGTTCTATAACCATGATATGATAAATTATGTTATGGTCCTATATAGACTACTCGCCAAGTGTCATATGGGTCTGTAATAAGAATGGAAATTTAGACCAAATCATCTCGAAACCTATATGAAACATTGTATAAACTAATCAGTTCAATATATAATCTAAGTAGCACATAAACTGATTTAGTCTACCGAACCAAATAGATTTATATTATATTTAATCAACATATTTTTCTTATATATTTAATTTTGCTGAACTGTTTTCGATCTTATTTGTAAAATAACATTGACCTCGTTAAAAAAATTACCTAATTTTTTTTATGATAATTCGATGACAATTTTTATCAAGATCAATATACTGAAAAACCAAACAAACAGAATATCGAAACATTATATATTTTAATTAACCTTTTCATTAGATATACAATAACGATCAATATAACTTATACGATGTAGCATTTTTTTTATAAATATGATGTAACATAAATACTAGTTTTCAAGCTATTTGCTTATTGTAATATCAAGCATGTGAAGATGGGTCAAAGATCGTGGGTTTGAAAGTAAGAAGATGTTGGTCGCAATGTGTGTGAACTCGAAGATCTTAGGATAAAAATCCAAATTATATTGACATAGAGTTTACTTTGATATTATTAACTATCAGAAAATATTAAACATGAGATGTTCCCGAGATAGCTCGAGTGTGAATGTTTTGTGGTTGCACTTTGCAATTGTATCAGTACGTTCTTTCAAACCGTCTCTTGTCTTCTGTTTCTTCGTTGTTCTCTCTTCTCCAAACATTTTTATCTATCTATGCACCACACTATATTAATACAACTTAATTTTGATATTCTTTATTTTTTGGGGTAAAATACATAATTTGATGTTCTGTTGACCCTTGTTTTTTGTTTTAATAATCTCTCAAAAATGTTTAGTAACCGAAGAGAAAGTGTTCTCAACATTAAGTATATGAAATACTCTTCCTCATACAGAAGGTTTGATATTATCAAGGATCGAAGAATACACGTGTGGTCTTGCACGTGTGAGTAACGGTCCTTTTATCTCTTCTTCTCTTCTTCAGTTAGGGTCAGTAGAGGTTGTTGCAAGTTGTTGATTTGTTTTCTCTTGTAACTGTGAGCTCGATTGATCTAAGAAGCTCGAGTTTTGAGCTTGAGTTTGTTCTAGTGGATTTCGGAGAAAAAAACTCCGGCGAGACGTAGGATTCCTCACCGGAATCCAAACTCGTAAAATCTCTTGTGTCATTCTATGATTCTTGCTTTTACAAACGAGAGATCGAAGAGAGATTGAGAGATTAGCGATTTTTGGAAGACAAATCTTCAAAAATTGGTATCAGAGCAATGGATTGAGTAGCGGATCTACAGATCGAATCAAAGATGACGAACACGATGCTCAAAGTAGCTACGTTCGACGGATCAGGCGATTTCTCACTATGGAAGACTTGGATGTTTGCTCATCTAAGGATACTCGGCTTAAAAGACACCTTAATAGAACAGCCTAAGCTTCTAGATTTGTCAAAAGAAGACGAATTGGATCCGGAAAAGAAAAGGAAAAGAATCGAAGAAGAAACAGCCAGGATCGAGAGAAGTGAGAAGGTGATATATCATAGTTTTTACCCGTTTTTAGCCATGATATAGGTCTTGTTTTTAGAGTCCTTCTAGTGTTTTTGTAGTCTTTTTGAGTCTTTTCAGGTTTTGGCACGTTTGGAGCATAATTGGAGATATTGGAGCATTCTGGAGTTTGTTTTTGGCATTCGTTGAATAACTTCCCGCCGTTGGATTGAGCTCAAATTTGGATACAAGATAGATCAATGGATTAGCTTTCATTTGGAAGTGGTTTGAGGCCATTCTAACGGTGCGATCAAAAGTTATGCCAGTTTTCGTGAAGACAGTCCAGTCTGGCGAGCACAGAGTCCTGGTATCGACCGACACCCACCTAGTATCGATCGATACCGACTGCAGGAAAGGAAAACACGTGATTTTACAAGTCTAAAGAGTCTGCAACTTGGCCCAGAAGATTCTATTATTTACAATTAAGCCCAGAACGTGTTTTAGCATGATATTTAGGGTGTTCAGCCACTTTTAGAGGGGAGACTAGTTTTGATTATTATTCTGAATACTTTGAGAGAGATTGGTTCCGGGTTTTGTGGGAGACAATTCTGAACCCTTGTTTACTCTTGATTTATTCTATGCAATCTATTTTATTCATGATGTTTGCTTCATTCACCATGACTGAGTAGATTCCTTGTTAGGTTTAGGGTTATTCAAAGGTGTTTGATGAATTGTTAAGTTGATCTGAATTGATAGGAGAGATTCAATAGAGTTCTTCATCTAGACTTGTGATTACTGCTGATTCTAGCTTCATGACCTAGAATCTGATCTTAGGTTGTTTGATTGGCACGAAAGTGTGATTGATTGCCTGAACTAGTGTTAGATGAGCAAAAGACCTATTCGCAAAGAAATTTGGTTTAGGATTTTGTGAACAATTGAACCTGATCATTAATGCTTGTTTGAATTCATATGATTTGCAAAGAAATTTGGAATTCTAGGTTTAGACATAGATAATCTTCGCAGCGACGGTTGGTTGATTTTACATTTGTGTTTCAAGTTCAAGAACAATGCTTAATATCCTCCTGACATTCTATTTGATCTGCAATTCTGATTTACCGGAGAATTTCCCTAGGCTTAGCGTTTTTCCTCCATTGATTTCACAACTTTTATATTCTGCTGTTTATTTCCCTGCATCACTTTGTTCGCTTAGCTTAATTCGAGTCTTAATATCTATTGAGTGAATTCTTGAGTCTTTGTGGTTCGACCCCTAACATACTGCAGCTACTGCTTAAGTACTTTTAAGGTATTATCTTTGAGCACATTAAATTTTGGCGCCGTTGCCGGGGAACGAACCCGGGTCACCCGCGTGACAGGCGGGAATACTTACCACTATACTAACAATGGACATTATCTTTCTAAATGTAGCAGATAAGGTACTAAGGAAGATAGATAGGTGTACTACTGTTGTAGAGGCATGATCATTGCTGGAACGTCTGTACATGGTAAAATCTCTTCCAAATCGAGTCTATCTTCAGCTAAAGGTCTACAATTACAGGATGCAAGATTCAAAAACTCTAGAGGAAAACATCGATGAATTCTTAAAGATGATCTCAGATCTAGCCAATCTTCAAATACAAGTCCCAGATGAGGTACAAGCAATCTTAATACTTAGTTCTTTACCTCAAAGATACGATATGCTAAAGGAAACACTTAAGTATAGTCGTGATGGTATCAAGTTGGTAGATGTACTTAGTGCAACTAGATCTAAAGAACTAGAGCTTAGGGATAGTACTAGCTCAAGATCAGATGGGGAAGGCCTCTTTGTCACGGGAAGATCAATTACCAGAGGGCATCAATAAGGTAAATCAAGCTACAACAACAACAAATCAAGATCCAAATCGAGAGAAGGAAAGAAGATTTGCTGGATATGTGGTAAGGAAGGGCATTACAAGAAACAATGCTACAAATGGTTAGAAAGGAATAAGAGTAAGTCTCAGAATAAGAACACAGGGGAATCAGCTCTAGTCAGAGATGATGCTCAAGATATGGTAGGCTTAGTAGCTGCAGAGGTAAACCTGACTGAAGATAGAATTGATCAAGATGAATGGATCATGGATACATGATGCTCGTTTCATATGACACCTAGAAAGGAGCTTCTCATAGATTTTGAAGAAACAAAGTCAGGAAAAGTCAGAATGGCAAAGAACTCTTATTCTGAGGTAAGAGGAATTAGTAAAGTGAGATTTGCAAATCCAGATGGCACTACCTTTACATTGAGTGAAGTTAGATATATGCCAGATATATCAAGAAACTTGATATCAGTGGGAACTCTGGAGGATAAAGGATGTGAGTTCAAAGGTGCCAATAGAGTACTCAAGGTTGTAAAAGGAAATCATCAATGTATGTGCTACAGGCTCAGACAAGATTATCAGAAGCTCTAATAGCCGAATTAGAAGAAAATGATCAAACACATTTATGGCATAGCAGACTAGGACATGCTGGTCAGAAGGTAATGGATGTATTGAGCAGAAAAGGATGCTTTGGAAGTGATAAAGTTTCCAAAGTAAAATTCTGTGAGAACTATATCTTAGGAAAGGCTCATAAGAACAGTTTTGAGTCTGCTAAACATGTTACTAAGGAGAAATTAGATTACATTCACTCTGACCTATGGGGATCACCTAATGTTCCCTTAAGCTTAGGAAGATGCCAGTACTTTATCTCATTCACAGATGACTGGTCAAGAAAGGTATGGATTTACTTCCTAAAGACTAAAGATGAAGCATTCAATGCATTTGTGGTATGGAAGAAAATGGTGGAAATTCAATCTGGAAGGAAAGTTAAAAGGCTTAGGACTGATAATGGATTGGAGTTTTGTAATTCAGAGTTTGATAGCTTCTGCTAGAAAGAAGGAATGGTGAGGCACAAAACATGTACCTATACTCCTCAACAGAATGGAGTGGCAGAAAGGCTTAACAGGTAAATCCTCAACAAAGTTGATATGCTCAAATATAATACCCTAAAGTATCTAAGCAGTAGCTGTAGTATTCTAGGGGTCGAACCACAAAGACTCAAGATGTTCACTCAATAAATTTCAGAATATGAATTAAGCTAAACGAAATAAATGTAATCAAGAATAACAAAACAATTAAAACTAGGTAGTGAAATCAGTGGGAAAAACGCTAGGCTTAGGGAAATTTGCAGGCAAATTAGAATTATAAATTAAATCAAATATCAAGAATGAAATAAGCTCTGCTCTCG
Organism: Crucihimalaya himalaica; assembly: GCA_004349715.1. Lineage (NCBI taxonomy): Eukaryota > Viridiplantae > Streptophyta > Magnoliopsida > Brassicales > Brassicaceae > Crucihimalaya > Crucihimalaya himalaica. The sequence continues at coordinate 1,454,730 of SMJT01000040.1, read as the reverse complement.
AACTTGAAACACAGATGTAAAGTAAACCAACTGTCTTTGCGAAGACTATCTATGTCTAAACCTAGAATTCCAAATTTCTTTGCAAATTCTATAAATTCAAACAAGCATTAACGGTCAAGTTCAATTGTTCACAAAATCCTAAACCAAATTTCTTTGCGAGTAGGTCTTTTTCTCACCAAACACTAGTTCAAGAAACTAATCATACTTTCGTGTCAATTAATCAACCTAATATCAGATTCTAGTTCGCGAGACTAGAAATAAGCATTAATCTCAAGTCTAGGTGAAAAACGCTATAGATAACTCCTAACCATTAAATCTAACTTACCAATTCATCAAATACCTTTAAACAACCCTAAACCTAATAGAGAATCTACTCAGACATGGTAAATGAAACAGACATCATGAATAATATAGATATCATAGAGTAAAATAGAGTAAGAATGCAAAGAGGGTTCAAGGTTCTTCTCCCAAAACTCAATTGCAAAAATACTCTATCTCCTAAAATCCAGTCTATGCCTCTGGAGGCTGCAAAACCTAGTTTTTTTTATTTAAAAACATGTTTTGGAGTTCATTTGAGAAATAAGGAAAACTTCTGTTTTTCTTCGGATCTTCGGAAGAGTGTGCGTTCTGACTATTGGTATCGACCGACACCGTGAATGGTATCGATCGATACTGAGATCTTTAATCGTGTTTCTTCCAGATGATGGTGTCGATCGATGCTGCATAGGTGTCGATCGACACTGAGCTTCAGTTCTCCGAATTGCTTCAGTTCCAATATGCTTCAGAAGCTTCATAAATCCAATTTAGCTCCAGTTGTGCCTACAACTTGAAAAGACTCTAAAAGACTCTAAAACTAAAAAAAAGGACTCAGTAAACGGACTTATATCATGGTTGAAAATGGGTAAAAACTATGATATATCAAAAGTCAGGAGCATGCTAAGTGAAAGTGGCATGAATCAAAGATTTTTGGCAGAAGCAGCATCAACCTCAGTCTATCTGATCAACAGATCACCTTCATCAGTCATTGATTTTGAAATTCCTGAGGAAAAATGGACCTCAGGAACACCAGACTTGTCAGGGTTAAAGAAATTTGGGTGCTTGGCATATGTTCATTTTGATGAGGGTAAACTGAATCCCAGAGCAAAGAAGAGAATCTTCACAGGCTATCCAGAAGGAGTAAAGGAGTTTAGAGTTTGGTTGCTGGATGACAAGAAATGTGTTATCAATCGGAATGTGACATTTAAAGAAGAAGTGATGTACAAAGATGTCATCACCAGGTTACAAGAAAATCCAAATTCTTTATATCCTGTTGTTACTAATGATTCTTCTAGTTTTGACTTTGCAGGAAATAACGGGCATATAGAAGATATTCCTCAAGGTGGAGTTCTAGAGCAGAGTGAACAAAGAAATGAGGAATCAGAAATAGATAATATTGATACAGGGGAAGGAACACAGAATCTTGAAGGTTATTTACTAGCAAGAGACAGGCCAAGAAGACAACAAGTACTACCAGCAAGGCTAGAAGACTATGAAATGAGTGAAGAAGTTCTAGATGAAGTTGTTGGGTTTGCTTTCTTAAATACAGAGGATGGAGGTAAACCGGAACCAGCAAGCTTCCAGGAAGCTATGCAAGATCTAGACAAGGATAAATGGATTAAAGCTTTAGATGAAGAAATTGATTCTTTAAAGACGAATCATACATGGATTTTAGTTAACAGAATCAATACACAAAAGCCAATAGGATGTAAGTGGGTTTTTAAGAGAAAGGCAGGAGTATTTGGAGTAGAAATTCCCAGGTTCAAAGCACGGTTAGTAGCAAAAGGTTATTCACAAAAGGAAGGAGTTGATTATCAAGAAATCTTCTCACCAGTAATCAAACACGTATCTATCAGATTCATTCTCTCCATGGTTAATCATTTTAACATGGAACTACAGCAGATGGACGTGAAGACAGCTTTTCTTCATGGTCACTTGGAAGAAACAATCTACATGGAACAACCTCAAGGATATATTGATGATGAGCATCCAGAAAAGGTGTGCTTATTAAAGATGTCATTATATGGGCTTAAACAGTCTCCAAGGCAGTGGAACAATAAATTCAATGAATTTATGCAGGGGATTGGTTTTATCAGGAGTCAGTTTGACTACTGTGTTTACTTCAGAAAATCCAATAGTGACATGTATATCTATCTACTTCTATATGTAGATGATATTCTCATTGCTTCAGAGGATAAAAATCAGATAATCAATCTGAAGAGCATGCTGAGTAAGGAATTTCATATGAAAGATTTAGGAGATGCTAAGAAAATCTTAGGAATGGAGATAGTCAGAAACAGAGGAGAAGGAACATTGTCTATCTCTCAGGAAGGTTATCGTCTTAAGGTATTAGGGACATTTCATTTAGATAAAGCTAAACCAATAGCAACACCTATGGGAGCTCATTTCAGGTTGAAGTCTGCTAAAGAAAGTGAAGAAAGTCAACAGTTTGAGACAATGAGAAATGTGCCTTATCAGAGTGCAGTAGGCAGTTTAATGTACTCTATGATAGGTACCATGCCTGATTTGGCATATGCAGTTGGATTAGTCTGCAGATTTATGAGCAATCCATTGAAGGATCACTGACAAGCAGTTAAATGGATACTCAGGTATGTAAATGGTTCATTAAAAAGGAAACTGTGTTATAAAGCTGAAGGGGAGTTCATTATCAAAGGGTATTGTGATTCAGACTATGCAGCAGACTTAGATAAGAGGAGATCAACTACTGGATTGGCTTTTACAGTTGAGGGAAATCTCATAAGCTGGAAGTCAAGTTTACAAAAGGTAGTGGCTCTTTCATCTACAGAAGCTGAATACATGACCTTGACAGAAGCTACAAGATAAGCAGTTTGGTTAAAATGTTTTATGAATGAACTGGGTCATAATCAAGATACAGTGGAGATATATTGTGATTCTCAGAGTGCAATAGCACTTGCTAAGAATGCAGTTCATCATGAGAGGACTAAACATATTGCAATCAAGTTTCATTTCATTAGAGATTTGATAAGCAATGGAGTAGTTCAAGTGATCAAGATAGCTACAGCCTATAATCCAACAGATATCTTCACAAAAGTTTTACCAGTAAGCAAGCTTCAGGAAGCATTGGAGCTGCTCAGAGTGACAGAGAAATGATGGAGCTGAAGCTCCAAACAAAGCTGGATGGGTTTATCCAGAAGATATGAAGCCGAGTGGGTTTACTTGGAAGATATGAAGTTGAGTGAGTTTACTCAAAAGATAATCGAGCAAAGAGCTCAAGTAACCAGAGCTGGAATTTAAGAAGCTAGAACAAGATGGTGTTGAGAACAAGGTGGAGAATTGAAGAGAAAGTGTTCTCAACACTAAGTATATGAAATACTCTTCCTCATATAGAAGGTTTGATATTATATAGGATCGAAGAACACACATGTGGTCTTGCACGTTTGAGTAACGGTCCTTTTATCTCTTCTTCTCTTCTTCAGTTAGGGTCAGTAGAGGTTGTTGCAAGTTGTTGATTTGTTTTCTCTTGTAACCGTGAGCTCGATTGATCTTGTAGAGAGTGAGTGAGACTAAGAAGCTCGAGTTTTGAGCTTGAGTTTGTTCTAGTGGATTCCAGAGAAAAAAACTCCGACGAGATGTAGGATTCCTCACCGGAATCCGAACTCGTAAAATCTCTTGTGTTAGTCTATGATTCTTGCTTTTACAAACGAGAGATCGAAGAGAGATTGAGAGATTAGCGATTCTTGGAATCTTCACAGTAACATTAAACTCGCATATATAGTATGCATACATATGTATCTATTTATATATATATATATATATATATATACACACACATAATTTAAAACAAATAACCAATAAAAACATTTCATTTAATACACATTATATTTCATTTGCCACATCATCTTTTTAGTTCTCCAATTTTATAAACAATATAAAAAACAATTTTATTGAATATTTAATATTTGAAATAGCTAGATTCGAAGTTAATTTAATATTTTTAAAACAATAATCGGGTATATTTGATTAAAATAAGCCAACTAATTTTAATATAATTTAAAATAAGTTATATATAAACTAATACAAATAGCTTATTAATATTATTTATCTAGATTTTAGGTTTATCTAATATTTTAAAAATAATAATAAAGTGTATAATAGAGAGTATTAGATTTAATTACTCGAATTTTTTAATAGAGTGTATCTAAAATTTAAAATAAATCATATATAAATTAAAAAAGGTATATATAATTTAAAATAAGTTATATATAAACTCATAAAATATAGCTTATTAATATTATTTATCTAGATTTAAGATTTATTTGATGTTTTAAAAACAATAATAGAGTGTGTTGGATTTAATTAGCCGATTTTTTTAATAGAGTGTATCTAAAATTCAAAATAAGTTATATATAAATTTAATATATATATATATATATATATTTTAAAATAAGTTATTTAGATTTGAGATTTATTTGATGTTTAAAAAAAATAATAGAGTGTGTTGGATTTAAGTAGCCGATTTTTTTTAATAGAGTGTATCTAAAATACAAACTAAGTCATATAAATTAGAAAATGTATATCATATATACAAATTTAACATTGAATCAATACAAATATTTGAAAATAATTATTATAAAAATATTATTTGTAAATATATGCAGCATAGAGCGGATTTTTATCTCATTTGGAGAATCTGTTTAGAACATAAATCTGTTGAAATCACGTGGAAGTATTAGTTCGACTTGGAATTAGTATCTCAAACTCTTACAAGCAAATATTAATTAAAGTTGGAAACTCTATGAATGCGAGATTGTTGATGAGAAGCAAGATTTGAAAAGATCCCAAACTCAAGAGGATACTCTTTGGGAATGAACCAAAAATGTTGTTTGGAATTCTAATTTTTTTTAGCAAAGATAAAGAAGACAACGACTCAAAGATCACACCAGTTAGATTGTTGTAATAAATTTAAAGATTTTTAATGACCGACAAAAGTTTCCAAGATCGAGTGAGATCCAATATGTGAGACGATTATGTGAAAGATTCAAATTTTGTTAAAATTTTATTTCATAAAAAATTAAGAATTTGACCATAAAAGTTATTGTAAAAAAAGATTCAATTTTTATGTTGGTAGAGTTGATGAGAGAGTTAAGATAAATTTGGAGATACCGTTCCGAGAGAAATTGAGATACGACAAAAAATCACAGGAATAGAGAAATATATTTAACTAGAGATTGAGCTGGCGATATTGTTGTAATAAATACTAAGATTTTGGAGTTTCTTGCTCCTAAGAAAATATTATTTTGGTAACTTTTTGATAAAGTTATTGTAAGAGAAAGTGGTGGAAATATGATTTTAGTATTTTGGAAAGAAATTTTCATTTATGATTTCGATTAAGCAGAAAATATTTTAAGTTGACTTAAGCTCAAGAGAAGAAGAAAAGAGAATGTTGAGTTCAAAACAAATAAATTTGCAGAGAGATTGAGAATAGAGAGAGAAACAAGAGAGGTAAAATCATGGAAAAATGATTTCATAGAGGCAACTACCGGATATATCAATTTCTGAGATGTTTTGATTATAAGTATAAAAATTTATGGTGTATTTCTTTTTGTATATTTTTGTCTAAAATATGTTTTTATATAAAAATAAAATATATTAAATTCGTAAATACAAAATAAATAAAGTTGAACTATGTCGAGCTGAATTTGGTGTCTCAAACTCTTATAAGCAAATATTAATGTTGAAAAAACTCCAGATGTAAGAAACAAAATTTGAAAATATTCAAAATTCAAGAGAATAATATTTGGGAATTGACCAAAGATGTTGTTATTTGGAAATACTAAGATTTTGTAGCAAAAATGAAGAACACAACGACTCAGAGATTACACAAACTAGATTGTTGTAAGAGTAAAAAAAATGTAATGAATGGGAAACGTTTCCAACCTCAAGTGTGATCCAATATTTGAGTCGTTATGGGAAATGTCCAAAATTTGTTAGAATTTAATTTCACATAAAGATTTCAAAATTTTCTATCAAAGTTATTGTAAAAAAAATTCAAGATTTTGATGTTACAATTGATGAGAGATTCAAAATAACTCTTAAGATATTATTTCCAGAGAAATTGAGATACGACAAAAAATCGCATGAATAAAGAAAAAACGGAAAATTGAACTGGCGATTTTGTTGTTTAGAGAGGTCAATACCTGAAAGATTAATTTTAAGATGTTTTGATTACAAGAATAATAATGTGTGCATGTATTTGTTTTTGATATTTTTGTGTTTAAAACAAAATTTTTTTTTTTTAAATTAATAAATATAAAATAAATAATATAAAATAAATTATTTAAACAAATTCCCGCAGTGTAACACGGGTATTTATCTAGTCTAGTTAAAAAGTAGATAATTAAATATTTTTCATGAATATATATTTACTAACACGTACATTCTATAAATTAATTTAGAATTATATATTCACAATCAGAAATACCCGAAGTTTATTTGATATAAATTTCGTCTTAATGATATCTCATAAAGCCCAAAACCGGTACTGACTGATTGAGCCTGTAGCCCAATTCTAAGTTCCATCGAAGATAAGAAGACGACGTTTTTTCTCCGGCGACTATCAACGGCCGATGAAAATATCGAATGTGAGTAAAGCCAAGCTTCGTCTTACTCGTTCCCTTTCTCATCACAGAGGCAAACCCATCAGCTGGAACTCCAATCACAGTTTCGTTCTCCACAAGCCTCTTCTCTCATTGCTCGAAAAATGCAAATCTTTGTTGCATTTGAAACAAAGTCAAGCTCAGATAGGAGGTTTTGAGAATCCTAAAAGGAGCGGTTTTGATTAGGTCACATGATTCTTGGGCAAGTTTTGAAGCTGAGATTGGAATTGTTTAGTCATGTGCACAATGCCTCAATTCTTATGTTTGGTTCTTGTAATGAAATGGATAATGCGAGGAAGGTGTTCGATGAAAGTCCTGTGAAGGATTTGGTTTCTTTGCTATATGGAATGTTATGATTGGTGGATCAGTCCAAGCCAAACGTGCTCTAATCGGAGGTTTAAGCCTTCACCGCTATATCATACTCTAAGAAAATGATTGATGCAGGGTTAGCCCCAGGCGACACCACTCTGATAAGGCTATTATCAGCTTGTTTTTATGCATGAATGATCCAAACAGGCCGTGATTATTTCTCTCAGATGAATTCTAAATTTAACTTAAACACCTAATTGAAACATTACTCTATCTTAGGAAGAGCCAGGGTACTTGAAGAAGCTGATTCGACTAAGCTCCATTCATCATCGTCAGCATTACAGGCAAAAACTATTGGCTTCTTGCATGTTTTGCAACTTACCTGGATTAAGGGATTCCGGTGTGTGGTTTGAATGTGATAATCAACAATTATTCAATATTATTAATAATAGAGAGGATCATTGTGAATTAGGAACTCTCCTATACGATGTTCGGTACCGGGTGTCCAAACTCCCTTTGTCATCGTTAGGATTTTCTAATCGGGAAAAGAATAAGGCGGCTGATCTGTTAGCTTCTATGGAGTCTTTGTTTTACAACTTTGTTCCGCCATTTTGGCTTCTAAGATACTTGTATCCTCGGTTTATAATTAATAAAAGTTCTCAGGCGTTAAAAAAAAGAGATATATTTGGTGTTTGAAACAAAATTAATATATATTGTAAAATTGTGTCTCATAAAAAATAGTCAGTCATTGGTGTTGACAGTGGGGATCTAATCAAACAAATAATGATAATAGTGAGAAGGCAAAGATAGTGCGAGTAGAATGGTCGTCGGACGACGTTATATTAATGTATGGATCTCAGTACAGATTGGGTCGAGCGTGCTGCTCTTTTACAAGTGAGGTCGACTCAAGAAAACAGACTCAAGATGAGGCGAATGTGGTTCGGCTTACAACTATCTCGCTTGCTCTACGTTTCTAAGTCGAGGGGTGTTTCTCCCAAAAAGATCTGATCCCCCTAATACTGTTCACTAACTCTTCTTTTATAGGGATTAGCAGAGGTAATTCCGTACTTAGGTCAAGACGAAGGGTAAACGTCGGATCTGCCCCTCGTCGTTCATCGGGCGACTGCACAGTGATTAGGCCGACTTTATTGGATGGGCTTTTTTGGAGGGGAAGGACGAAGCCCATACCCAACAATGGCCCCCCCTCTTTCTTGGGCCGAACAAGGAGGCTTTTCTCTCCTAGGCTCGCCCTTTATCTTGCCTAGGGTTTCCTCGATTTGCCTCGGATGCGCGGGAACGGTTGCGCTTGATGCGACCTTTTCGGAGGACGTGGCTTCTCGTCGTTTTAGCTTCCCGCTTCCTTTGTATAAATACTTGTTTCGGGTAACTCATTTTCATTTTCTCTTCCATCCTGAAAGGTAACTCCTCTCTCCTATCTTGTCTTGTATTCTGCTCGCTGCATCTTTTCTGTGAATTTTTTTTTTGCGTTTTACTTCTTACATCGCACAATGTCTTCAAACTCCAACTCATCTATTGGGTCGTTGGACGAGTACGTGAGGGGTCGTACCCCTAGTGGGTCAGAGGATTCTGCTCGGGGTCGCTCCCCTGTGGTTGTCCTGAGTTCTCCCTTAGTATCTTCGACCTCTCCCGTGAGCATCGATTCTCCCTCTGATGAGCTGGTGAGGAGGGAGGTTTTGTCTCGTGGCGATGGCGCGGGACCTAGCTCGCCTCGTCTGACGATCGAGGTTCCTCATCTTGTGGACAGGGATTCGGATGGCTCGGCTAACGAGTCGGAGGGTTCTTCCTCGTCTTCTGAGGAGGTCGAGGCTTTGTCTGCTCCTCTTGGCCAATACGTCGGTCAAGGGGATTATCTTGGGTATATTGGCCCATCGAGGTCGGATCGTTTGGCCTTGGAGGAGATTCTCAGTTTGAACCATGCGTCGAGTGGTATCTCGCTGGTTTCCCCGTCACCCAAGGATCGACCATGGGCCCCGCCTCGCGGTTATATGTGTTTGTATGAGTCGTATTTCTTCGATTGCGGACTCAGATTTCCGATTCCTAGTTTCCTGCTTTTGTATTGCTCTGAGCGTCTGATGGCTTTGTCCCAACTTGCTCCTTCGGCGGTCCGGAATGCTATGGGCCTTGCTATCTTAGCCGACAAATGTCGGGTAAAAATGAGTTATCACTTTTTTGAGGAGCTGACTACTATCGCGAAAGTGAGGGACAAGGATTGCCTTCGCTATGTGAGCGCCCTACCGAAGCATAAGATCGTTTCGGGGAAGGAAAAATTTTCCTCGTGGGAAAAATACTATTTTTTTGTCAAAATTGATGAGTCGTCCGTCGAGGACCCCTCTATGACTTTCTTTTCTCGTTGGAACCGTACTCCTGGTAGACTAAGCTTCTGTTCTTTGTTTGCTAATTGGGTCGTACTCCACTTTTTTTGATTGCGGGTTGATTTTTGTGGTGTTGCAGATCGCATTTTGAAGATTAGAGCGCCTCCGCCTGGTTTTCGCGACGACGTTGAGAAGTTGAGACGCGAGTCGGCGATCGAGTGGCCAGCAGAAAACAAGAAGGTGTCTAAGGCTAGGTCGGAGCGACGCAATGAAGGTTGGTTGGGCGACCGAGTTATTTTTTTTTATTTTTTTATTTTTGAGCCAATCGCGCTTGTTTCAGCATCAAGGATTCGCGGAAAGATGACAAGGAAGTCGAATATGCCGGACATCTTAGAACATCTTCAGCACCGATCTGGTGCCAAGGGGAAGTCGGCTGCTCGTCCGACGACTGGGGGGAAATCTCTGAAGAACCTGCACCCTCCAGCAGGATTGGAGGACGACCAAGGGGAGGTCGAGGCTACGCGGGCGGGGTCGCTTAAACCCGTTCAGAGGAAGGACAAGGAGAAGGTGGGGCAGCCGTCTGCGGTGACTCCCACAAAAAAACGGGTCGTGCCAGAGACTCGTCGTGCCAGCGAGGCGGATTCCTCGAAACGAGGCCGTGTCGACCCACCTGTAGAGGTCAACCATTCGTTCCGCTAGCAATATAATCAGACGGATCGATCGATGCTTCAGAGCAAGGCGGCATGCGCCAACCTCTTCCGCTACTTTCGGCGGGACTCCTCGTCGTTAATTGAGCCGAATGAGCTTGTGCAGGCCGATCTTTACGAGACGATGGCACAGGGTTACTTCTCGGTAAGGTTACATAATTCCTGTCTTAGCTTTGTTACGCCTCTTTTGGGTTGTGCTCGACTGATGCCTTTGCTCCGTTGCGTTTGTTCTTGGTCGACCTAGGCTTTCGACGCCACGAACTAGCTGGTGCAGTTTTATGACCAGCAACTAAGGGCCGCGAAGAAGGAGGGTGCCGGGGCCGAAGTGCGGAGGTTGCAGGAGGCGTTGAAAAAGGAGCGAGAGGCGTCGAAGAAGGAGAAGGAGCACAGTGCTCAGCTGGCGGACGAGTTGGCCGCATATCAAGCTGATTTCGAGGAGAGGATGGGCGAGTCTATCCTACAGCGAACGTCGCTGGAAATGCAGCTGCGGGAGCTAGAAAAAGTTCACGCGTCGGAGATGACGAGGCTGAGTGCGGTTCAAGATGAAAAGGAGCTGTCCACACGCCGGAAGACGACAGAGGAGCTTATGGGACGTTTCCATCTCCGTTTGGATAAGATGCGCGAGTACATCGAGCAGACGGAAGATCGCAGGTTCGTCGAGATGCAGCTGGAGCAGATCTCTGGTACGCTGAGATTGTTGAAGGCGCTTGAGGACGATGGCGAGATGACGGTGCCTTTCCATGTTGTGACGGACCTTAGCGGTAAGGTGGTGGAGTTAGAGAGTACGATCGCTGGAATGCCCGATCCTGTTGTTACGAAGGGCGATTTTAAGGCAACCACGATCCTCGGGCGCAAGCGAACGCGTTCGACGGAAATTCCAGCTCCAAGCACCTCGTCGATCGTGCTAGGGGGCGAAGTTCGTGACTCAGCGCCAGCGGAGGATGCAGGGGGGATCAAGAGGGCGATCTTCTCGCTCCGGCCGTGGGGGGGGGGACGATCAACCAAATACTGCTGAGGAAGACGTACCAATGGACGAGGTTGCTGAAGGTACGAGGGGAGATCTGGTTGAAGGAACGAGAGAGGAAATTGCTCCAGAGGACGGGGCGGGCATGGTTCCTGACGGGGCGAGTGCTGAGGAGGAGGCGACCCAGCATATGCCTTAGTCTTTCTCTCCCTCTCATCTCTCTCTTCTTTTTTTTTTGTAATATTCGAACACGTAACTTTTTTTTTGTAATATTTGAACCGTCGTTTGCCCAAGGGGGCCTTTGCGTATTACCCGATTTTACTTGCATATTTTGTCGTTGCCTCGAGAGTCACGTCTTTTATTTGATATGGTGTCTTGTCGAAAGGTCGCGAAGGTGAAACAGTGCATTGATTGGACGTGTATTCGTTGCGACTCTTCGGTGTACCGCTTCACTGTCTTTATAAGGCAGTAGGCTTCGTCACTTTCTGCATTTCTCATCCTTGTTTTCCTTTCGACGCACCCGCTGTACTCTTTTCTTTTGTTTTTCTGAGAAATCGTTGGTCATGGCTGGGACTTCGAATATGGTTGTTCGTCGAGCTACTTCGGCGGTTTGTATGGAGTGTTTTGAAGGTATGCTGGACTCTTGTCCGCGATGCAACGTTCGGCTGATCCAGGAGTATCGGCCGACTGGGATCGTCTTAGTGCCCAGTTTCTTCATCTACTCGCTGGATGAGCCGGAGTATACGTCCGCCTGGCGCTTTGTTACTCAGGTTTGTCATGTTCCCTTTATTTGCTACGCTGCGGCCGATTGGGCGAGTGATTACTTGTAACTAGCTACTCATGTCGCTTTGTTTAGATACGGGAATACTACGACTGGTCCAGGCTATCATGTAGGGTTTGCTGTGGCGATGGTCGAGAATGATGCAACGGCGGTTCGCATCATGCAAAGGATGCAGCGTCTCGAGGCGCATCCCAAGGATTGGGCGAGGAACGGGGTGGACGACATACTATCGATGCCGAATTGTTTCCGTCGGTTCGTGACTGAGTACAAGGGCGAGCCACTGTTCCCAGGGGACGCGGGGAGTGCGCCGTGCTTGTTTTATCTTTTGATTTGTTTTTTGTACATCAACCTTGTTTTCTTGGCTTTGTAATAACTTTGATGTTGGTCGGTCGGCCGGCAAGTATTCTTTGAACGCTTTTTAAATGTTAAATCCCTTTTCCCGAAAACGTAGCATTCCTGTGCGTTCGTAATGATTGCTTGTGGTAGCCTTTTCGTTTTCTGTGTCTACTTTTTGCGTCGTTGTTTGTCGTAATAAATGAGGCGTTTCGCTTGGCAAAGGAGCCCACTCTCTTTATTGCCACGCTGCGGGGGCTGGATGCGAAGCAGGCAGAAGAGTTTCTGTTCTCAGTAAGTTTTACTCCTTGCGCGGGGCGTCTTAAGTTTCGTTTGCGGTTTTTTTTTTTACTTTTATTCGTCGCGCGTCTTTACTTTGTTGGTTTGTAGATAAAGCAGGAGTATAGGGGCTACGTGCGGGAGCTCGCCTATATTCGTGTTCACCAGAGGGGGGAGATCGAAGAGAGGTATCCGCGCAACCCCATAATCCGAGAAGAGAGGCTAGCCCGGAATGATGAGCGGGCGGTGGCTATGATCCGGAAGATCAAGCGACTCGAAGTGCATCCGAAGGAATGGGTGAAGCAAGACTTTAACAGCATATTCTCTATGCCGGACTGCTTTTACCGCATGGTCGAGGAGCACGAGGGTATGGCGCTGTTCGAGGGTGATCCGGAGGCGTGGTGATTGCGCTCCGGGTTTCGCTGTTTCTGGGTGTTTATAGCTCTCTCTTCTCTCTGCCCTATTTTTTTTTTTTAGGAAAATGCTCGGCGACTGTGCCGTTCTATTTTGATGCTTGTAGGAACATAATCTTTTAATTAGATCGTTGTGTTGAGATTCTCTTTTGGTATAAATTTGTTGGTAGCGCGATCGGATCGTGCGTTTAAGGCGGCTTTGGTGCGCGCAAGGTTGGACGCCTGGACGTATAGTCGTTGCAGGTGCGAGCGTTGTGCTGCGTGGACACCGAGGGGCGAGCGTCGTGCTCGGCTTATGCGAGATACTTGAAATAAATATGTTTTGCACCTATGTTTTGCGTAGGTGCGAACCTTAGTATTCGACTTATCCTGTGTTTATAAAATAGGTGCGAGCGTCGTGCTCAGCTTATCCTGTATATATCCGATGCGTATACCGCTCGTGCGGGCCGGGGCCCGGCTAACGGAGTCGGTCGTGCGTGGAAGGTTTGTGCGAGGGTGGGCTCGGCTTAGATTCCCTTGACTACTGGGAAATTCATCCTCAGGCAGAAGGGTGCGCTATTGCTGAGCGCGTGTTTAGTGTCGGTCGCCTGATCAGGGCGCCGATGTGTTTCGAACTGAGTCGTAGGGGAAAACTTTTTTTTTTTTTAAAGATTAATAGCTGCGCCCGGAGGTTGCCTACGTACCCGTAATGGGATCAAGCCATTCGTAGTTCATATTTATACAAGGTAGAGATCGCTGTACGAGCGTCTCGGATTTAGTAGTATTAGCGTTTTAGGTTCATGGAGTTCCATGGTCGAGGGATTGGTGTGCCGCTCATTGTCATCAGCTCGTAGACTCCTGGTTTAACGACTTTGGATATTTGATAGGGGCTTTCCTAGTTTGCGCCCATCTTTCCGGCGTTGACCTCGGCTGTGTTCTCAAAAACCTTCCGTAGGACGAGGTCGCCGTCTCGGAAGTATCTGTTTTTTACTTTCTTGTTGTAGAATTTTGATGCTGCGTTCTGATAATTCTGGATGCGACGGAGTGCTTTGTCGCGGCACTCTTCGATCATGTCCAGCGTGTTGAAGAGCATTTTAGCGTTGAGGTCTGGATCATGTATGAGCATCGATCGTCGTAGGCTAGCTATGCCGACCTCGGCTGGTGCAACTGCTTCCATTCCGTAGGCTAGAGAGAAGGGTGTCTGGCCGGTCGCTGTTCGAGGGGTTGTGCGGTAAGACCAAAGGACGCCGTCGAGTTCGTTGGACCAGGCTCCCTGTTTTTCGTCGAGGCGTTTCTTTAATCCGTCGAGGATTGTTTTGTTCGTTGCCTCTGCTTGGCCATTGCCTTGCGGGTACCTTGGGGTTGACTTGCTAAGGCGGATTCGCCATTCGGCGCAGAAATCTTCGAATTGTGTTGATGTGAACTGCGTTCCATTGTCTGTTACGATCTCGTATGGCAAGCCGTGTCGACATATGATGTACTTCCAGACGAAGTTCGGGACGTCCTTTGCCTTTATTTGGGCGTACGCTTCGGCCTTGACCCATTTTGTGAAGTAATCCGTCATGACCAGGATGTATTTCTTTTGCCTGGAGGTAGGCAAGGGGCCGACGATGTCCATCGCCCATCGCATGAAGGGATAGGGCGGGGTCGACGTTTGGAGGAGTTCGGTGGGGGCGTGAATTTTCTGTGCATGGCGTTGGCACTTCTCGCACTTCTACACGTACTTCTCGCAGTCGGCCATCATGGTTTGCCAGTAGTGCCCGTGCTTCTTTATCTTTGGAGCTAATGCGCGACCGCTCGAATGGTTTCCTCCTGCGCCTTCATGTGTTTCCTTCATGACTTGGGCCGGCTCGTTCTCATCCAAACATCCGAGGAGGATGCCAGACGCGCTTCTTTTGAAGAGGTTGCCGTCGAGGGTTACGTAGCTGGCGCTTTTTGTGCGAAGTCGTCGTGCGGCCCACTTGTCCGAGGGTACCTCGCCATCGTGTATGTAGGTGAGTATTTCGATTCGCCAATCGTTTACGTCTTCAGCGGGCTCTTGCGTGCTGATGGAGCAGATCATGTCGGTTGCGCGATGCTGGGTTTGTCGATGCTTTTGACGGGTATGATTCGCTTTAGGTCGGGATCCGATGTTGAAGCGAGTGCGGCAAGTGCGTCTGCATCGGCGTTATCGCTACGGGGGATCTTTGTAAGTTTGAACTTGTTGAACTGGTCGGCAAGATCCTTGACGATTTTTAGGTACGCGTCCATCCTTTCGTTCTTTGTTTCGTAGTCGTCGCTATGCTGGTTTGCGACGAGCTGGGAATCGCAAAAGGCGTGGATGTGTTTGACACCCAAGCTTAAAGCGAGGCGGAGGCCTGCGATGAGGGCTTCGTACTCTGCTTCGTTATTCGATGCTTGGAAGTTCAGCCTGAAGGATTGTTCCAGGATTTCTTTGTGGGGCGATTCAAGGCAAATGCCGACTCCTGATCCATACAAGGAGGATGCGCCGTCGACGTGTAGAGCCCACCTGTCCTGCTCTTCGACGCTCGAGTCAGCTGTTGGCGGTCGATCCGGGGGGAGTTCGACGAGGAAGTCGGCTAGGACCTGGGATTTTGCGCACGTCCTCCCTTTGTACTCGATATCGTATTCACTGAGTTCGACAACCCATTTAGCGATGCGGCCCGACTAGCTAGGGCTATGGAGTATAGCTCGAAGTGGTTGATTTGTGAGGACGACGATTGAGTGAGACTGGAAGTACGGGCGGAGCTTTCGTGCCGAGGTGATTACAGCCAAAGCTAACTTCTCCATGGTTAGGTAGCGGAGCTCGGCGCTGTCCATTGTTTTGCTGATGTAAAAAATCGGTCTCTGCTCGCCCCGATCGTCTTTGACTTGAACGCTGCTAACGGCCGAGCTCGATACGGAGACATAGAGAAAGAGTGTTTCGCCAGGTTCTGGCTTGGCGAGAATTTGGGGTGTCGAGAGGTACTCCTTAAGTTGTTGGAAGGCGACCTCACATTCCTTTGTCCAAACAAACTTTTGATTTAATTTGAGAAGCTGGTAGAAAGGTAGACATTTATCGGTTGACCGAGAGATGAAGCGATTCAGCGCCGCGATCCGTTCCGTCAAACGCTGTACCTCGCGCGAGTTCCTTGGGGAGGGGAGGTTGATGATTGCCGAGATTTGATTTGGATTCGCCTCGATTCCTCGCCGGGTGACTATGTAGCCGAGGAATTCGCCAGCCGTTACTGCGAACGTGCACTTGGCTGGATTCAATTTCATGCCGTACTTGTTAAGTAATTCGAAGCATTGTTTCAGGTGATCGACGTGGTCGTCGGCTTTGGGGGACTTGACGAGCATGTCGTCGATATAGGCCTCCATCGTCCGACCGAGCTGGTCCGCGAACATTCTATTGATCAATCGTTGGTATGTTGCTCCCGCGTTCTTAAGTCCGAATGGCATTACTTTGTAGCAATACGTTCCTCGGTCGGTGATGAACGACATTTTCTCTCTGTCGTTCTGGTGCATGAGGATTTGGTTGTACCCGGAGAAGGCGTCCATGAATGAGAGGAGTTCGTTGCCCGCTGTAGCTTCTACGAGTCGATCGATATGCGGGAGTGGAAAGCTGTCCTTTGGGCAAGCCTTGTTGAGGTCGGTGAAGTCGATGCATGTTCGCCACTTCCCATTCTTCTCTTTGACGACGACCGGGTTAGCTAACCAGTCTGGGTAGCGAACTTCGATTATCGACCCGGCCTTTAGTAACTTATCGACTTCTTCGTTGACGGCCGTGGACCGTTCTGGACCGAGCTTTCGGCGTTTCTGCTTTACGGGTTTGTACGTTGGGTCGACGTTGAGCTCATGGCAGGTTATCGTTGGACTTATTCTCGGCATATTTTGGATTGACCAAGCGAAGGTGGAGGCTTTTTTTTTGTGAAAGTTGACAAGCGCGGTCCGTACGTCGGTGCTGATGTTGAGGCCGATGCTTACGCATCGCTCAGAGTCGGTCGCGTCGATATTGACTTGCTCAGTAGCGCTTGGCTTGGTTGCCGCTGCTGCGCTTTTGAGCGTGAGGTTCTCGAACTCTTACGCAAGTTTCTGTAATTGCTATTGCGAGGGAGTAGTGTCGATTTTCTGAGCGCTCGGGGCCGTTGAGGTTGACGCTAATTGAGAGGGGGTCGCTGCTTGGGCGACTTTTTCTGTTTCGGCAGACGGGACACTGAGGATCGAAGCTGTGTCGGTGAGTTTGAGATTGCGCATCGTTTTTCCGATGAGGAAACAGGTCCGAGCTAGCTGCTGGTTTCTCCTTAACGTGCAAATTCCTCTTGGCGTGGGGAACTTGACGCATTGGTGGTACGACGATGGGACGGCCTTCATGAGGTGGATCCAAGGTGTACCGAGAATGATGTTATATACGGNCTCTTGGCGTGGGGAACTTGACGCATTGGTGGTACGACGATGGGACGGCCTTCATGAGGTGGATCCAAGGTGTACCGAGAATGATGTTATATACGGCCGGGCGGTCAATGACCACGAACTTGACCCAGTTGACTGTTCCCCTGACGAACAGCTTGATGGTCCCTATCGTCATGATTGTGTCGCCATCGAAGCCGGTTAGTGGTCGACTTGAGGGCTTGATGCTGCGGTCAGGTATCTCCATTTTTCGAAGTACTTCCTTAAATATGAGATCGACGGAGCTGCCGGTGTCGATCATCACCCTTGTGACATCGCTTTCTCCTACAAGTAGTTTGACGACCAGGGAGCGTGGCCACGTGGCTGCTTTCTCGGCACGGCGGCGGCGAGTTGTGATTGATCAGATTGAGTCGTGGCAGTTCGTCAGGCCACCCATGATCATGTTGATCCGTCGACGTGGGACGGGAATGGGTTCGTTGTCATCCCGTACCCATTTTGGTGGCTCGAAGTCGGCTGTGGTGACGCCGTCTTCCTGGGCGTGCGCTGGTTCGTTGTTGGGATGTCGACCTTCATTGTGGGCTGGTTGAATGACTTGGTTGTCCCGTCGGTCGTTTCTTCCTTGTCTCCGACCCATGGGTCTTCCGGAGTCAATGCATATGTCCCCGTTTTTGTATCTGGCGAGGAGCTGACTGAGCAGGTACCAGCATTCGTGGGTCGAGTGGTCGGGCTTCTTATGGAAGTCGCAGAATGGTTGTTGCCCTTGGGGTGTGGCGCCTTTAGCGTTAGTGTTGCGGATGTATTTGTTCCATGGCTGCGGAGGCCTGGTGTCTTGTGAGCCGACGAAGAAGGTCGCCGGTTTCCTGCCGCGCTCCTCTTTAGCGTATTCCGCGTCATAATGCTGTCGCGGCTCGAAGTATTCCTCTTTCGCTTTGGCAGAGGTTGCCTTAGAGGCGGGCTTTTTAGCCATCGCGGCTTTCTCTTCCTCGACGAGGATGTGGCGCGAGGCGCGGTGTAGGGCGTCGACAAGCGATGCGGGCTGGTTGAGGGACAAATCTTCACGAAACTTTGATTCGTACCATGTGGCATTCTTGAGCACGGCGATCGCCGCATCGTCGGGTACATCGATTTGGGAGACGACCTCTTTGAACCGGTCTATGAACTCCTGCAGGGATTCCTTCGGTCTCTGGGTAATGGTCCATATGTCGGCATTGGTCGCCCCCTTTTGGATGAACATCGAATACTGTTTTAGAAAGGCGGCTTTTAGTTGGTAGAAAGAGTCGATCGAGTTGGCTTCTAGCCGTGTGAACCAACTGAGCACCGTGCCACTGCGCTGTTTGACGAAGAGTTGGCAGCAACCGGCGTCCTGCTCTTCTTCAGCGAACCGCGCTCGTGCGATTGCTACAGCAAATTTGGTTAGGAATTTCTGAGAATCGCTTCTTCCGTCGTAGGGGGGAGCTTGATCTTCCCCTCGTGTCGCAGCGGTGTGTTCGTTATTCGGGTGGTAAAGGGCGAGCGCTGGGTGTCCTCCAATACCTTTTCGAGTTCAGGGGCCGAGCTGGTTGCGCGATGAACTTTGGAAGACATTGCGCGAAGGAGCTCCTTCATATCGTCGATCTCCTTGTCTCTGGCGGTGGTATAATCGTCAAGGTACTGCTCCGCGATGGCTCGAGGCCTGCCGGTCTCGGCCCAACCAGTGGTGTAGGCAGCTGTGTTAGGCGCTAGCCTGTTGAGGCCACTGGGGCTGTTGTTACAGGACGCGTCGAAGCGTGAGCGAGTGGTGTTCGCCCGGGGCGTCGAATGCATCGTTGGCACGCCTGCCGCGCAGAGGGGATTGATTTCCTCTTGGGATGCCGCTTGGGCGTCCGTTAGAGTTTTGAGCTGGTTGGCGATTCTTGCCTCTTGAGCGTTCATGCGCTCTAGTATGCTTTGGAAAAGGTCGCTTATATGCGCACTCGATGTTGCTTCCGGCGTGCCGTGGATGGCTGATGCGGGTAGATTGTTCGACCTGGTTGGTCAAGCTTCGGGTTGGGTTGGTGCAACTTCGGGTTGGGTTGGTGCGTCGGGCTGACTTCCCTCTTTCTCGGGTCGCTGGACGGCGGGCTGATAATACCATATTTTACATGTTTTAAGACTTTATTTTCATATGTTTCAATCTAACTTTGTATAGTTTTTTTAGATGTTTTCATGGATTTAGGGTCCAATTGAGTCTCATTGCATTTTAGATGTCCTAGGTTATTTTGTGTCTTCTTTTTGTTCTTTTTGTGTTTATTCAGGTGTTTAGGAGTGGATTGGATCAAATGATATGCATAGAAATATAAGGAAAATGAAGGATGCAAATTTTGGACCAAAGTTAGGAAATGTCAAATGTAGAGTCAATCCAACATGCTTGAAAGATCGAGTCAGACGAATGCCTTCCCTTTGGATTTAGCTTATGGGATCTTCATGAAAGTCATAGGAAATTGAGTTAGCTTTCCAATGGAAGTGGTTTCAGAGCATTTGGATACGTGGTTAAAAAGTTATGGCTGATTTAGTGAAGACATGTCAAGCCGATCGGTTTGAAACCGATTTCCGTAACCGAGCGGCGAAATGGCTGAGGAATGCACCTGGACTCGTGAGCGGTTTGAAACCGCTCGCCACAACCGATCACCAAGCTTAAAATGACTCGTGAGCGGTTTGAAACCGCTCCCCAAAACCGCTCACGGCTCTTTTCCCACTTGCGAACTCCCCACTATAAAAGCCATTTTTGTTGTAAAATATAGAGGAGATCATCTTTTGCAATAATTCCAACTCTCTCTTTCTCTCAACTCTTTGTTCTTCTTGTTTTTATGAGTTTAAATCTTAGATCTACTCATATGTATTGAAGATTTGTCAAATATTTTTATATAATCTCAATTATGTCTTCATTATCTATCATTTGTTCGGTTTATTTTTGTCATTTGAGCATGTGTGAGTAGTTACCTTTTGGATTTTTGGTATGGTAGATTTAGGGTGATTGATGCTTGATTTGAGATGATTGATGGTTGATTATTGTTTATCTTCATGTATAGAATGATCGTAATGCTAGAAATGAGCTTCGAAAGAGAGTTTTCTAGATTTTGATCGTTTCTCACCCGGAAGGTGTTGAGAAACGACCTGAACTTTCTATGCATGCGTTTCTAATCCTTAACCAATGGGAATTGAGTTCTAAGGAGGATTCGATGATAAATATGAATTTGCGTTTAATGTTTATGAATTGATTGGTTGCATTCGGAAGTCTAGCTTAACCAAATCGGTTTGTAAAAGGGTTAGTACCACGGGAGTGGACTAATCTATTTAAGTGATTCATGTCATAGGATTGAACATTAATTATTTGTTTGAATCATCGTTTATCAAGTTATCATTCACCCTTGTCATAATGCCTTACCAATGATCCATACTTTTAGCATTTGAATTAAACCGCTTAAGTTGTTAGTTTGCCTTGCATTGTTAGCTTCATTTCAGTTTGCACTTGCGTTTTATGTTTCTTGCATTTCGTTTATGTTTTCTAATTTTCTTAAGTCTGATTTACTTGTTTAAGTATTAAGCATTTAGTTTCTTATTTAGTTTCATTTTACATTTACAACATAAAAACCAAAAACCAAAAACATCTATCGATTTAGCTTGATTAGTTTCCTGTATTCTTAGTGTGTTATCTTTCCTTCCCTGTGGATTCGATACCTTAAGTGCTACATACGACATACCTTTAGGATTGAGGTATTAGAGCACAATAGGTTTAATTGTGCACAAGAGCCCGAAAACTCTTGCAATCACGGGCCGGTTCTGCTGTGAGCTAGTCCCCTCGCCCCGCTGGGTAGGATGAGTGTCCTTTGCTTGGGTTGTAGCTCCGTGAGCCCATTGCGGTAGCGGCCCCGGTATTGTTGCTTCGCTTGAGGGACTCGATCGTCCGACTATTGCTTTTCCGGAGCGCTTCCCCATTTAGTTTCAGATGGACAGGTGGTTCGCACTCGTGAACGTAAGCCTTCGTCTTCTCTTACTATGTAGGGTGAACTCGAATATTTCCCCACAGACGGCGCCAATTGTTGATGGTGGGGATCCAATCAAACAAATAATGATAATAGTGAGAAGGCAAAGATAGTGCGAGTAGAATGGTCGTCGGACGACGTTATATTAATGTATGGATCTCAGTACAGATTGGGTCGAGCGTGCTGCACTTTTACAAGTGAGGTCGACTCAAGAAAACAGACTCAAGATGAGGCGAACTGGTTCGGCTTACAACTATCTTGCTTGCTCTACGTTTCTAAGTCGAGGGGTGTTTCTCCCAAAAAGATCTGATCCCCCTAATACTGTTCACTAACTCTTCTTTTATAGGGATTAGCAGGGGTAATTCCGTACTTAGGTCGAGACGAAGGGTAAACGTCGGATCTGCCCCTCGTCGTTCATCGGGCGACTGCACAGTGATTGAGCTGACTTTATTGGATGAGCTTTTTTGGAGGGGAAGGGCGAAGCTCATACCCAACAATTGGCCGGCCAGTGACATGTATTATAATGATTACATGGTCATCTATGGCCAACCCTGCAGGGTCTGGTCTCGATATCAAATGATTATAGATCTCTGCGTTGTTTTGTGTATATCGGCTTGATTTTGTGCTTTTATCTTTTTGTGGTTCTACTTAGAAAATTAAGATCTCCTTCTTTCGGCTTTGATGGGTGATAACTCTCTACTTTCGTGGAATTTACATAGAAATTTATTATTATTAATTTGTTTTTTTTTTTTTGTTTTGCTAGATTGTTGAGGCTGATCATAGGAATGGCTTTTGTTTATTTCTCGGCATAAATATCTTAACTGGCAACTTGATCAGGAAAATTCTTCGCTCTTCCGACTATTGTGAGGTAAGTCACAAAACTGTATTGTATCTATCCATCTCCATTAGGGTCTGATCCAGATTGTTTCTTCTGTCAGGTTCCAGTTCTGAAATGTACTCTTTACCGGTTGATTGATATCTCCGAGGATGATTCTGTATATCTTCGTCTTGATCACATCAATCCACCTTAGTTTTTCTTCCTCTACATAGTTTAATTTTTTTTTAAATATCTTATTATATAAAAGAAGGTTTTCAAAAGTTAGTAACTCATAAGATGGTGACACGTGTCATGTTATTCGATTCAAGATTTCGACACGTGTCAAAGTTGAAAAAATGTCAAAAATTAGTATAAAGAAACTATACAAAAAAAAATAATTAACTACCATTTTTCAAAAAATAGAAATTCTATAAGAAAATTATACAAATTACTAATTTTATTCTATAAAGTAAATTATACAAATAATTAACATCTATAATTAAGAAAATTTCTAATCCTAAAAGAAAATTGTAAATATTGAACTCTATATAAAGAAACTCTATATAAAGAAATAAGTAGTATTATGTCTAACTTCTAAAAGATATTGAGCAAAGAAATTCTGAATGACAACATTAAATATTTTTTATGTCGATTTGAAAAAACAAATTCAATATGATTAAAAATAAATAAATATTATTCAAATAGAAATAAATCAACCTATATATTATCAAAATAAAAAATTAATTGTAACTTTGTTAGATTTTATATTAGTGAATGATTTCGTATAGACGTTTTTAATATTTTATTATATAATTAATTTTACGGATGATTATATTCTATTTTTCAGATTTTTTATTCAGATTTTTTTCATAAATTTTAAAATATTAATTTATAATCCCGCGTATACGCGGGACCTAATCTAGTATATATATAAAAATTGCTTCCTATTACAGTTTACCCTTCTGCATCCGAGTGGCTACACTAAGGACGATATCAAGCTTCCTTATCTAACTTGCATGAGGAATATGGTTACTTTCTTGTCTTTTTCTTCATACTCGACACATCAAATATGACTTGTTCTCATCTTTGGAATTGTGATACTGATACTGTTTTTGGTTGCGATTTTCTAAAATTGCAGATGAAGCGTAGTTTCATCAACAGTAAGAAAGTTTTTGTGACTGTCGTGTCTTCAATTGGGCAGGAGGTTATCTCTGACGTGGAAGTCCACTATACCGGTCCAGCTCTCGGGTTCAAGTGCAGTGATGCCAAAAAAATTGGACGTCAAATAAGAAGCAACAAAGGTCCAATGGTCTTTGCAGCCCAAGTAAAACTCATGTGATCCGAGTTTAACCTCTTATCTGCGAACCCTGCAAACTGTTGTTACGAAGATGCTGTGAAGTAGAACAAAACGAAGAATAATCATGTTGCTGTCAATCATTACAAAACGCAGAGTTGTGTGCCAAAAAAAGTGTCTCTCGGGTTCAAGTGCAATGAAGATGCTGTGAGCAGAACAAAACAAAGAACGCTCTTCTCTGATTTGGTATACCTCTACGGTCTTTCCCACCGGAATTTGACTATAGGGATAGAGTTATGAGTTGGGTTTTGTCTAACCAAATTATGTAAGAAAAAAAAAAATGAGCAAAGTATCCTTGGCCAATGACATTTGATGTTAAGAAAATTTGGTGGACATAATAAACTTGTGATTAGGATCTTATGTTGTTATTATGAGAACAGTTCATGATCAAATTCTTTAGTACATTATATGTTTCTACAATTCATTGTTTTAAAACGTTAGTCTAATTTAGCAGTACTTCCCTGCAATCAAAACACCAAAAACCCTATACAACTAAAATCTAGAAGATTCATATCATTACTATATTTTTTTTCTAGTGAACTCGATCCCCAATATACTATTGTGAACTGTTGTGCACTTGTAATATATTTTTGGGTAAATCTGAGAGTATTAACTTAGCTTTTATATAAGACAAAAAATGCAAATTATATAACATTAGTTAAAAATCAGGGGAACCCGACAAATTAGGGGTTCTATTTTAAAAAAGAATGTGAATCCATTTTTCCAGACAATTAAAAAAGGGTTAGGTAGATTCAGGTTCGTGAGGGTTAGAGTTTGAGATACAAAATGTAAAAATAATAAGAAAATATGAAAAAGAGATCAGTTCCTAAGGCATTATTGTTACCCACACTTCATCGTTCCTCTCTTAAACTCACTCATTCTTGCAACAATTTCATAGTTGTAACATTAATTAATAATAAGTTAAGTATTTGCAAAACATAACAATTTCTCATAAAGAACAATATCAAAACATACATGACTTCATAAAAATTATTAGAAAATATTTTATTATTATTGAAAACTTTGATGCAAAATACATAAACATCAAATGAACTCATACATTTTATTACGATGTTTTGCAGAATACTCTACCATCAAACATTACTGTATTTTCCAGTCAAGTACGTGCTGTGGTGGGAAATTATATCTTCTTGTAAACCAAATTCCATCCTTTTTAGCAATCCATGAGCGCAACTGACCACATTTAGGCTGAATTCCTTCGCGGTATACTTCAATATCAAACCAATACTTTGGTCTAGTTCCATGACTAAGCAGACAATACCAAGTTTCATCATTAGGATAATTATCTTCGAATTCAATGATATAAAAAGGATCCTTGAAGTTTAGTTTGTGAAATCTTGTAGGTGGACAGTCTATGCTGTCCCTTCGGCATGCAATGTCGAGAACAATACCAGGACCGAGTTCGTTATGAATTACTACTTGATTTTTTTTGCAATTGTTGAGAACAATACCATGATTGAGTTTTTTATGAATGACGACATGATTATTTTGGCAAGCTTGATTTAGCTCAAAATACATAGTAGTAACTAACATAAAAATTATGAGATAATTCATTTTTTTTTTGGATCTTAGATAATTTTTGTAGGAATAAAGGCATCAACATGTAGTATTTATAATTATTTTGTTTGGCAAACACCTATTCTTTATTTAGTAAATAATCTTTTTATGACATTAGCTTATTATAAAAACAAACATTAAAAAACTCTAGTTGGATTGGAGTTTAATGTCGATTTATCCCACTATAAAATAAGAGTAATATAATCATCTAAATGTAAATATAAAAAACTTTAAAAGAAAATCTAGATTATAACATTAGAAAATCTAGATTATAACTTTAAAAGAAAATCCTATAATCTTGATTAAAAGCAAATCTAGATTATAAAATTGGAATCTTATATTCATGTCATTAAAAAAGAAGATAAGGTATGACTGTATAAGATACAATAACACTAGGTAATAATATCATATAATTTGAAAATATATCTCAAATTTCTATCAAATTAATAGAGAAATAAATTTGTCTATCACCTTTTTTTGTGTGCATAAAATTAGTCTATCATCTAAGATTTAATTATTTTTGTTTGTACACAAAGAGAGTAATATAAATGTCTAAGTGTAAATATAAAAAACTTGAAAAAGGAGAAAAAAAGCCTTGAAAAGAATTTCTAAATTACAAAATCAGAAATTAAAGATTGAATGCATGAAATCTTATAAATATAGATGATAATATCTAGATTAAAAGCAAGTATAATTTATAAAATCAAAAGTTTCATTCCATTTCACTTAAACATAAAAAAGATAAGGACTGATTATAAGATACAATAACACTAGGTGATACCCATGCATGGTGATTATAAGATACAATAACATTAGGTGATAAACATAAAAAAGAAGAAGATAAGGACAAATTATAAGATACAATAACATTAGGTGACATATGTCACACAAGAGAGTAAAGTCTTTTTTTAGTAATAACATTATTTATCATAATTTATTTTTAATACTAATAAATATGTAAATTTTTTTGTTAGCATGTAGAAATTTCACCTAATAACTTTGCATTTTACCGTTTTATCACGGTTGTTAATATATTTTATTGTGTTTCATTGATATTTTCATTGTGTTTTGTTGCATTTAGAATCCAACTAAGTATTTTTTTTTCTTTGATAAAGAGTTAAAATATATACCATGGAACAATTTCTGTTACAAAAGCTTGGCGAAATTATATAGTTTCAAGAGCCCCAAAAAATAAATAAAAAAGCCTAATCGAAACAAAGTGAACGAACATCTAAGTCACTAAGTACATTTGCTCAAAAGAGAACCAGAGTGATTGAAGATTCTTAAAGTGGTTGCGGTGAAGGCGAGCTAGTATGATGTCTTTGATGCACCTATCAATAAGTTTAAAGAGAGCTTGAGGAGTGACAGAGGTACCATTATGAAGACGTAAATTTCGCTCTTTCCATATGTATAAAATTGTCGCTTGGGTAGAAAGACGGCGTAGTGTAGCCACATGGAAATGAGCTGGGAAGGAGTGCCAGATAATTAA
Organism: Crucihimalaya himalaica; assembly: GCA_004349715.1. Lineage (NCBI taxonomy): Eukaryota > Viridiplantae > Streptophyta > Magnoliopsida > Brassicales > Brassicaceae > Crucihimalaya > Crucihimalaya himalaica. The sequence continues at coordinate 1,428,330 of SMJT01000040.1, read as the reverse complement.
ATCAGGCCAGTCCCTAAACAATCGAAGTGGGAGGCCCATGCGGTGAACAAGTGCTGGCCAGATTTGAGCGCTGAAGCTGCAATGAAGCAGAAGATGATCTCGAGTCTCGGGTTGCTGATTACAAATGCAGCAAATGGCTGGAGAATCAAGGCCACATGAAGCAAGGCGAGCCCGAACCGGAGGTCTATCTTTATGTGTTACCCAAAACGTGAAAGCATGTTTCGGGATATAGCCTTTAAACCAGACTAGTTTAGCCCAATTGCAAGTACTTTCTTTTGGTATGAGGACTTCCCATGTAAGAGAGGATGAGAAATCAGTAGTTGAGGAGCCTGCAACGGACCAAGAGAAAGAGTCTGACCCTAAAGTAGAACATGGAAGATGTGTTTGGAGAAGCGTATTACGCATCCAGGCTGCTGATGAGTTCCTGATCCGAGTATAGGGAAGTCTCCAGCCAAAGTCATTACACGCATCTGCAACAAAACTAGTCCTTGGAAAACCCAGTAACTGAGGCCCACTCTCTCCAAACACGTCAATAAGGGGACCTCTAGCTAACCAATGATCTAACCAAAAAGAAGCAATTGGTCTGTCACCAATAAAGTATCAAATAAATCTTTTAGCTAGTGGTCTAATTGAGAGCATAGCTTTCCAGATCCAAGAACAGAAGCCTTGGGGTTTGCAGGTCCAAAAACTGTGGAGCTTTAATGTGTGCTTCTTCATCCAAGCCACCCAAAGCGAATCAGATTTGGCAAACATAAATTACACCAATTTCAGATTTAGAGTTTTATTCCACAGACTAAAATCCCTCAGCCATAAACCACTTCTTCTTTAGGTAAGCAAACTGTTTTCCAAGCCACCTTTATACCTCTTTTTTTTGCTATGTCACCAGTCCAGAGGAAGTGATTACACATACCTTCTATAACTTTGATATAACCTTTGGGCAACATGAAAGCTGACATCCAAATATTGACCGTGCTATATACAATCAAAGAGATGAGTTAAAGACGGCCAACAAATGACAAGGTTTTAGTGGCCCAGTGATTAAACCGAGCAACAATGGAATCAATCAGAGGAGAATACTCCGAGTTTCACAACTTTCTATGCATCAGAAGTAGTCCTAAGTAGCGGAAAGGAAAGGTTCCTAATGAGAATCCAAACTCAACAATGGCTGGCGTGCCCTCTGTATCCAGTCCCGCACTATAGATAACAGACTTATCTCTATTCATTTCTAATCATGAGAGAGAATCAACAGCTCCAACGTATCTGTGATGCTTTCCAAGGATGTTTTAGATCCATCAAATAAGATCATAACATCATCTACAAATGCAAGGTGAGAGATAAAGGGGTCCTTAGCTTCCGGGTGAAGTCCAAATCGTCCTTCCCTAACCTTGGAGTCAAGAAGCTGAGAGAATACGTCCATTGCTATGACAAAGAGGTATGGGGAGAGAGGATCCCCCTACCTTAAGCCTCTAGTGCCTTGGAAGTACCCACATAAGTCCGCATTAACATTCACAGAGAAGCTAGTAGTAGTTATACATTGTTTGATTCAGTTGACAAAGATGCTTGGCATATTTGCAGCCCTTAAAGTTTCAATGATGAAATCCCACTTTAAAGAGTCAAAGGTCTTCCTTAAGTCCACTTTGATAACCCCCCTCTTAGAGATATTCTTCTGGTTAAACTTCTGAACAAGCTTAGTGGCAAGGAGACCATTCTCAATCAGGAGCCTGTCTTTGACAAAAGCTGATTGTGATGGGGATATCATATAAGGCATAATGTTTTCTAGCCGCCTGGCAAGGATTTTAGAGACTATCTTGTAAAGAACATTGCATGACGAGATCGGCCTGAAATCAGGGATCTTGTCAGCATTCACTTTCTTCGGGATCAAGGTGATTGTGGTTGCATTCCATTGTTGAGAATCTGACCTGAGGAAAAGAATTCTTGAATTGCTTCACTCACCTCTTTACCTATGAAAGACCAAGACGCTTTGAGGAACTCAGAATTATATCCGTATGGGCCAAAAGATTTGTTTCTAGGGAGAGCAAAAACCAACAATTTCTAGAAGATCTGAATAAAACTCAACACAATGACCAACAATTTCTTCTTACTTCTCAATTCTACTACCTAATGGGGGAAGGAGATAATGAATTTGGTTTGATGCCCTTCTTGCATCAACCATAATGTGAAACTAGGCAGAGTTGCAATCACCATTTGCAAGCCAGCTTACCCTAGATCTCTGGCACAAAAATCTCTTTTCAGCACAAGAAAGTTCCAGCCATCTAGAGTAGGCTTGCTTCTCCAAAGCAGCAAGATGAGGAGAGGAATTCTGTAGGAAGTTAAGCTGACAATCCGAAAATGTCTTTGCTGCATCTAAGACCTGCTTTTCCAAGTGTGAATAGTTTTCTCTGTGAAATGGTCTGATTATGTTCTTAAGAGTTGTAATCTTCCTTGAGAGCATGTACATTGTTGTATCATAGATATGCTGTTCATCCCACACAGCCGCAATAATGATCAGGAAATTCTGGTCATGAAGCAGAAAATTTGCGAATTTGAATGACTTCCTCTTTTCATGTCTCTGCGATCCCAGATAAACAAAACTAGGACAATGATCCGAGAATTCAGGTTCCTTGAATTCACTGTAAGAGAGAGGGAAAAAGTTTAACAAATCATCATTGACAAGAACACTATCAATCTTTTTTGCAATTGAGTTAGACTCTTGCTTATTCCACCAAGTGAAGTGGTTTCCCCTATAAGACAGATCAGAGAGCTCATTATTCCTCATACAATCCCTGAATTCTTCAATTCCTCCTGTGACTCTATAACTGCCAGACGAAGCATCATTTGGATTGAGAGTTGATTGAATTCCCCTAAAATGATCCACGGTTTGCGGACAAGAATCTGGTTAGTGGCCAGCAAGTTCAGCTCTCTCCATAGTTCTCTTCTACCATACCTACAGTTAATCGCATACACAAACGTTTCCACAAACTCATGATCAATATAATGGAAGCTTTACAAGACAACTGATCATCTGCTTGGACTTATACAAGATCGAGACTGTAACTAAAGGGTCCCATACAATCCAGATTCTTCCCAAGTCATCGCTTTCATAATTTGTAGCTGCATTCCAACCCGGAAAGCTGGATTGAATAAACTTGTGAGAACGATGAATCTACACCCGTGTCTCGATTATACTACCAAAAAGGGCTTTACTAAGCCTCAACCATTTCTTGAAATTACTTCGACTTACAGACTTACTAAAGCCTCTAATGTTCTAACAAAAGATATCTATCATAGATATTAGTGGGTTTTGGAGCCTTTGTTCGGGTTACCTGTGTTTTGAAAGCTTCCTGTGGGTTTCTCAAACTATCCCTTGCCCGTTCCTGACTTATTCTGCTTTTGTTTTTCTAGCTGGATTTGCCGCTTCTATGTCTTCTTTGATACTACAGGAGTGAAAGTTTTGTCTTTAGAAGCAGAAGAATCAGCCTCCGTATTACCCTTAGTATTCTTCTCTGATGAAGCTGTATCTTCTGAATCTGATGATGTGTGAGAAACCACAGAGGATACATCATTCTGATCTATGCTTGAATTACTCTTATATGAGTTAAGTTGTTGTGCATGTTTTTTTAGCTTATCTAAGCCATTGTCAATTTCGATTGAGTCACTTTGTACCTCAGAGGAAGACGATTCTCTCTTTCTCTGTGGCTTCTTCTTTTTAAGTTTCTTTACCTTCTCTTTGATTGTTGTCTCTGAGAATGATCTGTTTTCTTAGCTCTAGGACATACCTCCGCTTTGTGTCCTGAAGAGTTGCAATCTGAGCATGTGATAGGCCGTTTTCGAAAAGCATAACCGCGGGTGCAATACATCGGAGAAGACATAACTCTAGATAATGGACGTCCAACAAGCTCTTTCAACCAAGTCGGATAACAGTCACATCTACTATCGGCAGATTGAATCTAATAAATAAGAACATAAATCCATAATCTGCTTATTATTTAAGAAGGAATAAGGTTATAATACGATACACTTACATAGAATTTTAACTAATTTGCAAATTGAATCTGCTTCATGTTTTCTAACTCTGTTTCCGAAAGATTTGGGTATGCATCCTTCACTTGATTACTGAAGACACTACAAGAATAAACATATGAAGTTAGTAATGTACAAAAATATATATTGATTTATTCATAACAATCTTGTAACTTACGTTTCAAACAGCTGTAAATCTTCACAATTCCTTAGAATGTACGTATGTAGATGATTAAATTCTTGGTTTGTAAGCCAAACTTCTCTTCGCTTCCCACTTAGCCGACCAATTTGAGAAAATATTTCAGGTACATACGTATGATACATTGGTCGTACTCCATAGTCATCATATCTGCTTGGTTTCCTTGATTTTGTTTGAACTTCAGGAGCAAAGTAGTATGAAGAGAAATAAGATGTCTCCTCGTTTATGCTTTGAGCCACTATCGACCCTTCAACTTTACTCAAATTCTTGACTTTTTTTTTTCAAATGAAACATGAATCGCTCAAAATAATACATCCACCTATACTGAACGGGTCCACCTAGTGCAGCTTCACGAGGTAAGTGAATAGGAAGATGCTCCATGACATCAAAAAATGCCGGGGGAAATAGTTTCTCTAAATTGCATAAAATCACCGGAATATTGGCATCAAGTGTATGTATTCCTGACATTGTCAGAGAGCGGGAACATAAATCCCGAAAAAATGCCCCTATACCTGTGAACATTAGAAGTATTCAAACGAAACTACTATATAATATATTAAACCATAATTAAATATAGAAACACTAATCATGTGAAATTAGACAAATCGTACCTGCAACCGCTTCGTGGGCAATGGAAGGTAAAAGATGAGCGAAAGCAAATGGAAGTAAACGTTGCATGAATACATGACAATCATGACTCTTCATCCCGGCTAGATGTCCGCTATGATCATCAACACAATATGATAGATTTGCAGCATATCCATCAGGAAACTTTACAGAGTTGAGAATCCATTGGAAAAAGTTGTCTTCTTCGTAGCATCTAATCGCCAAATAGGAATAAGCCCAATACCGTCTGCAAACAGATGTAAATCCTCACGATCACAGATGTCAGGCAAATCCATGCGTGACTTGACATTATCTTTAGTCTTCCCTTGGACATTTAAAATAGTGTTGATGATATTGTCAAATATGTTCTTCTCAATATGCATGACGTCAAGATTGTGTCGAAGTAGAAGATATTTCCAGTAAGGTAAATCCCAGAAATACTTCGCTTATGCCAATTATGATACTCGCCATATCCATCGATCTGAACATGACCATTTTCCCCACAAACTGTCGTACGTTCGACATCAAAATCTCGGAATTGATGCAAAATCGATTCTCCGTCATACAATAGAGGTGGGGCATCACGTACAACCTTATTTTTCTTGAATAATGTCTTACTTCTTCTGTAGGGGTGGTTGCGTCTCAAAAAACGACGATGACAGTCGAACCAACTCGTCTTCCGACCATGCTTCAAATGGAATGCATATGTATTATCATGACAATATGGACATGATAATCTTCCGTGGGTTGTCCAACCAGACAACATTCCATATGCAGGAAAATCACTAATAGTCCACAACAATACAACCCACATCTTGAAATTATTTCTGCTTGAGACATCATATACAATAACTCCTTCAGACCATAACATTTGTAGCTCTGCAATAAGTGGCTGTAAGAAGATGTCAAGAGATCATCGAGGATGATTAGGTCCAGGGACCAAAATAGAAAGGAATAGGAATTCTCGCTTCATACACAATGCTGGTGGAAGATTGTATGGAGTGACAATAACTGGCCACAACGAATATTTCCTCCCTGACTTCCCAAACGGATTAAAATCATCAGTACATAAACCCAAATATATATTTCTTGTTTCACTCGCAAAATCTGGATACAAAGAAGTAAAATGCTTCCAAGCTCCGGCATCAGAAGGATGTGAAATTTCCCCGTTGAAGGCATGTTCTGCATGCCATCTCATCGAAGCAGCTATTTTTTGTGACTGATATAACCTCTTAAGCCTATCAGATAAAGGCAAATACCACATACGCTTGAACGGAATTTTCGTTCTTCCACTTGATACTTGAAATCGTTCCTTCCCACAAAAACTGCAATGAATCAAATTGGCAGTTTCTCTCCAGAATATCATGCTATTTTCCCGACGCACATCAATCATTTGATATGGCAATTCAAGACCTGAAACCAATTTCTGAATTGCGTAGTATGAAGCTGGTGCTAAATTATCTTCCGATAGATAATCTTTGAAAAAATCAGCCCATGCATCGACGCAATCCTCACTTAAATTATAATCCGTCTTTATATTCATCATCCTCGTTGCAGCTGATAACGGAGAATGCCCCACTTTGCAACCAGGATATATCGGATTATTTGCAGCATCTAACATTTCAAAAAATCTTCTGGCTTCTAAATTGGGTTCCTCCTCAACATTGGAATTCGGCATAGTTTCATGAACTTCTTCTCTACCAATTCCTTCTACAACATTTTCTTCTATATTGGTACTACTACCATAATCTCTAATATTATCTGATTCCGGTCTTACGCGTTCACGACTTCTATCTACACAACTAGGCCCAGATGTTAAATCTTCTCCATGTGAAAACCAAACATAGTATCCCGGTGTAAAACCTCCCCAAAATAAGTGATTCCAAACTCTTTTCTTGTCTAAGAAACAATTATTTTGACATTTAATACAAGGACAACACATAATACCTTCCGTACGAGTCATTTCTTGATTCGATGCGAACTGCATGAACTCTGATAATCCTTCTTTGTATTCACGCCGAATATCTCCTGTTTCTTCGTCTAAACTTTGATACATCCACGCTCTAACTTTATAAATGTTATGAGATGTCATTTTGAATTTTTTTATTTTTTTAGGAAATAAATCAAAAATTATAAGAAAGTTTAAAGTTTTTTCTTTTGTTTTTTTTTTGTTAGGGAAGATACAAGAACGAGAGAGGAAGAATTTATAGATAATTTTTCCGACCACCATTGTGGTCGGAAATTAGTCGAAAAAGGTTTTTTGGCCAAATTCCGACCACCACTGTGGTCGGAAATTAGTCGGAAAAGGTTTTTTGGCCAAATTCCGACCACCACTGTGGTCGGAAATTAGTCGGAAAAGGCTTTCCGGCCAAATTCCGACCACCGTTAGGTGGCCTCTTTTCCACGTGTTTACCTACTTTTTCCTACCAAAATTCCGACCAATTTTCTAACTAAAATTCCGACCAAAAAATGGTAGTCGGAATTTTTTTTTCCGACCAATTTTTCCGACGACTTTTCGAGGATGTGCGGTGGTCGGAAAATTTCAAACTTTTCCGACTAGTTTCCGACTACTGGCTCTGTAGTCGGAAATTTTTTTTTTCCGACCAATATTTCCGACGACTTTTTGAGGAATCTTCGGTGGTCGGAAATTTTTAAATTTTTCCGACTAGTTTCCGACCACCGTCTCTCTGGTCGGAAATTAGTCGAAAATGTCTCGGAAATTTTCCGACCGCCACGGTGGTCGGAAAACGCCATATTTTCTTGTAGTGATAAATTAAAAAATGTATATCATATATACAAATTTAAATTTGAATCAATACAAATATTTAAAAAAAAAAATTTGTAAATATATGCAGCATATAACAAATTTTTATCTACTTAAGAGAATTTGTTATAGAACATAAAGTTATTGAAATCACACGAAAGTATTAGTTCGAGCTAGAATTAGCATCTTAAACTCTTGCAAGCAAATATTAAAGTTGAAAACTCTACGGATGTGAGATCGTTGGTGAGAAGCAAGATTTGAAAAGATCTCAAACTCAAGTGGATATTCTTTGGGAACGGACCAAAGATGTTGTTTGGAATACCAAATTTTTTTACCAAAGGTAAAGAAGACAACCACTGTAAAAAAAGTGAAAGCTGCATCAGTTTGTATTAGAAAACAAAATGATACTATTTTGAATTACTTATTTGTAACTGATACAAAAATATAGTTTAACATCAGTTTTAATAATTGATAGTAATATTAGGTTGTTTAACATCAATTCATCATAATTGATGAAATCTATATCAATTTGTATCACTTTATAAAATACTGATACAAAATTATAAATTTACATTACTTAAACAAATAATTACTTATTAGTAATTGATACAAAATATAGTTTAACATCAGTTTTAATAATCTATTATAATAAAGTAGAGTTCGTTTAACGAGAATGCGCCACGTGTCTATGTAAAGAAAAACAATATTAAAAATATGGAGAAAGTTACACTTTAGAAGAAGTTAAAACATGCAATAATTACCCACTTAAATACAATAATTGACCATTTAAATGCATTAGTCTGCCAAGTTAAAACATGCAATAATTGTCCACTTAAATTCAATAATTGACCATTTAAATGCATTAGTCTCCCCTTAAAACTAATAATTGTCTATTTCAATACATTAGTCTCCCATCTCTCCAATTAGCAGATTTCGTAACTCCCACCCACAAAATTGTGTAATTAACGCTCCACTAATTCAAATGCACTAATTCATGATTCCATAACATACAAATATTAATTAGTATTGTTTCAAAATCATTTAACCAAAACCTTAACCTCTATATATGTTTTCATGTTTCTTCTTTTTATTTTATTTTCAAAATTCAAACACTTTCTCATTCCTCTTCAACCCACTCTATCTAACTAAATGAATACCATGGGACAATCATTCTCTTCGGGATCGAACATCAATTGCAACGATTCGATAAACGGCTCATTGGGGGGACCGAATGTGTGTATAGGTAACTGTGATGTGTAGTAATATGAGGACAAAGTCTCACAATCCGTAATTTGTTTTATTTTAATAGTTTTCCTTTCATGATCAATACATTCGCCATATTTAAGATTTTTATGCTTAATTTGTTCCTACCAATGTTTGTTGATATCGTTGCAGAACACACAAAGATTCAAGGATCCAATCTAGATGACATCTCTTTCTAAAATAAAATTACTTTATACCTTCTTTTAGATGAGTAAGTTATTTATTTACTTCATATCTTTTAACCGTTTGCCAAACTAAAAACTTGCAATATTACTAAACAAAATCATATATCCAACCTCACTTGGGTGAGAAAGCTGTTAGGGAAAAGTCTCACAATAGAAAGACGGTAGATTTGTACCAAAATAAAATATTATTATTAATCCAAATCAGAAAATGCAATATTATTAAAATTTTAAATAACATTAAAAAAATAATTAGCAAATATTTTTCATTAAGATGATATAAATATAATCACATTTTAAGTTTTTTCACTAACTACTTTTCAAATCATAAAATTCACCCCATAAACTTGGAAGACCAATGAAATAAAGTCTTCACTAATACTTTATAAAGCATCAAAACACTAAAAATTATATTTTAATTATTTGATTTTCCTAATGGTGATCTTTTCATTATTTCATTTTCCTAATATTTTTTATATGGTTATTTCTCTCCAAGCTATTTAATCGAATGGAAATTAAACAATATAATATCGCATACTCTTCCACCTTAAAATGATTATTATGTTGTTGTTTAGCCTATTATTCCGCCTTCATAGTTGTAACATGTTCATTTAACTTTTTGGTTCAACCACAAATATTTTTTTTTAGCTCAATCATATAAATAAAAATTAGGATAAACTTTTTAAAATAAAACTTAATTTAAGGAAAAAAATATAAAGAATAATCAGTGACAAAAAAATTTTCAAGCGAATATATCAATATTTTACTCATAACAAAATAAGCAGTTTACTAAAATAATTATGAAATGGTTTCCATCCAAAACGTCGTCGTTTTGGTCGTGGTGCATACGTAGACTCAAAATAACACCGTTTTAACAATTTTAATACTTTAAAAAATAAATTTATTAAAATTGATTTTAGTTAAAAATTATAAAAATATATTTTAAGTCTATGTATGTATAATGAACAAAACTTTGTCGTTTTCAACCAATAAATTGTCATTTCAAACGCATAGTGGCGCCTTAGTCATCAAAACTTAACAGTTGACTAATATTGTCTAAGCCAAAGTTGGTTTTCGCTAATGTGTAATAATTCGGGTATAAAATTTGAAATTAATGACGGTTTAGGTTGAAAAATACATTGTATCGTAATTTGAGTATGAAATTTTATTCTGCAAATTGTTCAAATTGATTTTTGCCGTTTTCCTCCAACCTATACAACTGAATATGAAAATATGTATTCTAATAATTTTAATAAAGTTTTAATAAAATTAAAGATAAAAACTGTAGGAAAGTCTTATCAATAACAAAAACATTTTTTTAAATAAATTAACGATCAAATTCAACTAAACACATAACCCACGCAACGCGTGGGCAACTACCTAGTTGATAGTAATATTAGGTTGTTTAACATCAATTCATCATAGTTGATGGAAATCTATATCAATTTTTATCAATTTAAACATACTGATACTAAATTATAAATTTACATCAGTTAAACAAATGATTTATCTACTAAATGTTACTAACATCACTTAAAAAGTTGATATAAAATTTACATCACTTAAACAAATGATGTATCTGAAACTTTGTCATTGTCCCACATCGGCGTTAAACATATATTGTTGAACATGATATCACTATAAATAAAACTTACTTCCCAAATAAACATCTTCGTGGAGTTTCATTTTCTAAAGCTCATTCGACTTTTATTTCCAAAAGTCGAATAAAGTTCAAAACTAAAGAAAATGTTTCAGATCTCAAAACGGATCCAGATATCCGGCGGGTTTTTGAAATTCTGGACGGATATCCAATTTTTGAGTATTCGGGATCCACCGGTTTCAGATACGGATAGGAGAAACATATATCCGACGGATCTGGATCCGGATATTGCAAAAAATCTGGATATCCGGATCCGTTACAGGACTATTAAAAATGCTACAATGATTAGAATCATTATAAAATCTGACAATAATATTAACATCGATTAAGCATAATTGATATAAATATTTAACTTCTTTTTTTGTAAATGACATAATATTTAGTATCATTTAAGTAAAACTGACACTAATATTTATATCACTTATTTACAATTGATATAATTATTTAACATCACTTATTACAAGTGATACTAATATTAACATCACTTATTACAAGTGATACTAATATTAACATCATTTGGATTAAGTGATGTATGATTATCATCATTTGTTACAACCGATGCATATTAACATCGATTAAAACAACCAACACAAATATTTATGTCAAACAATGCAATATATTTGCATCACCACTTCCGAAATCACTTATATAAATGATATAAAACTCATTTGTATCACTTATAACTGATACAAATATTCAAAATAAATAATACAAAACACACATTTTTTTGTAGTGAACGACTCAAAGATCACACCAGTTAGATTGTTGTAATAAATCTAAAGATTTTTTAATGACCGACAAAAGTTTCCAAGCTCGAATGGGATCCAATATGTGTGTCGATTATGTGAAATATCCAAATTTTGTTAGAATTATATTTCACAAAAGATATAAGAATTTGACCATAAAAGTTATTGTTAAAAGAGATTTAAATTTTTATGTTAGTAGAGTTGATGAGAGTGTTAAGACACATTTGGAGATACCGTTCCCAGAGAAATTGAGATAAGACAAAGAGTCAAAGGAATAGAGAAATATATTTAACTAGAGATTGAACTGGCGATATTGTTGTAAGAAATATCAAGCTTTAGGAGTTTCTTGCTCTTAAGAAAATATTATTTTGGTATATTTTTGATAAAATTATCGTAAGAGAGAGTGGTTGAAACATGATTTCAGTATTTTTGGAAGAAATTTTTATGTATGAATTCGATTAATCAGAAGAAAATATTTTAAAGTGACTTAAGCTCAAGGGAAGAAGAAAAAAGAAAGTTGAGTTCAAAATGAAAAAATTTGCATAAAGATTGAGAATAGAGAGAAAAACAAGAGAGGTAAAATCATGGAAAAAAGATTTCAAAGAGGAAACTACCGGATATATCAAATGTTGGAGATCTTTTGATTATAAGTATAAAAATATATGGTGTATTATTTTTTTTTGTATTTTTTTTACTCTAAAATAATTTTTTATATAAAAATATATATATTAAATTAGTAAATACTAAATAAATTGAACTATGTCAAGCTGAAGTTGATGTCTCAAATTCTTACAAGCAAATATTAATTTTGAAAACTCTCCAGATTTGAAAACAAAATTTGAAGATATTCAAAATTCAAGAAAATAATTTTTGGGAATTGACTGAAGATGTTATTTGGAACTACCAAGAATTTGTAGCAAAAATGAAAAACTCAACGACTCAGAGATTACACCAGTTAGACTATTGTAAGAGTCAAAAAGTTTGTAATCAATGAGAAACGTCTTCAAACTCAAGTGTGATCCAATCTGTGAGTCGATTATGGAAAATGTTCAAAATTTGTTAGAATTTAATTTCACATAAAGATTTTGAAATTTTCCCATCAAAGTTATTGCAAAACAAATTTATAGTTTTTGATGTTGATTAAGTTTAAGTTTTAAGATGTTTTGATTACAACAATAATAATTTGTGCATATTTTTGTTTTTTATATTTTTGTGTCTAAAACAAAAAAAAATAAAAAAATATATTAAATTAATACATATAAAATAAATAAATATAAAACATATTGTTTACAAAAATTCTGGCAGCGTAGTGCGGGTTTTTATCTAATATACATTATTAGTAGATGAAAAATTCATTCTATCATCTGATATCTTATTTTTGATCTTTGTACTCTTAATTTAAATTAATTTATATCCATATAATATAAGTATGTAATCATAGATTCTTGTATGGAATATATCTAATTTTACAAACAAATAAAAAAAAACTGAAAATATTTGGAGATATTTCTTAAATTTATAGTCAAATCATAGAAAAATAATAGATCTCATTTTTTGATTTTGTACACTTACTCTGATACATCCAACTACAAAATAAAAGTATCCAGAAATATTTATTTATAAATATAGTAAACTTGAAAATTAAGCAAGTCTCGATTATAAAATTAGAATATTAACTCCATGTAATTTAAAAAAGAAGATAAGGTGTGATTCGCACCGTGAGAGTATCGGATACAATGAGGCTAATATTAGAACATTTATAAGATATGAACATTTATAAATATGTATATGGAGGTAAAACTTATAAATTTAAATCTATGTAGTTAAAATTTGAAAACAAAAACACTGAAACGAGACTCATACGATTTTTGGGGGTCAAAACGGTCATTTAGGCATCGTCTGAGGGCCTATCGCCTAGTCGGGGCCTAGGCGAACACTGCGTAGGATTTAAAATTATTAAAACCAATGTAAATAAGGCTTCCTTTAAAATCTAACCTGTATTTATGCCATTCTCAGCATTCCTATCCGAACATTTCGGCCTTTTAAAAAAATAGTCTGAACTTACTTTACATTTTAAAAACCTACCTAAACTTTTTATTCCTTTAAATTTCGTGCATATGAAATTGAACCAGCTAATTCTGATTTCTAAACCCGATTTAACCAATGATCTGCGTTTTAAAATTGGGTTTTGACTTTAATTTGGGTCTTAATTTTTAAATTTTTACCCCAAAAATTTAAAATTCGGGTCTTAATGTTGCATGTCGTTTAGAGTAATTAAATTTCATGCTAAAAACAAAAACAGTGTAAAATTAACCTTGAGGGTATTCTCATCCTTAGCCCAACTTCTTTCCAATAAATATAATCCGAAAACTCACTATGTTTTACAACATTTAATGGTTATAACCCTTCTTTTTGTTACGGGAACTGGATAATATGATAAAGAAAGTTGAAAGATTTGCAAAGTATAACAATATTTCTTGTAGAACAACCATATAGATGCAAACTTGCTAAAAACAAATTGATATAAAATATATTATTTTATTATTTAAAACGCTGATGTAAAATACGTAGACATCAAATGAACTCATATTTTACTACAACATTTGGCCGTATATTTTACGGCATAATACATATGAAAAACCCCACAAACATAAACATTAGTTACTGGATTTTCCAATTGAGAACATGTCCTGGCGGGCTATCATATCTTCTCGTAAACCAAATTCCATCCGTTTTGGCGATCCATGAGCGCAGCTGGCCACATTGAGGAGAATAAGCTTGACGATATACTTCAATATCATACCAATATTTTGGGTTAGTCCCGTGACTAAGCAGACAATACCATCTTTCACCATGAGGTAGGTTTTTATTATCTGCGAATTCAATGATATAAAAAGGATCCTTAAAATTTAGTTTGTGAAAAATTGTAGGTGGACGCTTCATGCTCACTTGTCGGCATGCAATGTCGAGAACAATACCAGGACCGAGTTCGTTATGGATTACTACATGATTTTTTTTGCAAGCTTCATTTAGCCCAAAATACGTAGTAGTAATTAACAAAAAATATATGAGATGATGCATTTTTTAAGATCTAAAATAAGTTTTCATAACTTTGTTGAGAATGAAATCAACATGCAGTATTTATATAAATATATATATATATATATATATGGAACATATTTAATTTTAATTCAACAAAAAAATAAAATAAAAATATTTGGAAATATATCTTTTATATAAATAAACAAATAATAGACAAATTAATTGAGTCTATCATCTGAGATTTCATTCCTTGTCTTTGTACACTTAATATGAATTAATGCATGTTTCAATAAAATTCTAGTGCTATCCAATCATGTAATTCATAGATTTGTTTATGAAATATATTTAGTTATACAGACAGCCAAAAAATAAATAGAAAATATTTGGAAATATATATTAAATAATGGACAAATATATTTGTGTATCATCTGAGATTTCATTCTTGGTCTTTGTACACTTAATTTAAATGAATTCATTGCTCAATATTACGCTAGTAATATTCAATTATGTAATTCTTAGATTCTCTTAGAGAACTTAGTTAATTTGCAGTCAACCAAAAATAAACAGAAAAGATTTGTGAATATATATATATATATATATACATATATATATTAAAGACAAATTAATTAGTCTATGATCTCAGATATCATTCTTGGTCTTTGAACAATTAATATGAATAAATTTAGTTTTTCATATAATTCTAACGTTATTTAGTTATGTAATTCATGGATTTGTTTATGGAACTTTAGTACTTTACAATCAACCAAAAAAAAATTATACAGACAACCAAAAAACAAACTGAAAAGGTTTGGAAATATATATTAAAATAGTAGACCAAAAAAAACATTATATCATCTGATATCTTATTCTTGATCTATGTACTCTTAATTTAAATGAATTTATGTCCATATAATTTTAATGTTATTTAATTATGTAATTCATAGATTCTTGTATGTAATATATCTAATTTTACAATCAAATAAAAACTAAACTGAAAAGATTTGGAAATATATCTTAAATTTATAGTCAAATAATAGAAAAATAAATTAGTCTATCATCTGAGATCTCTTTTTTTTTTGTCTTTGTACATTTACTTTGATACATCCAACTACAAAATAAAAGTATCAAAAATATATATTTATAAATATAGTAAACTTGAAAAGCAAGTCTTGATTACAAAATAAGAATTTTAACTCCGTTTAGTTTTGAAAGGAAGATAAGGTGTGAGTCTGTAATACCTTGTTCCAAGAAATAGTGGTACGCGTGTAGATCCCGAGGACAGACGATAGCAGTACGTGGACGAACGAGGTTACGCGTGGACGTACGAATAAAAACTCGAAGAAAAATAGTTATATCTCGATGGAAGCTCAACAAATGTCAATTAAATAATATCTGCCGAAAAGGAAATCGAAAACGACGACAAAAGCCCGAGAGAATTGATTAACATGTCTTCAAAGATGTGCGGTTAGTCATGGACGAACATAGAAGAAACGTCCAAAGTGATGGATATATAGCACGATGAACAGAGACACCGAAACAAATGTGTCATGCCGAAGAGAAACCAAACCAAAGCGAATGAATCCAAGAGTTGTCCACGAAGACGTGTCCGAACGCAAACTGGTAATCGAGCCGTGGAACCACAGACTCACGTGGGAAAACTGTCCATACTGGAACAATGCTTAGACAAACTAGATTTTAGCCGGAACAATAAAAGCACTTGTCGGAACCGTAAGTCCGTTGAACCAGAACAGTGTCGACGGTGACTAGAAAGTCGTCAGAATAATTCCGAAAAGCCACCGAGAAGATTGTCGAGGAAAGCCGAAGATCGCCGTGAACAGTAATTCCAGTAGTGAATAGTGTTTCCAACTCTCTAATAGTATCTCCGACTGTGAACAGTATAATGACCGGAAAATATTGCCAGAACCGGGAAGAAATCGCCGAAAAAGTGACGTGGCACGTTATGATTTGTTGCCGTGGTGCCCAAGGAACCGTCATCTAGAACCTTCTAAAAGACTGGACATTTTTCATTCCGCGAGACACTTCCGCAGCTCGCAGCCACTTGTCCACGTCGTCGCTAAGTGTTGCCACTCGCTCGCCATGTGTCACCGAATCTTCAACAAGTGTCGCCGTGCATGGGAGGTGAAGCTGCCTATACATACCCGAGCAAAGCTTCCCATTCTTCACACCATTCCACTCCTTAGCTACCAAAAACGAGAGAGAAAAGAAGAAAGTTAAGCGTGAGAGTTTTCGGGTGATCCGGCTGTGAAGAACGATCGATCTGATCGTGTTCGGTAGGTGATCCAAACGAATGTCCGAGGGTGATACGCCGTGATTTGAAGGATGGTTCGGTAGAGTTAGCTGCGATCCGGCGAGTGGTCCAATGATTGGTCGAGTGATCTGAAGAGTTGTCCGGAGGTTGATCGACAAATCCGAGTAGCGGTACGAACCATGGTACGAGTGGCACGAGCAAAAGACAAGGACGAGGAATGGGAGTACACACACGTCCGCACAATCATCTGACTAACCCACAGTGAGTTCTCGAGGCACGTGTATATAGGTGGCACGTCATTAGGATGGGTAGTTAGATTAATTGCATAATTAGTAATTAATTAGAGTAACTAGCGTCAATTAATTAAGTAATTACATGATTAAAAATGGATTAGTATGCATGCTAGGATTATTAAGGAATATGATTAGTAATTGATTTGAAAAAATGAATTAGTATGCATGCTAGGATGATTGTATATGGTTAGAATGCATGATTAGGATTGATGGCTTAGGTTGCTATAAATAGTAGCATTATTGATTAGAATTAATCATAGGTTGTTAGAATGCATGTGTGATTGCATAGGTTGTTAGAATGCATGTGTTTAAATTTTATGTTGATAGAATTAGAATTGGGTGTAAATCTTAGACGTAGATCTAGTAGATTATTGTTGTTGTTATCTAGTTATCAGAACTAGATTGCTTGTGTGTAGTTTTATTCCAATAGAACTAGATTAGGTATTTAGATGAGTAGGCCTTAAGCGTAGGTCTAGTAGTAAAGTGTTGACCCTCGGTAGTGAAACCGTGTGGTAGTAAATGACCGGCTGTGTTGCGATTAGTCCGGGTGTGTGCCCAACTGTGAGAGAAAGAAGCAGTTGGAAGGTGACTCACGAGGGTGCTCTTAGGAACATACCGTTGGTTAGAGGGTTAAGTAGGCCACTTAACTGACCTGAAAAGGGAAGACTGTCGTGAAATTGTATAGTTGTCATTGATTTTGTGTATTTGAAAGGGCTCCAACCCTTATGAACGGAGAGAACAGTGAGATCACGGCTTTGGATCTTTGGATCCAATAGCATATATCAGAAATGTGTTGAGGCAGGTTTTGGGGGGAAATGCGTAGAGGCATGTCTCTGTCGAGTAGTGAAAGTTGCGCAGCTTTCCTAAAAAAATTTAATAGTTAGAATAAGAGAGAAAGAGAGAGAGAGAGAGAGAGAGAGAGAGAGAGAGAGAGAGAGAGAGAGAGAGAGAGAGAGAGAGAGAGAGAGAGAGAGAGAGTGCTAAGGCAAGAAGCCGAAGCAAGTGTACCAAGCCACATAGCCGAGGTAGAAACGAATGCGCATAGGCATATCCTAAATAGTTAGGGGAAGAAATGAACAAGGCACGTAGCTAAGTCATTTCAGAATTCCCATAAGGGTAGTGAGTGAAGTAGTAGACTTCCCATTTAGTGTGGCAACGTTTTATCGCGCCATTAATATATTGTAGTGTAGAAGAGATGCGACAGAGGCATACTCTTAGTATAATAGATTGCATGCTAGAGTAGAGTAGCATTGATTGTTTGCATGAGTAGAATAGATGGGGTGGGAAACTTGGGGTAGACTAACATTATTTTCTGCAAGGCCGGTTCCCGTAAGTATCATTGGGTTTAGGATACTTATGATTCCACCATTTTGTTGCAAGTAACTTTAGGAAGCCTAGAGGTTGGGACATTAGGACAATTGGTGTAGTATTGGCCATGTAGAAGTGAAAGNGGGGGGGGGGGGGGGGGGGGGGGGGGGGGGGGGGGGGGGGGGGGGGGGGGGGGGGGGGTTAATGTGTAGTATGTATGATTTTTAAAAAGGATCCATTACGATAAGAATTTCTATGTGTTTCGCGTGAAAAAGTATATAATATATGGATCGAATTTTGTAAGTGATGGGTGAGTGTAAGTGATATATCGGTTTGGTCCAGACCGACACAACTCTCTCATATGATAAAGGGTTGAAAATCCTAATATTGTATGAGAAAGATGGCGATACTAAGAGTGATTCGACTAGGATGATGGCTTAGTGTTAGAACTCGGTTGAGTTATTCGAAGTTCACGCCTTTTTGTGCATTCTCCATCACTCTTAGTTTTAGAGTGGTACAGGGTTGTTATAGAGTCGCTCCGTGTGAGTATCGAATACAATATAATGAGGCTAATATTAGAACATTTATAAGATATGAACATTTTATAACCATGTATATGAAGGTAAAACTTATAAATTTAAATCTATGTAGTTGAAAATTGAAAACAAGAACACCAAAACGAAACCTATGCGATTTTAGGCGGTCGAAGCGACGGTCATCCATGCATCGCCTGAGCACCTAACGCTTAGTCGGGGCCTAAGTGAACGCCTAGACCGCTTTTTAGAACAGTGCGTAGGATTTAAAATTATTATATACCAAAGTAAATATTTGTTATGTACCTTCACGCTTATTACCATTGGTTTCAAGAAATATCAAAACACATATCCTAATATCAAAAAAAATATTTCCAACTGTTGTGTACTATGTAATTGAAAAGCTTGCGTGACTGTTATAAATCAAAGAATATATTCTTGTTTACATTCGTTCAGATCTGATATAACTCTTTTTTTAGCAAAAGCTCAAGTTTTTGAGATACTGTTTGAAGTAATGTTGAATGTACAATCTAATACCAACCTATCGGATATTTATAAATTTTGTAGAGTGAACTTTTTTGTGAAAACAATAGGCCCAAAGGAATGTGTGGAGGCTTATGAATGACAACGAGTTGAAATTTCACAAAAGTCAAATTAGATAGTTATTCTGAATAAAAAACATTTGGAAATAAATTTCACAATGAAAAGTTGGTTGTTGAGTTTAATTGTTTAATCGTTAAATGATCAAACTAGATAAACAGTTTAATTGTTACACACTAATAATTAATAAATGTTTGAATGGTTGAGTTAAGGAACAAAGCAATGTCAAATATCTGGCTTAAAGAGAGGTTTCTTTTGTCCTAGGCAGAAATAAGCTGTTCTTGTAGAGGTCTCTTGGCAGGAGTAGAACGTTGTGACTCAGACGACTGTATCAGTACTTGCATTATTAAAGTTGCAATCACCAAGAAGAACACAAACAAGAAAATGATCTTCCACGAGGCCACCATGGAGAGCCATTGGAGTAGCTTAAAACCACCGTATATAAGAAGACATAACCAAATCATGACCACCTGTTTCCAACAACATTACTAGGTTTTATAAGAGAATCAATTTAATAGCATTTCGAGGTAATCTGATGTGTGGTGTTACTTACGATCAATGATTTGATTGGTCTGTTGATTTGGTGAACGTCCAAGTCGCTGAACACGTCTTTTGTGAAGTATTTCTCAAGTTGAGCATCCTGATTAAGTAATGTAGCAACATGAATTTTAGCGTAACTATGAAAGTTTGATGAGTAAAATATTGTTGGTGAACCTTAGTGATAAATAGATCTTGGCACCACTGTGCAATGCCATCATCGGTTTCTGGCAACTCGCTCATTTTGTGACGTCTCATCTGCAAATTTACCTTCAAGAAAGAAGAAACAAAGAGTTTCTGATCATATAGTGAGCATAAGCTTCTTTGTGAAAAAAAAAACACAAACATATTTAAATCTTTTGGAACCTCAGATGATTGTCCACTGAACATCCTAAGCAGAGTTGGTGTAGGCTGATTGTTATGAACGGTTACAGTACAATCATAAATTGCAGGGACAAATGACCGTACGTGAGACACTGCCGAAACAAATCCCTGATTTTGCATATCTATGTAAATCCAAGTGAAGTAACGCTCATAATAAACTGTAAAAAAGAGCAAGTTGTTGGTGAAACTCACCTTTGTACGAGGAATCAAGACGTTTCGAGGAGACGGTAAGCTTCTGATAGAGGCGTAGTCTTGAGCAGCTTCAAGCTTCTCCTGAGTGAAACGAGTTCCTTCAACGAAAAGAGCCAACCAGAATGTCATAGGAAAGTCCTCAAGTCGTTTAAAACCTGCCTGCAAGACGTAAACAAAAGAATGTTTCAAGCACATAATCAAATTTTCATGCTCAAGAAAGAAACATTGCAAAATTAACCTTGAGGGTATTCTCATCCTTAGCCCAACTTCTTTCCAAGAAAATGTAATCCGAAAACCACATCGACCAACCTATGATCTGTGGAAAGACTTGTAGTAATTCAGTAAAAATATAGACAGTAAACTAAAAACAAGAAAACACAACAAAAGATCGAAAAAACTAACTGGAAGATACTTGGCTTCTTTCTTCATGATGGCTAAAGAGCTTCCAAGACAACCTGCACGCTGTTATATGATTAATAATAATCAATCAGAGACAGTGATTTCTCCAAATTAAAAAAAAAAAAAAATTCATGATTCAGAGAAAGATAGAAAACACCTGAGCCATGACCCATCCAATAAGCCAATCAATGTCACTTCGATGATTGCTTAAGACAAGTGCATGTTCTTTCCCTGAAAGTTAATACCAAGAACAAGAATCATTAGATTCAAATACTTAAGACTTAGGTTGCATAAATTGGTCTTTACCAATTAGCTCTAGAGTCTCTGCATCGGCGTATAAATTGATCTGCAACAACAACACATATCACATATCAGACTATGATTACCTCAATGTATATCACAACAAGATTTCATGAAAATCACCAACCTTAATACAAGCCCACCAATCAAACAACCATATGAGCTGCAACCAAAGTAATTCCGCAACAATTTTGTTGATTCTTCTATACAAACTTCTTGAGAATGGACGAACAATGATGAAGAACACAAGCTGGAAACAGGAGATTTGTTTCCAAAACTTTAGTTGACACAAATTTCAACTCTATAACAGACATGTTAAAGAACATAGATGTTTCAGCTCTGTCTCTTCCATTGAGAAGACAATGAAGATATGGTATCAGAGCAAAAATCATGTTTTCGATAAACAAAAATGGATGACCTGAATGATGTTGACGATGAGCCCTGAGACCAAGAAGAGGACACCAACAGGGATAAAGACAAGAGCCGCAGGGATCGCCATGTCTGAGAAGGAGAAGGAACAACACAAAGCAACAGAAGAATATGAAAAAATTGTTGGAGAAGACACCAACAGAGCTTTTCCCCTGTTCTCAAATTCTCTTTTGGGAATTAGAGAAATGAGAATTATTAAGGAACATCATTGTTGTTTCGATGCAAGAGCGTTTTTCAAGCTCTATTTTAAGCCTTTCAAGCTTCTCTCTCTCTCTTTCTCTTACTACATTTTAGTTGACAAACACATGGAGACATGTGCGCATATAAAGCCCTCCCATGAAGTAGTAGAATAAAAATGCAAATTAAAAGTATTTTTTGTAATTAACTCTGAATTTTACATTTGTGATGAGATACATGTGTTGGATTTTTTTTTTTAATTATTGAATGTTATATTTAGTGTTATATGTTATTATACGTTTGAAATATTCCGAAAATAATACATATACAGTATCTTTTAAAAAAAGGTTTTTAGATTTTCCTTTTCTGGGTGTTGAAATATTTTAGTTTTAGTAAAACACTAATAGAAACTAAACCTTTGTTTAATTAGTAATTTTTTTTTTCAAGATAAGTAAAAGAAGAAGAGATATTTAGTAATTTTTTTTTCAAGATTAGCAATTATTATACTATTATTTTGCAATGTCATTTTAATAATTGTATTAACTGTGCTTTGCTTCTCACGTAGTATTCATTTACATAAATTGAGTAAATTATTTATAATGATTTACAGTTGATTAAATATTATCTCCAATATGCTTGTTATTTAAGAAAACGCTGACTTTGACGTAGGTTTTTAAAATGACAATTTGACAATTATTACTATACAGACTCGCTCTCGCTCTCTCCTCATGTATCCCTTCTTGATCGACTCGACCACCACTCTCTTTTTCTAAAGGAGAACGGAGTCCGTACGTTGGCCTCGTTGATCAATTTTATCAGAATGAGTAACGAGCTTCTCACCATCGATCCTGTCGACGTTCAATTCCCTTGTAAGATTTATACATATCCTTTGATTATCTTTCCTTATTTCATTTTGCAATTTGCTTACTGTTTTGAGTGGTTTACTTTGATTTTGATGTAGTTGAATTGGAGAAGTATATCACTTGCTCCCTCAATTTGACTAATAAGACTGACAATTATGTGGCCTTCAAGGTGAATACATTAGTTTTCTTCTACATATATATTGGAGATTTTGTGTAACTTAGGTTTTCAAGAGTCAATTATTTAGGTTAAAACGACGACACCAAAGGAGTATACGGTCAGGCCTAATGTTGGTGTTGTTCTTCCAAGGTCCTCTTGTCAAGTATTAGGTCTGTCTCTGACTTTTTTCCTTACGTAATATAATGGATCGTTTGCCAGAAAATGAATTTATACTACGTTTTGGGATTATGGGTTTGGTTTTTGTCTCGAATCTAGTGACCATGAAAGCACGACAGGAAGCTCCGGCTGATATGCAGTGCAACGACAAGTTCTTGTTAAAATGTGTAGTGGCTAGACCTGGAACCACGGCCAATGAGGTTACTCTTCAGATGGTATTGATACTGTTAATTAGTAATGGGATTTACTCAATGATTCTCATATTTTCTTGGCAATGTGGCTTTTCGGTTTTGTACATATAACACACTGTTTCTTTTGTGATGAAAACTGTAGTTTAGCAAAGAGGCAGGCCATCAAGTTGAGGAGACTAAACTGAAAGTTATATATGTTGCTCCAACACAACCACCATCGCCGGTTCAAGAAGGATCAAAAGAGGGCTCTTCACCAAGACCTTCTGTTGGGAATGCTTCTGTTTTTGTTGTAAGTAATTAATAGAACCTTTAGCGTATTCTATACGTTTCCATACCAATTTTGAATTGATGGCTTTTCTTTTTGCACTCTCCAGGATATGCTAAGATCCTTATTGATTCGTGCTACCAACAAACATGTGCCGCAGTACCAAGTGTTCATCAATTTCAGGGGAGACGAGCTGCGAAATAGCTTTGTTGGGTTTCTTGTAAAGGCCATGAGATTGGAGAAGATCAACGTGTTTACTGACGAGGTTGAGGTGAGGGGTACAAATCTAAATTATCTCTTTAGGAGGATCGAGGAATCGAGAGTCGCGGCGGCAATCTTCTCCGAGAGGTACACCGAATCGTGCTGGTGCTTGGATGAGCTTGTGAAGATGAAGGAGCAGATGGAACTACGCAAACTCGTGGTAGTTCCCGTTTTCTACAGGTTAGATGCCACCGCGTGTAAAAGACTCGTGGGAGCTTTCGGTGACAACTTCAGGAATCTGGAGTGGGAATATCGGAGTGAGCCTGAGAGACTCCAGAAATGGAAAGAAGCTTTATCATCTGTTTTCAGTAACATAGGCTTGACGTCGGATATACGAAGGTATCATTTCTGAGCTCTCATAGTAATTGTCACTACAAGAAAACATGGCGTTTTCCAACCACCATTTTCGACCAATTTCCGAGAAGTTTCCGACTAATTTCCGACCACAGAGACGGTGGTCGGAAAAAGTTTGAAAATTTCCGACCACCGAAAATTCCTCGAAAAGTCGTCGGAAAAATTGGACGGAAATTTTTTTTTTTAACTACGGAGACAGTAGTCGGAAAAAGTTTGAAAATTTCCGACCACCGCACATTCCTCGAAAACCATGTTTTCTTGGTAATTCGTCGGAAAATTAGTCGGAATTTTGGTCGGAAAAAGTAGGTAAACACGTGAAAAAGAGGCCACCTAACCACCGATAAATTTCCGACGAATGGTGGTCGGAAAAATTATCTATAAATTCTCCCTCACTCGTTCTTTTCTCTCCACACCTCGTTCTTGTCTCTTCCCTAACAAAAAAAAAACAAAATAAAAAACTTTAAACTTTCTTATAATTTTTGATTTATTTCCTTAAAAAACAAAAAAAATCAAAATGACATATCATAACATTTATAAAGTTAGAGCGTGGATGTATCAACGTTTGGACGAAGAAACATGAGATATTCGGCGTGACTACAAAGAAGAATTATTAGAGTTCATGCAGTTCGCATCGAATCAAGAAATGACTCGTACGGAAGGTATTATGTGTTGTCCTTGTATTAAATGTCAAAATAATCGTTTCTTAGACAAAGAAAGAGTTTGTAATCACTTATTTTGGGGAGGTTTTACACCTGGATACTATGTTTGGTTTTCACATGGAGAGGATTTAAGATCTGGGCCTAGTTGTACAGATAGAAGGCGTGAACGCGTAAGACCAGAATCAGATAATATTAGAGATTATGGTAGTAGTACCAATATAGAAGAAAATGTCGTAGAGGAAATTGGTAGAGAAGAAGTTCTTGAAACTATGGTGAATTCCAATGTTGAGGAGGAACCCAATTTAGAAGCCAGAAGATTTTTTAAAATGTTAGATGCTGCAAATCATGCATTCAACGGGGAAATTTCACATCCTTCTGATACCGGAGCTTAGAAGCATTTTACTTCTTTGTATCCAGATTTTGCGAGTGAAACAAGAAATGTATATTTGGGTTTATGTACTGATGGTTTTAATCCGTTTGGGAAGTCAGGGAGGAAATATTCGTTGTGGCCAGTTATTTTCACTCCATACAATCTTCCACCGGCATTGTGTATGAAGCGAGAATTCCTATTCCTTTCTATTTTGGTCCCTGGACCTAATCATTCTTGACGATCTCTTGACGTCTTCTTACAGCCACTTATTGCAGAGCTACAAATGTTATGGTCTGAAGGAGTTAGTGTATATGATGTCTCATGCAGAACTAATTTCAAGATGCGGGCTGTATTGTTGTGGGCTATTAGTGATTTTCCTGCATATAGAATGTTGTCTGGTTGGACAACCCACGGTATATTATCATGTCCATATTGTCATGATAATACAGATGCATTCCATTTGAAGCATGGTCGGAAGAAGAGTTGGTTCGATTGTCATCATCGTTTTTTGAGACGTAACCACCCATACAGAAGAAGTAAGACGTTATTTAAAAAATAGGGTTGTACGTGATGCCCCACCTGTAGTGTATGACGGAGAATCGATTTTGCATCAATTCCGAGATTTTGATGTCGAACGTACGACAGTTTGTGGGAGAAATGGTCATGTTCAGATCGATGGATATGAAGAGTATCATAATTGGCATAAGCGAAGTATTTTCTGGGATTTACCTTACTGGAAAGATCTTCTACTTCGACACAATCTTGACGTCATGCATATTGAGAAGAACTTATTTGACAATATCATCAACACTATTTTAAATGTTCAAGGGAAGACTAAAGATAATGTCAAGGCACGCATGGATTTGCCTGACATCTGTGATCGTGAGGATTTACATCTTCTTTCAGACGGTATTGGGCCTATTCCTATTTGGCGATTAGATGCTACGAAGAAGACAACCTTTTTCCAATGGATTCTCAACTCTGTAAAGTTTCCTGATGGATATGCTGCAAATCTATCATATTGTGTTGATGATCATAGCGGATGATATATCATGGTTTTTACCCGTTTTTAGCCATGATATAGGTTTTGTTTTCAGAGTCCTTCTAGTGTTTTGTTGTTTTTTTGAGTCTTTTCAGGTTTTAGCACGCTAAGAGTATTTTGGCGTCCGTTGAATAGTTTCCCACCGTTGGATTGAGCTCAAATTTGGATATAAGATATATTAATGGATTAGCTTTCATTTGGAAGTGGTTTGAGGCCATTCTAACGGTGCGATCAAACGTTATGCCAGTTTTCGTGAAGACAGTCTAGTCTGGTGAGCACAGAGTCATGGTATCGACCGACACCAACTCAGTATCGATCGACACCGACTGCAGAAAAAGAAAACACACGATTTTACAAGTTTGAAGATTCTGCAACTTGGCCCAGAAGATTCTATTATTTACAATTAAGCCCAGAACGTGTTTTAGCATTATAATTATGTTTTTAGTCACTTTGAGAGAGAGCTTTGATCATTATTCGGGTTTTGAGAGGGGAGAGAAGTCAGAAACTCTGTTCCTGAGAGAGAAGATTTCGAACCCTTGTTACTCTTAACTCTACTATTTTATGCAATCTATTTTTATTCATGATGTTTGCTTCATTCACAATGTCTGAGTAGATTCCTTGTTAGGTTTAGGGTTATTCAAAAGTGTTTGATGAATTGTTAGGTTGATCTGAATTGATAGGAGAAATTCAATAGAGTTCTTCATCTAGACTTGTGATTACTGCTTATTCTAGCTTCATGACCTAGAATCTGATCTTAGGTTGTTTGATTGGCACGAAAGTGTGATTGATTGCCTGAACTAGTGTTAGATGAGCAAAAGACCTATTCGCAAAGAAATTTGGTTTAGGATTTTGTGAATAATTGAACTTGATCATTAATGCTTGTTTGAATTCATAGGATTTGCAAAGAAATTTGAATAGGTTTAGACATAGATAATCTTCGATGCGATGGTTGGTTGATTTTATATTTGTGTTTCAAGTTCAAAAACAGTGCTTAATATCCTCCTACATTCTATTTGATCTGCAATTCTGATTTACCGGAGAATTTTCCTAGGCTTAGCGCTTTTCCTCCATTGATTTTAAAACTACTTTTAATCGTTTGCTGTTTTCAATTACATTAATTTTGCTTAGCTTAATTCATATTCTATAATCTATTGAGTGATTTCTTGAGTCTTTGTGGTTCGATCCCTATATACTGCAGCTACTGCTTTAGTACTTTTAGGGTATTATATTTGAGCATATCAGCGGACGTCTAGCCGGGATGAAGAGTCATGATTGTCATGTATTCATGCAACATTTACTTCCATTTGCTTTCCCTCATCTTTTACCTTCTATTGTCCATGAAGCGGTTGCAGGTACGATTTGTCTACTTTCATATGATCAGTGTTTCTATATATAACTATGGTTTAATATATTAAATAGTACTTTCGTTTGAATACTTTTAACGTTCACAGGTATAGGGGCATTTTTTCGGGATTTATGTTCCCGCTCTCTGACAATGTCAGGAATACATACACTTGATGCCAATATTCTGAAAAAAATTTGAGAACCTTTGTTCAAAGCGGTTGAAGGATAATGTTTATGAGTGGAAGAAAAGCTGGGGAAAAGGGAAGGACAAGCCGTCTTGGATGCGCCAAACTGTTTGGACTGGCTTGATAGCCTATTGGGAAAATGAGGCGCATAAAGAACGTAGCAAAAGCAACTCCGAAAACAGTAAAAGCGATCGTGGCGGCTATGGGATGGCTAAACATACGTGTGGCGCGATGTCTTACGAGCGGAAACACGAAAATATGGTAAATCTTCAATGATTATATTTTTTTTTCTTAATTTTTTATTACATTAATACCTAATCTTTACTGTTAAGCGTGATCTTGAGACGAGAAAACTTCCAGATATGGTGACATTCATGGAAGAATCGCATAAACGAAAATCTGATGGGGTTTTTGTCGATAAGAAAACTGAATTTATAGCCCGAAAATGTCGGGAGTTGGAGGAAGAGCGTATAACTCAACTGAATCAGGAACAAGACATTCCCGAGGATTATACACTTTCCCAAGCGGAAAGAAATGACATATTCCGCTCTGTAAGTGCAATTACTTTAACGATTTTAGATAATTAATATCTTTTTATTGATAAACATATTTACATCTTTTTTTGTAGCAAGTGGAACCTAGGAAAGAAAAACGATTTGGGGTGGGGTCAATCCCGTTTGACGAGCAAGTGGGACAAAGCTCAGGAATGAGTTCAATAGAGGTTGAATTGCGAGAAACTCGAAATCTATATAAAGAAACGCAAGAGACCCTTAAGAAAACGCAACAAGAGCTTGCAGATATAAGAAACGAGACAAAAGATGCTTCTTTTTGGAGTCAGATGATGGCTCGACTCCATCCCGAAGTCGTTCCCCCGTCCCGCATAAACAATGATCAAAATCCGAGTACAAATGATTTCTTTGATTTGTAATTTTTATTTTTAAAAAAACAATTAATGTAATCTTTAGTTTTATTAATGTAATTTTTTGTTTTTTAATGTAATTTTTAGTATTTTATTTTAATTTTTAGTTTTATTAAAATATAAATTTCTATTTTTAAAAAAAAAAAATTATGTGGTCGGAAATGTGGTTGGAAAATTCTGACTAAATTTCCGACCACCGTCTCTTTTTTTTATTAAAAAAAATAATGTGGTCGGAAATTTTCGACTAAATTTCCAACCACCGTCTATATTTTTATTAAAAAAATAGTGTAGTCAGAAATGTGGTCGGAAATTTCCTACTAATTTCCTACCACCGCCATTTTTTTTTTTTTAATAAGTTTCCGGCGAGTTTCAGACGAGTTTCCGGCGAATTTGTCTGGTCGGAACCTAGTCGGAAATGTAGTCGGAAATTTTCCGACGAGATTCTGATGACTTTTCCGACCAAATTTCCGACTAAGCCTTTGGTCGGAAATTTCCGACTAAGCCTTTGGTCGGAAATTTCCGACTACTTTTCCGACCAGGAGCATTTTCCGACCAAGCTTTTCCGACTACTCCGTGTTGGTTGGAATCTCGTCAGAAAAGCCCATTTCCGACTAATACAGCTCAAAACCAATTTTGATAAATGAGTAAACATATCCATTGTGAGATAATTTTACCTAACAGATTTAACAATTTGTAGTTGTAACTTCTTATTAATTCCTTTTAATGATGGAAAATCTTATATTACGTAAATTTTATGTAATTTTGTTTCATTGATGTGGTAGTGATGAGAGCAAATTCGTCGACTCAATCGTTGAGGAAGTGAAGAAAGTACTAATCAAGATTAATAACGAGGAGAGAGAAACCTAAGAAACTCCATCACCGGGGAATGAGAAGTTTGATACGACCATAAGATTTGGAGTCGAACCAGAGAAAAGAGGTGCAAATGTATATATCAGGCAAGTTCGATTTTAGTTGTTTATTTGTAATCTTCATTGTTATGAAAATCAATTTTTTTGTGAAATTTGATATTCTCCGGTGATTAATTTAAATTTACATTGATTCATTTTTATATATATCCAAATTTACAATTTTTTGGCATTGACAATATGTGATAAACGTAAAAGTGAAGTCTTTTAATTTTTAACACATGATACAATGCTTGAAATCTCTCATTTTTTCTATATATCTCAACTCTACCATTTTCATTACCAGCTCTAGCAGTCTCACTACTTTCAGAATTTTGAGTTCTCGTTATGTACCTTAGCATATCATTAGTTTGAGATCTCAGCAATTCTTCTTGTCTTTTCATTTTATCCTATTTTCAGCTCCACTTGGTTGGCTTCTAATTCTAATTCCTGGTGGCATTGTACTACAAATTAATATCATTAAATTTCATCGATTGAAACTGGGCCGGTCCAAAGTAATATGATGCCTAAAGTGAACACAAAATTTTGATGCCCATATAAAAATTTCGAATTATCGTTTTGTACTTTAGTATTTAATTAGTTTGAGATTTTTTTTAGGTTTAATTGGTTTATACATGGTTTTTTTAGGTTTAATTATTTTTATTTAGCTATTAAAAAAAAAGCATAAAAACTGAGCTTTATTGGAATTTAACCTGCAACATGTACAGAAATATATCACCTACTTAACCACCAAACTAAATAAACTTTTGGAAAATGATGCCCCAATATTGTTTATAAATATTGATGCCTAAAGTCCTTGCTTGCTCAGCTTCTGGGCCGGGCCGGGCCTGGATTGAAACATAGAATGATACAAACATATAATAAGCAAATCCACACATAAAACAAAAAAAAACATGGAAACATATAACAATAGTTGGTTTCTAACTTTCTGTGTTTCTTTGTTTGTTATAACAATCATTGGTTTCACTGTTTCTATCTTTGTTAGAGGACAAAGAGAAGCAAACATAGAAATCAACGATTTTCATATCAAACTAAAATTTCTTGTTTGACTTTTATCTTTCACTTTGAGGGATTCATTGTTTCAGAAATTTTCTAAGCTATTCTACTTCTCAATATCCTCTATGGTTCTCTATTGTCTGTTGACATCTTTAGTCTTAGTTTCTTAAATCTTAATCCTTCAATTGTTAAACGGTTAAACTCTAATGAATCCTTCAATTATTTGAGAAAAAACCTTCAGAAGAAGAATAAAGAAGGAGAAGAAGACATACATGAGGAAAGAAGAAGTCCATGAATATTGAACATACATGAGGAAAGAAGAAGAAGTCCGTGGACATCGAAACGTGAAAGTGCCAAAGTGGAGACGAAACCAGCCGGAGATTGAAAGTGGAGGAAACCTGTATCCAAAAAGGTAAATTAACCTTGTACTAAATCATTGAACTAAGGGTTTTTTTTTGAATTGATATCCCTAAAATTGTTTATAAATATCGATGCCTAAAAGCTAAAGCCCTTGCTTGTCCAACTTCTGCTTCGTGCCGGGTGTAACACCCATATCCGACGATTCCGTCAAGGAACGTCGAGAATCATCGAGGAAAAGTGAATTTGGTCGAAGCTGGTCGACGAATGATCCGAATTATCGAGAAAAACTAAGTGCGGGCATAGAATTCTGAAAAATCTGCGTGATTGGTCGAGTGAGTCACGATCGGACAAGATTGGTTCGGACAAAATTACAATGTTCAGACATTGACGGATAATCTTCGGACGAAAACGGATAAGATGCGGACAAAATGGATAATATCCGAAAAAGATAAGAAATCTTCGGATGGAATCGAAAATCGTCGAGGATTCTTGGGCCGGCGTCGTGGACTCATGGGCCGATGCCGAGGATTCACGGGCCAGCGTCGTGGATCGATAGATCGACTTCGTAGAATCGTGGACCAAGTGTCAAGACTGGGCCCGATGGTTAGGCCCAGCCATGGTTCGGTGATTAGGGTGATTATTAAGGTGATTATTAGGGTAAATAATCGGAAAGCCTAAGTGTTATAAAGAGATGTGATCACCGAAAATCCTAAGCAAACACTTAAGAACTCCGAAAGAACCTAAGTGCGATTCTGTTAAGTTTCTGCTGCCGATCTTCGTAGATCTGTGAAGATTCATCATTCGCGATTGAGGATTGACGTGGTTTAGCGAGGTTCTATCGTGGAAAATTGGGTAAGTATCGATTTACTAAGTGTTATCGATATTCCTCTTTAGTATCATCGAAGGAAACGATGATCTAATTATTAACGAATGTTTATGTCAAGGTACGACGACATACCGTGGTGAATTGTCGAGAAACTTACATTCAGCATCGGGGATCAGTGGACGATTATCGAGTATTCGAGTAAGTTCGGATAACGACTTTGTGTTTATCGATAAATCGTTAAGTATCATCGAAGGAAAGATGATCTGATCGGTGTTACTTGTTTATCGTGGGAGATCGAAGGTTTTTGTCGAGGAAAAACCGTAGATCATCGAGGGAATTGTAGATCTGTCGAGGATTAAGCATCAAGAGGTGTCAATAAACTTAAGTCTGTGAATCCGAGGTGAGTGCGTGACCGTGGCTAAGTCTAGGGTTATTTTCTTGCATTAGATTCCTTGTCTTTGATGTTTGTTTATTTTTGCTTGTCATGGTTAATATGTAATACGCGCGTTATTTTTTTGTGATTTATCTATGGTGTTCGGATTATCACTTAACGAATTGAAATATGAGAGAAACTGACATGCATTATTGATAATGCGAATCGAAATGTTTGAGGTAATTCTATGACTATGGCTTGGTGAGACGGGACGACCGCTCCACTAAGCAATTCGTTGCTTACGCAACCTTTTGGATGCATGTCAAGATAATGATACTTGTTGTTGAACCAGCTCGTGAGGACTAAGGCACGGAAGGGAAGGATGGTGGATTTATGATGGATTTTGGGTAATCTGTGTTCGGATTTATGTTAAGGTCTAGTAATAAAATCGATGTTGTACTAGAACCTCTATTTTTAATCTTAATAATTCAGTTTATGCATGCTTCTGTCGAATTTAAAAAACGAACGCTGAGAATGTTAAGAAAAATTAAAAATTGTCGAAAACGCCTAAGTGTAAAATTGAGAAAAATGAGTTAGGGTGTTTCAGCGGACCTCATCAACACATTATGGTTTGTCTTATTCACGAAACTTGTTTCTTAAGGAACAAGAAATCTTTTAAACGAGCAAAGAGAAGCTAATGATGATTTGTTGGTCTTCTGTAGTGACAAGCGAAATTGATGGAATGACAGTAGAACTCAATTAATCGGACATGAGATTTACTTGGAACCAATGAAACGGGTAAATTTTACCGAGGCACGTTTTTGTCTACATATGGTTGAACCATTCCCTACAAAAAGAATTAAGACGATGCGTAGCCTGTCTGTATAACACTACACCTTATGTATAATACAACATTTTCATCAAATGCTGAAGCTTAAAGCCTCGCAGCTAAAGCCTCAGATCTATGGAGATTGTGGGTGCATGCTGAGCACTGCACCATTATTTGCATTGCGTCTCTTATGCGTTGACCAGATTTTCTTCCGCACTGGCTTCTCCTGGATCAGCCTCAACAGATGACGTAACTGGGA
This sequence comes from Crucihimalaya himalaica, assembly GCA_004349715.1. Lineage (NCBI taxonomy): Eukaryota > Viridiplantae > Streptophyta > Magnoliopsida > Brassicales > Brassicaceae > Crucihimalaya > Crucihimalaya himalaica. The sequence continues at coordinate 1,395,071 of SMJT01000040.1, read as the reverse complement.
TCGTCTTGATTTTGACGGGTTTCCCGAGTTTGGTTTTGTCTTCCAGCGCTGCAAGTTGAAGGGCTTTTGCACAGACTGGGAAACATTGATCGTCCCATGACTCCAGAATTACGCCTGAACCAATGCAAGTGGTTCCCTCATAAAACGCTGCAAACTGTCCAGCAGCTAGACCTTGATCGTCTTCATCTAGGTGTACAACTGCAACATCTCCGTCTGCTTGCGTTTCAAAACTGCAGCTGTAGAAGCCAGGCCCATGTCGGACCTATAAAAGCCACTCCCAACTTATCAAGGCCAAGTCAACAATCATGTGTAGACAGTAATTGATCATTTTATTTACCTTGCAACGGAGCTCACAAACATTGACAGAAGGTTTCCCACTAAGCCATCTTAAGGAGCCAACACGGAAAATCCGCCTTCTCTTGTCAATTGAGTAGTAATTTCTGGAGACAAACACTACATTGTTCTTGGTGTCCTTTTCAACAACATACCTGCACACGGATAAAGGGATATAACACAGCCAAAATAAAAGATCTAAAAGGATTTACACTCATCATGTAATGAGAAGTTAAGCCACATTGTTTTCTCAACATTATTGATGCGTTCATAACCAGAAGCTGCTTCTAATGGTCATATCAGTCAATTGCAGGTTTCACAGCCAATGACAGAAATAATTACGGATTTCATACATCTTTTAAGAAACATACCAGGGCCCACCGGGTAAACGCAAGCCTTGGCGTTGTCCAATTGTGTAAAACCAAAATCCCCGGTGGTTACCAAGAAAATCCCCAGTTTCGGCTTCCAATATAATTCCTTCCATCTCCCCTATGTGTCTACAGACAAAGTCGCTGAACTTTATCTATTACAGAAGACCATGTTCTTATGTTTCAGACTTGCACTAGAAAAACAATCATTAACCAGAAGAACAAACTAAAAATGCATACCTTCCCAAGGAAACATATTCCTTGCGAATCCTTTCTATCTTTATTTGGCAAATCGAATTGTGTTGCTAGTTTGCGAACTTCGTCCTGTACATCAGAAAATAAAGGCAAACAAGTATGACAATCACCGCTAAGAAATTAAAATGTTTTCATTATTCATTTTTTAATCCACATTTCGGAATGGAGCATAGGTATGGGATTACAATCTCTCCCAATTTTGCAAAGATAGAACTTCCTCAAGTACCTTCTTAACACAACCAAGTGGGAAAAGCAGTCGCTTAAGCTGGTTTTGAGAGAGATGGGAGAGGAAGTAGGTCTGATCCTTCACCTGAAAAATCGAAAAAAAATACAGATTGAAAACCAAAGCAATGTATATAAAAAAGCATTAGTACCCCGCAACAGTATGTACAATGCTAACATTAAACTCAATAAGTGATGTTCTCTCTAATACAGCAAAGACATGTTTTATTGGAGTAGTACCATGTCCTGTGATAGTTCCAAAACAGATGATGAATCATTCTGGTCAGTAGGAGGATGGACCACTTTAGCATAATGACCTGAAGCTACGTAGTCATACTCCATATTACTGATTGCATCCATGAATGCACCTGAAAGATATAAGGTCAATCTATTGTTGATTAGTCCAAATAGCAGAGATACAATAGCGTATACACTTCAACTGAAAGCAGAAGTCTTTCTTCATGGGCGAAAACTCTTGATTACAATCCTTTAGCAGAAGAGCTTACCAAACTTAATTCTAGTATTACATAAAACATCTGGATTAGGTGTGCGTCCACAACGATACTCCTCAATAATGTAAGAAACCTGATTAATTGTTGGATATCCAATCAGAAACCCAAATTATTAGCATTCTAGAAAGAAGCATTGTAGAAAGAACTTACAACTCTATCCCAATATTCATCTGTTAGATGCACAACCTCCAAAGGAACATCAACCTGGAAAATGGCACCACTAGAAGCAGTAAACATCTCAATGTTAATTAAGGGATCAAGATCTTTTCTACGACTAATCAAAAACACTACCTGCTCACAAACATGCTTTGCATACTTCAAATCATCTTCCCACGGGCACTGATTCCAGTAATTCTCAAAGCCTTCCTACAGAACATTGAAACATCACAAATCCATAATCTAAAAAAGGCCAACAACAGTAAAATTCAAACAAGTTCCGGCAAGCAATTGCGAAGAAGAAGAAGAAGCATACCTGAAACCAGATTTTGAGATAGAAAGCTGTACATGAGTGACCAGCGGCGTGGAGGAGACGGAGAGCGACACTGCTATCGACGCCACCACTAAGGAGTACGGCGACACGAAGAGGCTTCTCAGGCATGGAACATGAGAGGTATTGGTCAACGAGAAACGCATGGCGACTACAGTTACGGCTCGATGAAAAGAGAGGCGTAATTGGATTAGAAGATTGCGGAGGTGGCAGGAGAGAGGTAGAGGAGGAGGAGATGAATGAGGGAAAAACGCGGAAGGAAAGTGAGATAGAAGAAAGAGGAAGGCGAAAGAGCGGTGGTGAAGGAGAAAAGAAGGGTTTGGCTACGGCGGAGAACATCGAAATTTGTCGGCGGAGGATATCTCCGATTGAGCGGAGGGTATACTTTACTCCATGATAACATTGAAATGTTTTGCGTTTTGTGAAAAAATAAAATAAAAAACTAAAATTTTCCATGAAATATAGGTTTTGTCTAGTAGGAGTATTTTTTAGTGGTTTATTTTTTTATTTAAATCCTTGATTTTATTTACAGATGGTTTTTTTGGGGAAATAGTCATTTTAATAACGAACTTACAGGTTTTTACCAAAATAAATACGAACTCTTTGTTAAGCCCAAAAATATACGAACTTTAAGTTGACTGAGCCAAATTAATTACAGAAAAAGTCAACGTTAACAGTAGTCCAACGTTGACTTTTCTTGTACTTAAATTGGCTCAGTCAACTTAAAGTTTGTATATTTTTTGGCTCAACAAAGAGTTCGTATTTATTTTGGCAAAAACGCATAAGTTTGTTATTAAAATTATCATTTCCATTTTTTAATTAATTATTTAGTATTGAATTTTATTTAAAATAAGCTATAATCTTTCACCTATATAACTATAAAATATAAAATTATTTTTAAGTAAATTGACCACATATAAATATAAACCATATTTTATTAAAAAAATATTTCAAATACTACAAAATTGATTATATTTAACTAGTTTTTCCAGTAAAGATATTGCTATTATATTTTCATGTGACGAAAGCAATTTGTTGGAAACATTTAGGAAATTTGAAGAATTCCGTTCATACAAATGATAATGTGATACAAAAAACACAACCATTTCCGTAGATATAACTTGATTTTAAATTGTAATATGGTGATGCTGATAAAATCGCAAAGATTGTCTAGCAAAAATAATTTAAAACTTATATATCATGTATAGTATGAACTCTTTAACATATCATCATAAAATTAGATACATACTCTAAAATAATGTAACATAAAATATTGCAGCAATTATTTTTACCGGAGATTTAGTTAAATATAATCAATTTTATAATATTTGAGATATTTTTTTAAAATGAAAATATAGTTTATATTTACGTGTGGTCAATTTACTTAAAAATAAATCTATATTTTAGTAGTTATATAAGTGAAAGATTATAGATAATTTTAAATAAAATTCAGTATTAAATAGTTAACTGCAAAAAGGAAAATGACTATTTTAATAACGAACTTACACATTTTTGCCAAAATAAAAACGAACTTTATGTTGAGCCAAAAATATACGAACTTTAAGTTGATTGAGCCAATATAAGTACAGAAAAAGTCAACGGTGGACTACTGTTAACGTTAACTTTTTCTGTACTTAAATTGGCTCAGTCAACTTAAAGTTTGTATATTTTTTGGCTCAACAAAGAGTTCGTACTTATTTTGGCAAAAACGCGTAAGTTCGTTATTAAAATGACCGTTTTCCCGTTTTTTTTTGGAAAAATAGCCAATTTCTTTCACAATATGTTGCTTTGGATTTTTATATACACAAAACTTTATCCTATGCTTATAACAATATGAAGAAATGTTATATTTGAATTTCCCACGTCAACAATTAAAATACAGTCAATTATGCATACGTTATCGATAAACTGAGGGCATAATAAAAGCATCATTAACGCAGATAGTTTAGCGTCTCTTAAGCGTTTCTTAAGTTTATAAAAATATTAATTTAATCAAACAGATTAAGAGTCGTCTCTTAATTTAGAGACGCAAGAGACGGTTTCTTACTGAGACCCTGAGACGTGTTTATGTCTTGGATCTCCTCTTTTCTGTCTGTCTTCTTCTTCTTTCACAATTGATTCCGATAAACGCATCGTCTCCTCCTCTCTTGTGCCTCTGATAATTCCGATGATCTCATCTCTCATCTCGTTGCCCATCTTGATTCCTCCTTTTCGATCGATGAGCAGAAGCAAGCTGCCATGGAGATCATGCTTTTATCCAAGAACAAACCTGAGAATCGGATCAAAATCGCCAAGCCTGGTGCGATCAAGCCTCTCATTTCTCTGATCTCGTCTTCGGATCTTCAGCTCCAAGAGTACGGAGTCACTGCAATATTGAATATCAAATGTTTATATAGATGTCTCTTGTATATAGGTTCTTGGTTTATTTGGATGTGGTGATTATAGATATGGAGTCTTGGAAGTTGCTCAGAAGTGTTTGCATACTGTCTTTTCTCCTTGGCTCTTGCTTTGTGTATCAAAGCCTTTGTGTTGTTAATGCTCAAGAAGATCCAAAATCAGCCGTGACTTTGCAAGTAGATGTTTCTAATGGAGTTGGATGACCCATTCCTGAAACGCTATTTGGGATATTCTTTGAGGTTGGTCAATTTTACAGTCTCAAATAGATCTCTGCTATATACACAATGTGTTCAAATTAATCACAAACTTTATATGCTATATGTTCAACTCTTTTACAGGAGATCAACCATGCTGGTGCCGGTGGATCACGTGAGAAACATTTTCAGATTCTTCAGTTAAGTCTGAATACGTTTTTGTTGTTGTTTCAATGTGAAAGTTTCAATTGTGTGCTTTCATTTGTTTCAATGCAGAGCTTCTGCTTCTGACGTTTCAAAATGGACTAAAAAGGAGGTTCTTTTGGAGGCAAAATGGAGAGATCCTAGTGCAAGACTTCAGTTAACAACAACCAAGAAAGGATCAATATGGATTGACCAAGTCTCGGCCATGCCGGTGGATACTTACAAGGTTCTTTTTCCTTCTTTCCTATTCCTTATAGAGCCTTGAGATGAGAGATTGCAGATAGAGAAACTATAGGGAGAAAAAAACAATCAAATATTCAATCTTTTTGGTTGATTGCAGGGACATGGTTTTAGAAACTATCTTATTTGGCTATTTCTTTGCTATGAGTTGTGATAAAGAGTTGTTGCTCAACTTTGCAGTTGTTGGATGCTATTGTTGATTACAGTTTGGTAACTTTGTATTCTGCTTGTTTATAGTTAAAAGTGATTTTGTATTCTGCTTGTTTATAGTTAAATAATGGTTAAAGGCTTGGTTAGAAGTTTTGACTGGTAATAAAGGCTTGGTTAGAAGTTTTAAAGGCTTGGTTAGTTAGGTATAAGTCTTGTCGATGTGGTTAGATAGGTGTTCAATGCTTTGTTTTCTTTAATCTTCTTTGTTCTTTTCTGTTTAGCTGCTCAATTTGGAGCACCGGTGCCTTCTGATGCTGATACCATTTAGGACTGAAAAAGGCATTCTGCGCAAGTGGATCTCGAGGTTTGATGTCTGGCCATACCTGGAGACTTTTGCAGAGGTTAGAACTTACTAGTAGCCTGATTTCTATGTAAATTCTGCAATTTTTTTTGCTTCTTCATTTAGATGGGGTTAGCTTAGAATTAGGGTGAACTAAGGAATATACTTGTACATATGACATAGGATAATCCGTTTCAGCTGTATATTCACGTATCTTGGCTAACACTTACTTCTATGTGACTAGGATGCATCAAACGAAATTTCTGCAGAGTGGCAGGGTGTACCAAATCTCATCATTGGCAACTACAGTGACGGAAATCTGGTTGCTTAGCTAGTAAGCTAGGCTTGATACAGGTTGATATGTTTTATGCTAACATTTCTCTGTAATTTAAATTTAGTCTTGTTCATAAAAAACTTGTAAACTTTTGTTCTGATCTCTCTTTTACCATCTGAGATGCAGTGTAATATTGCTCATGCTTTAGAGAAAACCAAGTACCCTGAGTCTGACATTTACTGGAGAAACCATGAAGATAAGTATCATTATTCAAGTCAGTTCACTGCAGATCTAATTGCCATGAATAATGCCGATTTCATCATCACCAGCACATACCAAGAGATTGCGGGAAGGTAAAAATGTCCTTCGATATTTAACTGAATGCTCTTGCCTCTGGAATTGTGGTTTAATGCCAACAGAAACTATTGTAGTTTAATGCCAATAGAAACTGTTTTTCTTTTGTTACAGCAAGAATAATGTTGGGCAATACGAGAGCCACACAACTTTCACTCTCCCTGGTCTTTACCGAGTTGTTCATGGAATCGATGTCTTTGATCCCAAGTTTAACATAGTCTCTCCAGGAGCTGATATGACCATATATTTTCCATATTCTGACAAGGAAAGAAGACTCACTGCCCTTCATGAGTCAATTGAAGAACTCCTCTTTACCGCCGAGCAGAATGATGAGCATGTGTAAGTCCTTTTACAACAATTCTGATTCAGCAATACAAAACGAAATATCCTTTTCCACATTATATTTGTATTGGCTTGCATGTCTCAATTTTCCACATTATATTTATATTCAACAATTTTTATATAAAGTATGTTTAATTTAAATAAAATTCTCTATTTACATTAAAAAAAAAAAAAATTAAGAACCCTAATGGGGTTCTTACCATTGTAAGACAAAAAATCAGAGTCTCTTAACAAAGTTTCTTAACCCTCGTTAATTTATAAAATATTACTTAAGAAACCCACTAAAAAAGCCAAGCGGGATAAAGACACGACACGACAGAAATAATACCAATGATACTTTTCCCTCCAATAATACCAATGAAAACGAAATAAAGAACTGAAGGTTGCGAGTTGCGAGTTGCCAAGTCCAAGTTCTTTCTGAACCTCTCTTGTTAGGCTGAACTGTAAAGTGTTCTGCCATGGGAACAGAGTTCGTGTCACCGGAAGACCGGAAGTTTCCTCCTCGAATCCTTGAATGTGTTATCCGCTAATTTAGAATAAGCTACCTCTAGAGCTGCAAGGTACTCTGTTTCATGGTGTCTGATAATATTGTTGAATCTTGGAAATCTTTATACCAAAGTAAAAGGATTGAAGTATGTGAGACTTGTTGTACACTGCAAATGCTTCCATGTCTGCTTCGTCGCTCAAAACCGCCTTTAAATCTTTGGCAACGTAATTGATTTCGCCAGCGGGAGCGTTGAGGAGAAACCTCTTGCCGATTTCCTTCTTCTGGTCGTACTTAGTTCTGTCTCCGGTAACTCGTCTTCTTCATCCGCCATAGCTTTCTCTTGGAAAAAAGTAGGCCGGAGCGAGAAAGAAAATGTCGCCGTCGATATATCTGAAAAGATATATAATTTTTTAAAATATTGAAAATACGCATTAACCTTTTTACTCTCAATCCTTTTCGGAGAAATCTAGTCGAGTTTCCGTGCCCAAAGATTTTGTAGTGGCATTGTTATTTGCCTTATCTAATCTTGCAGAAAAAAAAAAAAAAAAAGGATACACATGATTATAAATTTGAAAACTAACATTTTTACTATCAAAGCAAGATTCATACGAAAAGCAAAAGATTCTTCTTCCCACGACAGTCACATATTGTATAAATACTCTACCTCAGCGAAATCAAAAGTAGAAGTGTTATTTTAAATTCTATTTTACAGCCTACATGCAGGTTGGCGGATCCCCAAAATAGTATTTAAGTGTGCCATTAGAGGCATTAAGGTTATTAAAGTTTTAACGAGCTTAGGTTTGATAACAATTATTTTGTGTTTATCATCAGTTTGATAGTTAGAAGTGTTATCAATTATATATTTTAAATGAACACAGATTTTACTACAATCCGTTGTAATTCAATTAATGATTTTAAATTAAGTTTTCGCATTGTATTATTTTATTTTATATTTATGAATCATGCTTAAGAAATATTAAAATTTGGTGGTATTCAAAATTATATAACTTATTTTTGTATATTGAGTAATTTATAATGAATTCTGAGAAAGCTTCAGGTTTGTATGTACATTACATGTTTGTGTCTAATATATGTTTATGTTTGGTCTGAGACAATACATCAGTTTATGTATTAAGCATGTACGTTTTGTAAGTGTAAGATCGGGTACAAAAGGTTTTTTCGAGTAATTTGGTTACATATGGGTATGAAATATCCGAACCGCAACTGAACTCGAAATTTATTCGGTTATTTTGCGGTTCTGAATTAAATAACAGGAACTGACCTGAACCTAAATATAACCGAACCGAACCCGAATATAATTTTATAAATACACGATTGGACTTACACTCCTCTATCTGAATCACCTGAAACCCGAAAAGAGCCGATCCATTTGGGTTCAGGTACTCGAAAGCTCAGGGCGACACACACAATTTATCGTCTTATGAGCATCCACGCCAAACAATTCTACATGCACCATGCTGAAGATCTCATGTAAGCTAATCTCCACTAATATGCATAAATGGTAATAAATCGCGATCGCTAGGAATCAAACCCATACCTCCTGGTGTAAAAACATTAATAAGCCCTTGATAACCACTAGATTAAAGAAGCTTCCACAGTATTTCATAAAAATTTATGATTTAATTATTAAAACAAAATACAAGGTTGTTGTAGAGATTTTAGACTCCATACACACAAATTCTTAAAAATAATATTAATTTTCAAATCTCAAAGATTTTAAAACATTCAAAATTAACTTTAAATACATGATTGAATACTTTAATTTTGCAAATATTAATATTTTTTTATTTTCTTTCAAGAGCCCTCATTTAGATACTGGTAAAAGGTTAATCATATCAATACATAAATTCATTTTGATATGTGTCAATCTAGGAAGTTAGAAAAATTCAGGTTACCACTAAATTGTTAAGTTCATGATAATACATATTTGTTTTTGTATAGAAGTATTAAAATAGGTACGATGAAACAAATCCAAATTAACCCTCTTGCATAAGAAAAACAAAACAAAATCCAAATTGATATTAGTTTATCCACAATTTTTTCTTCATCTAGAAGTATCTACTACATTTTAAATATGCTTCATAAATCTTATATTTTTTTTCCGAAAAGTTTCTTTTTATCTTTACTTATAGTTGTTTATTACCTTCTGAATATCTTCTTTTTTTTTTTTTTTGAGAGACTATATATTTATATGTATATGTATATATACATATAACTATAATCTTTATTCTCATCTCAAACCTAATGATGTCGGTGAACTTTCCATGGGAATTAGTGGAAGAGATCCTATATAGGGTTCCACCTCAATCTCTTGCTCGATTCAGAACCGTATGCAAGCAATGGAATTCTCTTATTGAGGACAAGAAGTTTGTGAACGACCTCTTGGTTAGATCGCGACCACAATTCATATTCCGAACAGAATCTAATATTTATTCAGTAGCCGTTTATTACAATGGTCCACGGATAGAGGTCCATGAGTTAACCTTAGACCTTCCTGGTTGGACACGTGAGATGCCAACATGGCTACACGACTATGTTGATTGTGATGGCTTGTTGTTTTGTACTAGCTGGCCGTTTAAAGGGGTCAGAATTTGGAACCCCTGGTTGAGACAAACTAGATTATTGGCATTCAAACATCGTTATCCAATCCGATATGTCATAGGTTATGATAACAAGAAACGATTCAAGATGTTTGATTACTATATATTATGAACCTGGACTATCGGTAAAATCCATGAATTATGATATTGGGTTCAATGATGAAAAGAAAGACAAAGATTTGGGGTCTAATAGTCCTTGGTCAGATATCCAATCAAATACCGTATCTCTGAATGGATCTATGTATTGGGCTGGTGTAGATGTTAACAATGGTATTTTCATTAGAAGCTTCAGTTTTTCAACAGAGAAACTAGCGATTATTTGTCGTCTACCGCTTAATTACGATGACGACAATGTTTTAGCCCTTGCGGTTTTCAGGAAAGATCGTCTTTCGTTGTTAAATTTATGCAATAAAACATCAAAGATAAATATATGGTTGACAAAGAATAATATTAATGATAAGGAGGTAGGACTAGATGAGGACGTGGTGTGGATAGAACTCATGGCAGTGTTAATTCCTAATTTCCCTAAAGTTTCATATTATTGGTATAATCGTCCTGACCTAACTTACTTCCTCGACAAAGATGATGCTAAGAGGCTCGTCATTTGTTGTTATGATGAAACTGCACAGGCTTACATCTACATTGTAAAAGGAGATATGGTAAAAAAAATCAAAATAGATCAATATAAGGTTCTATCTGATCAATCTCCCCCGCATCTCCATACTTATATCCCCAGTTTGGTTCGGCCTTCGTGGGTCAAAGTCAAAGAGAACAACAAGAATTAACGTTTAGTATGTTTTGGCTTTTTGTTTTGTTATAGAACAAACTATATGGATGGATTTTGTACTTTGGTATATCTGTTAACTATCATCTTTGTCTATTTAAGCCAAGATGTTGCTTAATTATCTATGGTCAGATCTTTTCATTATATAAAACTTTGACATGTCGAATTTTGTTATTGTATAAAATCTATTAGCTTTTTTCTAACAAATCTCAAAATGATATTGATCGCTTCTATCAAACTTGGATGATTTTCCTTATTCCATTTCTTCAAAGAGAAATATATTTTACATGTTTGTGGTCTTTGATTATTTTGGGACGTTCTTGGATACCATGAATGAGCAAGAGTAAGATCTCAAATTGATGAATTAGTTGTAGAATCATGATTCAAACAAAACTAAATTTGAAAATTCATGATAAAAATTCTTAAATATTTACAATGCTATTAAAAACTGATATATATTTTTAACTAGTGACCGGCTGTTAAAAAGAAGAATTTGGGATCCACCTAATAGATGAGTTAGTTCGTTATGGGACAATGTCGTCGTTGTTGGCTGTTAAAAACTAATATGTTTTATAAGAATACATTAACATGTGATTTTTTTTTATCTACCTAAACACTATTCAACCAATGAAAAAATAACTTACAAAATACAAATAATTTTAAAACAGAAATAATTAATTAATTTTTTATATTGAAAATATAAAACATCACTTGACAAAAAAAATTAGTATACCCCAAATTTTTTTTGATATATTAGCATGTGTTAACAATACCATGAACAACGATGTCGATTGTCGATGGTATTACATTATGGACTTTGGAGGATGCATGCAGAGAAACACATATGGTCTTGTAAACACTTTCTTGCACCTTTTGCTCATTATGATCGGATTTTGAAAACTGATTTCAAACTAGCTAGATGGTATCACTCATGCCGGAGAGTTTATACGTACCATCCACGTTTCTCAAAACGTTAATTTTATATTGTATTTTATTAATTTCTATAGCCTAACTACTATAATTTTAAATAGTACCTTTCTCAAATAAAATAACTTTTTATTCTTATGATGACAACAATCAAAGATGCTTAGATTTGCCTTAAAATATCTTTCTTAAAATACAGATGCATTTTTTTAAACAATTGTAAGTTACAATATAATAAACTGCATTTCGAATAATCTATTATCAATTTACCAAGCAAAATGTATACATTTACTGTGTATTTTTATGCAAAAAAGTATCGTATATTTTTATGAGTGATTTATAAGTTGGCAAAAAAAATATGGGTGATTTATAATATCATATACGACGTCGTCCATTCACAGGGCTCTTCAACGAATATTACACATGCAACAACTTCTACAATTAAGGGAAACTGAAACACCCTAACCCGGTACCATATACCGGATCAACTCTCGGTCATAAAAATCCGAAAGTAGCACTTACACGAAAGCATCACTATTTTAAACTTTTTCTTGACATTTCTCATCAAGTAAACATTTAAATTTGATAATTGATTAACTTTAACAATTACCTTCATCATACTTTAACCAACCTTAGTATTCTGTCCACTTGTCCACGTACATCCACATGAATCACGGTAGCCGTCCACGTACATCCACATAAATCCTTGTAGCCGTCCACCTTCGGCACCCGTTTCTTCGAGGTTCCTTCATAAACTTCCGAACGCACCATCCTTGGACCAGCTACCTTCGTGTCATCCAACACAATCCCCTTTGTACTTAGTTATTCAACCAACCACCCCACATAACCAAGCACAAAGAGAGAGATGTTCGGAGTTGCACCGCGCCGATAATCAACCGCGTTCTTCACTCCTATGAAGCCCACCGTAGCCACCTTTGCCTTTGTCACCGAATATTCGATCATCCTTGGGATCCACCATATCCTTACTTGATCATCACGTTCTCGACTCGATCACGATCACCATCTGCAAATTCCGAGAATCGTCATCGACGATTTCTTGTTTTCCACGACAGTCCTCACATGTTCCTCGACAGATTTCGAAGATCTTTCCTTTTCCTCGATGGTCATCGACGTCCCTTTGTTTCATCGTAAGATCTCATCGATTCCGCGACAGATCCACACGTTCCTCGATCCGCTGCGACAGATCTCGTCGTTTCCACGACAGATCTACACTTATCCTCGACCGCTGCAACAGATCTCGTCGATTCCACGACAGATCTACACTTATCTTCGAATCGCTGTGTCAGATCTTTACTTTTCCTCAAAGATCTACGGTTTCTCTCGACAGAAACTCGTAATCCTCGATGATCCTCCAAGGATCCTAGATCACGAACGTTAGTCTCTCACGTTTCTTGATCACTAACCTTAATCTCATTTAGATCCTCTCAATAATCTATAAACGAACATGAATATTCGATTATACTCGACAGCCGTTGCACTTTCTCGATAAACTCTGATTGTTTCTCGATAATCCTTGATGATTATCGACAATTTCTTCAACTTTCTCGACAATCTCTTACTTAGGGATTTTCTTCCGAGTTTTCTTCCCTTTCTTCTTGTGCGACTAGGGTTTTTCGTCACGTTTTCGTGTCCCCCCCTTACTAAAGCACGAATCACCCCTTTTTATATCATTAGGGTTTCACATAAAACCCTAATAATACACTTATCACCAAACCATCGTTGGGCCTAACCATTGGGCCCAAACTTGACACTAGATCCACGAGTCCACGACGCCGGTCCATCGATCCACGACGCTGGCTTGTGAATCCTAAACGTCGGCCCACGAGTCCACGATGCCGGCCCAGGAATCCTCGACGAAATTTGATTCCATCCGAAGATTCCTTATCTTTTTCGGATATTATCTATTTATGTCTGAACGTTATCCGATCATGTCTGATTATTTCCATTTATGTCCGAACATTTCATTTCTGTCCGAACCAATCTTGTCCAAACGTGACTCCCTCGACCAATCACGCCTATTTCTCAGAAATGAGCTTCCAGACTCGTTTTTCCTCGAACATTCGGATTTCCTTCGACCATTCTTCGCATTTCAACACCAATTCGCGGACCATCCTCGTTGGTCCTCGCGGATCCTCGATGATCCTTGATGGAATCATCGGACGCGGGTGTTACAATTCTCCCCCACTTAGAATGAATTTGTCCTCGAATTCAACTTTAAAATCCATTCCAAACCTTTAATTTTCCACAACTTCGTAACCATGGCCTTTTACATAGTTTCCTTACCATTGCTTGCAATCTTATTCGAGATTCAATCATAACTTCTACCTTTCAACTGGAATTGCTTTGATTCTTAGTAAACTCTTACCACTTAACTGATTTTAACATATCCTTTTCAACCGCAACCTTCCCTAGGCTCGATCTTAAATACATTTTACCTTAGTATTTATCGAATTGATTCCACCATTCCTGATCCTAGTCTCTCCAAGACTGGATCGTTTACATTCGATATGTCTTTCCTTAGACAACGTCTACACTCTTCCTAACCATTACTAGGCGGTTTACAACACCTTTACTGAAAATGTCTGACCGTTTCCTTGTCAGACTACATTCATCGTGGATCCGCTGGTACTTACCAGCGTTTACCAACGATCTGTTGGTACCATCCAACATTCGCAAACACTTTGCTCTTTCGGAGATTTCCAAATCTCTCGACACAAACGTTTTAACCTTCATTATCTTTTCCACATGAATGCTTCACACTCATTCAACCTTAGTATCAAAACATCTTCGAATTACCCTCTTCCTTACTTACTTTTCTCGGATCTCACTCTGATCCTTTAATATTCACGGACCTTCCTTGATCCTTCCACATTTATCAAACATTCTTTAGATCGCTTGTCAACCATTGCAAGTGTTTCCATTACGCTTTGTTCTCCAAGGACCTAGCAGATTCTTCACAATCCACATTAACATTTCCCGGATCACGCTTGATCCTCACAAACATTCTCGGATCCCTTAAGACCCTCACATAACTTCTTGGATCACTCCAGATCCTTACATTCTCGGTTTTGGCTTAATCCTCCACTAAGGTCTTATCACCGTTATGCCTTAGAACTTTCTCTTAATTCTACATGACAATTTTCGGCGAACTACCTTGTTCCCAAAGACATTATCAACAACATCTAGTATTGGACTTTCGCGCACTGCGGTTATAACCTTGGCAAGTTCATATTGGCCCAACATTATCGTCTCAGCAAACTCACTTGCTCCCGAGATCGATTTACATTCACATTCACGCCTAGGAAAACTTTCACTAGTTTCCAAGGACGCTTCACATTTCGCCTTTAATCTCGCAAGTTCCTAAGGACTTTTCACATAAGGCCTCAAACTTCCAAAGCGCACCAACAATACCGCTTATGTCCCAATACTTTTCCATTCGTTACCTTTCACCACCAAGTAACTTAACGTCTACTTCACCCTTTATGATCAAACTTTCCTTCTTTCTTTTCTGTGTTCCCGTGGTCATAGTCAATAAGAGTCAATCCAACACTTCAATATCCAGAGTCAAAGATGCAAGTCAGTTTCTTTCATATTTCAATTCGTTAAGCGATGATCCGAACTTTGCCAATCATCCACAAAACAATAATGCGCGTCTTACATATTTACCATGACAAGCAAACATGCCAAACATCAAAAACACATAGTAAATGATGCTCGTCAGTCTCTCTCATATTTCAACTCGTTAAGTGATAATCCAAACTTTGCCAATTATCCACAAAACAATAACGCGCGTCTTATATATTACCCATGACAAGCAAACTTGCACAAACATCAGTGACAAGGAATCTAATGTAAGACGACATCTTAGACTTAACAACTTATATATGGTCGAACCTTTCATCTTTTATTTTCCTGTGACCACAGTCAATCAATCACAATCCCACAATCGATTCACCTAGTCAATGTTACTTCTCAAACATTCCCATCTAGCATGATTGTCCGAACACCATGGACCAATCAGCAAGATTATGCGCTATAAACATTAACCATCTAAAGTGATTATCCGATCAGCCAGACTAAATCACCAAGATATTTCAACATCACCATGAGAAGCAACCAAAGACTTAATGAACCAATTGCAAGGAAGCAACTTAGACTTAATCACATTCACACACTCTTTGATTTTTGGCTGTTCTTTTAGCCTAATCAATTTTACTCAGTCCATTTATTCATCATTTGAACATAAATTCGGAGTTTTCATCGTCCTTCATGATACTCACGAGTTTTTGTCTATTTTCCTTAATAGAACTTCACGGATTTGTTTGTCCTTAACAAAATCCTCATCCTTCCAACATGAGTGGCCAACTCTCATGTGGTCGAACTCTTGTTCTTGTGAAGTCTCCCTCACTTCACTTTTCTGACAACTTACTTGTCCTTAACAATTCGGCTTAGGAATCTCCAATTCCGTTTGTGAAACTACAAGTATCACTTTTAGGACTTCCTTGTCCTTATACTTTTTGAGAATGCTAGATTTCCATCTAGAAATTCCACTAGATCACTTCCAAGTAAGCCGTCATCTGAAAACTGATTTTTACGAATTTCTTTGTTCGCATCAGTTTACTTCCAAAGAAGTATGTTTTCCAACATCACTTTTAGGAGATGCATTTCCTCTAGAATATTATCAACGTCCATGTTAGTTAATCATACTCCACAGCCTTCCTTAACTGGCAGTATCCATCACTAACACCATTTCCTTGACACGGTCTTATCCACGACTGATTCGATCATTTCCCGAATCTTTTCTGGACAACTTGTTACTTAAGCTTTTCCAATCACATTAATTATTCCTTTAGAAGTTTTTCAAACTTAACTCCTTCGGATTCGATGCGTCCACAACATTCATAGTGGTTCACCGTCAATAGTCGAATCTTATCTTTCGATTCAAAACTAAACGAAATTTTTCCTTTGATCCGTTTAACGAACAACAACTTGGTTCTTGTTCAGCCTTGTTCCTTGGCAACTTCCTTAAGTTCCAACCTTGTATGAAAAACCTCATTCTCAGCAGTCCATTTCCTTAGGAAAGCTTTTACAACTATTCGGAGTTTATTCCCTTTTCCTTAAGGAATTTACAACGCTTTTACGGACTACGCATCCAAGCCTTTACTAGAATGTTAGATAACCATCTAAGCATTCTTAACAATTCAACTTTACTTAGGCATTCCATTGCCATTAACATTTTCTTTTGAAAATTCATTATTCAGCTTGTCTTTAGCCAAATCGTTTCTACACTTTACTCTTATGTCCACTTTGAGTTTTTCATCATTTGACTAGTCATCATTCATTCATTATGATCCTTGACTAGTTCACCTTCCTCAGATATTATCCAATGACTTCCTTACGTCGTTTCCAACGACTTTGATCAAGAGGGCAAAAACCAACGTTTCACACTTAGTCATTCCCAATGACGTTTATCAATCACTCTCGATGATTGATTCAATTAGCAAACCAAAATCCATACTTAGTCATTTTCCAATGACTTTAGTCAATCATTTCCGATGATATGACTTAGTTGGTTTCTAACTTCGAAATGTTTACCACTTCCCTCTTCTGAAACTTAGCATCCGTCCCACATAGGACCACTTTCACTCTCGGGTTTCCTTACCCGTTAACCTTTAACTTGATCCTTCTAAGATCTGGTTCCATGGACACGTGCACCAATGCTTGTCCTTAGCATTTTCCTCGAATCACCATTGCTTTTCCATAACAATTCCCACATTACCACGAATTTTACTTGGCAAATTTTCGCTTACCGAATACCTTTCCTTAGCATCCTCCATGTTGCCACTTCTTTCTTTGCAAGTTCCACCTTAACAATGCTTTTCCTCAGCAATGTTCACTTCCCGAATGTTTTTCCTTATCATTCTACACGTTGCCTATACTTTTCACCTCAACAACTTTCCGTGTCTAATCCTTTTGACTTGTCTTTTTCCTTTCAAGACTTTGTCCTAGAACCATCAATGCCCTTTCCTTGAGCTAACCACGTCCTGTCCTAGAACCAACTCCGCTCTGATACCAAACTGAAACACCCCAACCCGGTACCATGTACCGGATCAACTCTTGGTCATAAAAATCCGAGAGTAGCACTTACACGGAAGCATCACTATTTTAAACTTTCTTTGGACATTTCTCATCAAGTAAACATTTAAATTTGATAATTGATTAACTTTAACAATTACCTTCATCATACCTTAACCAACCTTAGTATTCCGTCCACTTGTCCACGTACATCCACATGAATCCCTGTAGCCGTCCACGTACATCCACAGAAATCCTTGTAGTCGTCCACGTTCGGCACCCGTTTCTTCGAGGTTCTTTCATAAACTTCCGAACACACCATCCTTGGACCAACTACCTTCGTATCATCCAACACAATCCCCCTTTGTACTTAGTTATTCAACCAACCACCCCACATAACCAAGCACAAAGAGAGAGATGTTCGGAGTTGCACCGCACCGAACATCAACCGCGTTCTTCACTCCTATGAAGTCCACCGTAGCCACCTTTTCCTTTGTCACCGAATATTTGATCATCATTGGGATCCACCGTATCCTTACTTGATCATCACGTTCTCGACTCGATCACGATCACCGTCCGAGAATTCCGAGAATCGTCATCGACGATTCCTTGTTTTTCATGACAGTCCTCACATGTTCCTCGACAGATCTCGAAGATCTTTCCTTTTTCTCGATGGTCATCAACGTCCCTTTGTTTCATCGTCAGATCTCATCGATTCTGCGACAGATCCACACGTTCCTCGATCCGCTGCGACAGATCTCGTCGATTCCACGACAGATCTACACTTATCTTCGAATCGCTGCGTCAGATCTTTACTTTTCCTCGAAGATCTACGGTTTCTCTCGACAGAAACTCGTAATCCTCGATGATCCTCCAAGGATCCTAGATCCCGAACGTTAGTCTCTCACGTTTCTTGATCACGAACCTTAATCTCATGTAGATCCTCTCAATAATCGATAAACGAACATGAATATTCGATTATACTCGACAGCCGTTGCACTTTCTCGATAAACGCTGACTGTTTCTCGATAATCCTTGAAGATTATCGACAATCTCTTCAACTTTCTCGACAATCTCTTACTTAGGGATTTTCTTCCGAGTTTTCTTCCCTTTCTTCTTGTGCGACTAGGGTTTTTCGTCACGTTTTCGTGTCCCCCCCTTACTAAAGCACGAATCACCCCTTTTTATATCTTTAGGGTTTCACATAAAACCCTAATAATACACTTAATCACCAAACCTTCGTTGGGCCTAACCACTGGGCCCAAACTTGACACTAGATCCACGAGTCCACGACTCCGGTCCATTGATCCACGACGCTGGCTTGTGAATCATCGACGTCGGCCCACGAGTCCACGATGCCGGCCCAGGAATCCTCGACGAAATTTGATTCCATCCGAAGATTCCTTATCTTTTTCGGATATTATCCATTTTTGTCTGAACGTTATTCGATCATGTCCGATTATTTCTATTTCTGTCCGAACATTTCATTTCTGTCCGAACCAATCTTGTCCGAACGTGACTCCCTCGACCAATCACGCGGATTTCTCGGAAATGAGCTTCCAGACTCGTTTTTCCTCGAACATTCGAATTTCTTTCGACCATTCTTCGCATTTCAACACCAATTCTCGGACCATCCTCGTTGGTCCTCGCGGATCCTCGATGATCCTTGATGGAATCATCGGACGCGGGTGTTACAGAAACCTCATGGTAGCATCTCGCAGAATATTGATAAATCTACACTTGACCTTTACAATTGGCTTAAACCTGATTAAGAGATTCGGCGACTAATGTATATTTATGTTTTGAGACATGGCTTTCCATAGAAAGTGGGTATGGACATGATCTAAAAAAACATTTGTGAATAACTTTTCAAGTAAGCTACACATATAAAGCACATGTGTGCAACTGCAAATTAATTCAAAAAATTATGTAAAGTAGTCCAAAATTCTTGTTACCAGTAATGTGATAAACAAATAAGAATACAATTATTATGAAGGTATATATGATGTATAAATAATTATATATGGGGATTGATTTTTTTTCTTCTTGTTTTTGGATATTAACATACAGTTTCATTCCAAAAAGAAAAAAAGATTTGGTTTTTAGTTTTAGATTATATCTTTTTATGAAATAAAATAATTCTCTTTCAAGACTTAATCTCTAAACTTGAGTAATCAATTTTACAAACTGTCGTTTGAGATCTCTTAGTTAAACTAGCATTATATATCAATCAAGTTCACTATGTTTACAATACTTATTAACATAAAATGTCGTTGGCTAAGAGCATATTGCTCAATTCACATCAATTTAAGTATCCTATCAAACACTTTCATGCATAGAAAAACCTATGATCTAAAACAGCGTGATCAATCCAATTTTAGTATTAAGAACATGTGAAATTGAAGAACCTAAAGATTTAGAGTTTCATAGAACAATCAAATCATCAAATTATTGAATCCCCTACTTAGAACCATATAAAAACGATAATGTTTAGTTTCTTTTAGTGTTTTACTAAAACTAAATATTACAAACCAAAAACCTTTTTTTGAAGATATATGTATTATTTCCTGAATAATTTAAACTAATAACAAATAACAAGACCAAATGTAATATTTAATAATTTATCCAACACATATATCTCTTATCATAATGAGAAAAGTGTTTTCAAGCTCCTATCATAATGAGAAAAAAGTGACCAAACTCCTATCATAATGAGAAAAAGGTACAAAGATGTACGTCTTTGCATTTGGTTATTCGGATCGGGTTCACTCGGATCATGAAATTCAAGTCTTCTACGGATAATCTAATTTTTTTGGTTGGTTCTAATCTTTATATCAAAAACCAGTAAAAATTCGAAAAGCTTTCGAATACGGTTTGGATAGGTTACTTTTTACCCCGAAAGTATTCAAAAGTAACCAAAAACCAATGAACAAATTGCAATTGTATCACTCATATAGACCCAACAAAAGTACCCGATATACCAAAAAAATGTATATAGAAGGACAATAGTTTGGACACTGTTTGGATTTTAATTATTATAATTCCTTTTTTCTAATTTTAATTGATAAAATACTAATCAAATATTTACTATTAGGGAGCTACCCTCACCATGTGAGAGAAATAATAGTATGATGATGATATTTTTGTTTCTGATGGTGTTTTATATGATATCTCACGTCTCCATATGTGTTTTATTATTGACTATTCATCCGTAATTGATAAAATGTTAAGAAATCTAAACAATTATTTATTGATTTCAATTTTTGCATCTTATGTTTAGTTCCAATATTACAACCGATGTTCATCATCCTTAATATTTGTAGGTATTCTTTTAGACATTGCATTCACTTTTTCTCTACACGTGGTGATTATTTTGTCGAGTAATAAAAACTCATTAACAAATACCCCTTTTATTGCTATGCAAAAGTCTATGATTTTTCATTTTAGGTTTTATATTCTTTGGGCATCCTCATAGGAGAGTGAATGGTAAAGAGATAGAGAGTATGACTTTCTACAACTAGATTTTTCATTACTTTCTACCTTTTTATAGTAATTTAACATTCTCGATTTTCTTTATAATAAACCTTATCTTAACCAAAAAAAAAAATTCAGAAAATACCATTTTATTTTCTAAATTTCGTAATCCTTTATAATTTTTTCTTTCGATGTCACCATTTTGACATCTTGTAATCTTATATCAATTAAAAATAACGACAGTTATACATTATAATAATCTCCACACAATTATGATAAAACTATCTAAATAGTAATTAAAAAATTTTTGAAAGATTTTAGATAATTTTCTTTAGAGTAAACGAAATTTTGTTTTTATAATTTTTTAAAGGTAAATGACAGATTTTTTTTTAATTAAGTAGATCATGAAGGACAGACTCGTAATCAACCATTCTCAATATGAATGAGAACACTTTTGACATTTCCTTGAATATATAAGATTATTCGGAAACAAAAAGGACTACAATGTTTAGTTTCTTGGGCGAATTGCTAAAAATAGACCCAAAATTGAGTTTGAATGCAAAACTAGACCCCAAATTGAAACAAATGCAAAACTAGACCTTTGGGGTATGGAAATTACATTAACCCCCTTATTTGCAAACAAAAAAACAGAAACCGCAATTACAGTTGTAACCTCCGCGCGAAGTAGACTTCTTGAACGAAGTCTCACAGTAGACTTCGTTCATGACAACCATGAAGTTTGAACCGTAATTAAACCTTAGATTTAAATTAGGAAAATAATAAAAAATATTTTCAATGCAATTTCTTCTAAAGAAAATAAGATTATCTAAAATATGAACTTTATAAATTAAAATATCCAAAACTTTCAGAAATTTTAAGCATGTAAGGTTGATTATGTTCTAAAATACCATAAACAGTCGCAGACTTCGTGGTCGAAGTCTGAACCGTAATTAAATCTAAACTTTTAATTAAAAAATGAAAAAAAAATATTTCGATCAAAATTTTTGAAAGATAAATTATTTTAAATCAAATCGAATAGGTTTAAAAAAAAATTTCATAAAACTAGAAGCCATTTGATGTAAACCATGTGAGGCATATAGGTTAGAGGTTACCAATGGGTAAGAATCCATGCATATATCTTTAGGGTTAGACTTAGATTGATATGTTTTTGATATAAAATGGCGATCCTTCGTATAGTTGTTAGATTTTGAATATATTATACTATTTTGATGTCAAATGTTAGTATTTGTTAACAAAGAGTGAAATAAACATTCAAAATTTAGAGTTTAGGGCTTACAGACTTCCCGAGTTTTGGGTGAAATCTCACAGTAGACTTCGCATGTGAAGTCTGTAAGATTTTGTTATCGTATGAAATTCAAATAAATCCAAAACAAAGTTTAATATATTATAAATAATCGTATGTTCTTAAACAGAGATTTAGATAGATAAATTCCGTATCTAGGGACAATTGCCCTGTATCTTGCTACCATATAAAACATCAAGAAGTCGTCTCTCAAATCTTCAACCTGATCTTCCATCGCTGGGTCGAACAAAATGTCTGATAAGCCTTCTTCAGATTCCAGCCAATTGTCATCATCACCACCTGTGGGAATTAGATTGGTATTGTCGAGATCAATTACGATATGTTAAACTGTAGTAATAACACACTTATGCGCGAACTGATTATCCTCCATAATTTAAGCACCACGATCACCGCTCCACCCCTCCTGTTCCTAAAGCCATTCCAAAAGTTATAAGCGTGTTCACCGGTTGCCACACACTTTAACATATTGTGCCTATTATGATTAATAAAGGTGGTTGTAAATTACAATACGGTGAGCTAGGTCATGGTATTATTATTGTTTGGTTTAAACTTACATGGCATCTTTGATGTGAAACACACTCTTTGAAAATGTACAGCCAAGTGGACTCTCTTGAAGGGGGCATGTGTTGCAGAACATGCCCATAGTATCTACATCATAAGTGTTCTCCTTTAGTTAAATAAAGTTACATGCATATAAATTATGGGTTAAGAAATTTGCATGCATACCTATAGCAACGTTCGTTTTGGTTTTGATGTCACGTATTTGGGTCAAACTTAAAAAATCCAAGTAGTGCTCGTCGTTCAAAGGATCGATTTTTATGATTCCAGTCTTTGTATACTGGGTAGACTGGATTGTAAGTTTGAAATGAGAGTTTGTTGCACGGAATGCTGCGAATCCTGGCTGTACTGCTACATTCTGTATTTCAATCCAGTGCCCTTCATACTTCTCCAATCCAGAGAACGCTGGCACATGTTCTGGAGTAATCATCAACTCCATCTTAGTTCCCTGCATAAAAGAAGCATCACCAAAGTATTGTATTGTCAGATCCATGTGACTGCATGTCTGCATGTAAGTGAATATCTCTTACCGCTTCATCTACTAATACGTAGGACCAGTAGGGACCTACATTGAGAACGGAGTAAGAGTAGGCGCGGAGAATCTTGACTTTAAAACACCAATCTGTTTTGCAGCCATTGTCTCTTTCATTTGCTTCGGCTAGAAGGTTGTAAGCATCCATCGGGTTTTTGTTTTTCTTGTTGTGAGTTTTGTGTTTCTGAGATAAAAGCATTGAAGAAGAAATGAATACGACTATGGAGGTGGAATGATTACTAGGGAAACTGAAAAGATTAATAGATGGGAAACTGAAGAGACGGACGTATCTTATCTCAAGGACGTGACTTTAAAAAAAAAAAAAATTGCAGCGTTTCTGGTTCTTTAATGTTTTGTTTTAAGGGTTACAGACTTCTTCAGTAATGTCTGTATAGACTTCATGAGAAGACTTCACACGCAGACTTCAACGAGCAATCGACTTTCCTCTGTAAAGTCACCGATTTATTTAATTTTGGGGGGGAAAAAAAATTTGGGGGGGGGAAAAAAAACAAAAATTTACTAAACAATTTACGCTGTAAATGTACGAAGTCTGTAAGCGAAGTCTGTAAGCGAAGTCTCTAAATGAAATCTAAAAATGACAGACTATAGACTTCATGACCAGACTTCACACGCAGATTTCTATGAGAGACTTGTTTGGCGAAGTCTGCTACCGACTTCCTCTGTAAGTCACCGATTTAACTAATTTTGGGGGGAAAATATTTTTGGGGAAAAAAATTTACAGCTGTAAATGTACATTTACCGGTTTGGCATAAACAATTTACAGCTGTAAATATACGAAGTCTGTAAGCGAAGTCTCCAAATGAAGTATGAAAATGACAGACTATAGACTTCACGACCAGACTTCACACGCAGACTTCTACGAGAGACTTCTTTGGCGAAGTCTGCAATAGACTTCGTCTGTACGTAACCGATATTATCTAATTTAAAATTTTTTAAAAAATATACAATATTTCAAGATAGAAATTTCGGAGACTGAAAAGACGTTTAGGTTAAAACAATTTTACATCTACTAAAAAAAATTAAGAAATCTCCATCGCTCTTTTCTTTCTCTGAAACACCTAAAGTCACCGGAATTCTCAAAACGCTGCCGACTCTCTTACTCCTCTTTCGCCGTAAGTTATCGATTTTCTTCCTCATTGCGGGAAAACCCCAAACTCTCTCTCGTCGACACTCTTTCTCATCGGAAATCACCATGTGACGACACTCTCTCGACGATGACACACTCTCTCTACTCTTTCTCTGAACTGTTTCTTCTTTTTTTCTGTATCTAAACCCAATCTTTTATTTTATAGTGTATTAATGCTTTAAAACTGAGCTAAAAGCTCTATTTTTGTCGATCTCCTCTCTCTCATTTCAACCATTTAACTCTATAATATCGTTTTCAATATTTACCATCCATATATCTTGCGATTTACTAAGATTCGAGCATAATAACGCTTGGGTTGCTTTGGTTTGTTGGCGTGGATCAGTTCTTGTCGTTTAAGAAGCTAAACACAAGCTCAAACCGAATTCTTGGTAATTTTTGCTTCATTTTCTCCGATTTTCCAGAAGGCAGACTTCATGGGTGAAGTCTCAATAGTCAACTGGGGGTTAGTTTTGCAATTGACTTTTTGGGTCTCAGACTTCACGATTGAACCACGATGAAGTCTGAAGTTCCCTTTGAAAACAAAAAACGGTGTTTAGACTTCACCGTCGAAGTCTGGTTACAAGGGGTCTAGTTTTGCAATTGACCGTTAAGTCTGACTTTGTACAAAGACTTCTCTGTGAAGTCTGCGAAAAAGGCGGTTATTTTTTGCAATTGACCGGAACGAAGAATTTTTATCGAGACTTCATCTCAGAAGTCTGCGTGAAAAAGGGGTTAGTTTTGCATCTGACCAAAATTCCGAAACATTGACTATTGGTAGACTTCTCGTATGAAGTCTACAACCATCGGTAATTCTGGAATTTAAAAATAAATTTTTTGGTCAATTGCAAAAGTAACCTTTTTCTAAATAGACTTCTCAGACGAAGTCTCATGTAAAAGTCAAACTCTGGTCAATTGCAAAACTATACCTACTTTTATGGGCATATGATATATCATGGTTTTTACCGTTTTTAGCCATGATATAAGTCCTTTTTGTTGAGTCTTTTCTTTAGTTTTAGAGTCTTTCAGGTTCTTTTCGAGTTATAGGCGCATATGGAGCTAATTGGAGAATTTGGAAGCTTTTGAAGCAATCTGGAGTTCAAGCCGTTCGGAACAAGCTCATCATCGATCGACACTGGAGAGCATCGATCGACACATTCGTTTGGGAGAACCACGACCAAAGAACCTGGCATCGATCGATACCACTTACAGCATCGGTCGATGCCACTGACCGGAACGCCAACAAACCCAAAGATTATCTAGAAGTTTTCCTTATTTTTCGAGATAACTCAAAAACGTTTTGATTAGCTATTTAATTAGGTTTTACAGCTTCAGAAGAACACCTTGTGATTTCTGGAGATAGAGAGTTTTCTGCAATTGAGTCTTTTGGAGAAGAATCTTGAACCTCTTTGTATTCTTCTCTATTTTATTGTTTTATATGATATCTATTCTATTCATGATGTTTATTGCTTTCACCATGTCTGAGTAGATTCCCTGTTAGGATTAGGGTTGCTTAAAAGTATTTGATGAATTGTTAGATCTGGAGTAATTGTTAGGGAATAATCTATAGAGCTTTTCACCTAGACTTGAGATTAATGCTGATTTTAGCCTCGCGAACTAGAATCTGATTTTAGGTTGTTTGATTGGCACGAAAGTGTGATTGATTGCCTGATCTAGTGTTTGGTGAGCAAAAGCCCTATTCGCAAAGAAATTTGGTTTAGGGATTTTGTGAACAATTGAACTTGAACTTTAATGCTTGTTTAAATTGATAGAATTTGCAAAGAAATTTAGAATTCTGGGTTTAGGCATAGATAGTTTTCGCAACGACAGTTGGTTTCCTTTACATATGTGATTCAAGTTGAAAGGCGGAGCTTAATTTATTCCTGACAATTGATTTGATTTGATAATTCTGAGTTGCCTGCAAGTTTCCTAGGCCTAGCGTTTTCCTTTACTAATAACTACTTGTTTCAATGTGTTTGCGTCTTTAATTTCATTTATTTTGCTTAGCTTAACTCATATTCCTGAATCTATTGAGTGTCATCTTGAGTCCTTGTGGATTGACCCCTAGATACTATAGCGACTGCTTAGATACTTTAGGGTATTAGATTTGAGCATATCAGCAGACTTTGCCGGAAGAAGTCTCTAAAGGCAAAAAGACTTCATCGAGGAAGTCTAATTACGTGAAATTTTGAGGAAGTATTTTTCAACAGACTTCACCTTTGAAGTCTACTGTGAAACAAACTAACATTTTGCCTTTGTGTTGTTGTTTCAAATGTTTTTCAGAAAATGGTTCATTGTACCTGCTGTCTATGGAGAATGGGTGATGAGAGACTGTAAGTGGCATTTTTGGGTGGATCATCCCAAAGAAGGGAGAATGTTTTTCTTGAGTGATTCTTGTACACACCGTGAACTCATTAAGATGGCACTAGCAGACTATGACCTGGACAGAATGATTCGTCGAGTTAACTTACTCGTTGCCGAATTCAATGTTGCAACTAACAGATACGGATTTTCCTACACCACCTTGCATGTCTCAAATAATAGACAAATGCGGTCCTTGGTTGGTTATGTAAAACGCATGCTTGTACGCCTTTGCGTCTCGAGTCGTTTTGGTATGGCTAGTGGCAATGAGGTTGCTGGTGAAAGTGTTGACGAAGACCTTCAGGATGTAGAAGAGTTTGAAGACGAAGATATGGATGGATAATCTGGAATACGACGTGGCATACCTGAAAGCTTCTGCACCATCTGAATCTGTAGTTCCTCTTCGACGTTTCAATCGTCAATCTATATCTGATGGTGGTGAGGTTAACGTCAACGACGATGGTGATGATGATGATTATGATGATGCAGAAAGAATCTCATGCTGGTGAGGTTAAAGAAGAATACCTTGAGGATTATACTGTGTATGGGAAAGTTGAGGATGAGGATCGTAGTGAAAATGATGATGAGGATAATACGTGTCTTGTTGCGGAAGGTGGCTTTGTTGGTGAAGGCCCAAGATCCAACATGACAGGTCAGACGGTATCTATACGACTGCAAGTTTTCCTACAAAGGATGCACTTGTATCCGAGCTGCGGTTGACGGCTATAATGTCGAAATTCACGTTCAAAGTGCAATAAGTCTAACACAAAAGTTGTTCGTACGCCATCTGCGGTGTGAAAGGATGCAATTGGAGGATTAGAGCGACTGTGAAAAACGAACTAAAAAGGTTTTGGGTTACCTGTACAAAAAAGATCAATACTTGCAATGTGGCAGACCGAATTTCTCGCGCAAAACGTCATGCTCCGAGATATAATTGCTAAACTATTTTATGATGAATGGGGAACATCGATGGAGTAACGCGAAGATGATTAGATTTGCAATGAAGAATAAAACATGGTATGCAGATGAATTATACCACTTCCTATAGAGCTTTAATATTTGCACAATACTTGGTGAGGGGAAAAAGCAGAAGATGGATATGAGCAGCTGCGTCTTATCTCTATTGCATCGGGCTAGCCTAATTCCAGTACTGTCACTGATCTTGTGGTTGATTGATCAAAACAGATTCAAATATCTGTTTATGGCTTTGGAGCCTCTATTACCGGTTTTTCAGTTTCTGAGAAGAGGTTATGGTGGTGATGGGTGTCATCTACCGGGGAAGTATGGTGGAGTTTATGCTAGTGGCTTGCGGCCAGGACGGAATTTCAAATTATTCTCGTTAGCTTTTGCTATTGTAGACTCTGAAAATGATGAATCTTGGCAATGGTTTTTCACCAAGTTGAGTGGATGTGTCTCCATCAATTTCCTTTGGTCATAGTGTCCGACAGTCACACCTCGATTAAGAATGCCATTGAAACTGTTATGCCAGTGCAACAAGAGGGATATTGTTATTATTCACCTACTGAATAACATAATCACTGAAGTATCAAAGGGAAAGCGAACTTATGTACTTGGTTAGAGGGGCTTCGTATGCATATACGCATTATGATTTTAACGGATACATGCGACGCCTTACGTGAGACAAAGCCCGATCTTGCAGCTTACTTGGAGGACGCAGATGTGAACTATGGGCCTGCGTTCACATTTCCAGGAGAACGATACAACATACAAACGAGCACATTGCTGAATCGATAAACTCTGCACTTAAGCAGCTCTAGATTTCCATACCCTTTCTTTTTGGAATTCATACGAGAGGAGCTAGGAAGATTGGTTTTCTAAGGCGAGAAGACGCTATCAGTCTCACAACCAAACATAGCAAGGGAGTTGAATATTTGCTAACTATTCGTCAGCATTATGCTACCAGATGACTGTTGAACGCATAGACGGTTGGCGATTTACGTGAAGGGAGGACATAGAGATTGTGTCGTTGATTTCCACATCGAACATTGTGAATGTGGAGTGTATGATGTTGAGATAAAATACCTTGCTCGCATGTTATTGCTGCTGCCTCTGAGCTTAAAATGGATGTTGCCGCCCTCGTATGCCCGTCATACACAAAGAATATTTGTATTCGACGTTGCAGGCAACATTTTCCCCCAAAACCGTCGATATTAAAGAGCCCGAGTTTTCCAAGGTTTTTCTTCCACTCATCCGACGCGTCCTCCTGGAAGGCAGAAGAAGTCAAGGTGGAAACGTGGCTTGAATCGCCAGTAAAGAGACTACGCCAAAACCACGGAAGCTCACAAGCAATATAGTTGTTCAAAATGCAGGCAAT
>SMJT01000040.1:1256314-1360359 GCA_004349715.1 Crucihimalaya himalaica | reverse complement strand
ATCACTTAATTCGGTTGTTTGAAGCATTGAGAGCTCAATTTTGTTTGGTAAGTGTGGTTGGGAACTATTGAAGACGATGGCATTTTCGTTATTACGTGAGAATCTTTGGGTTATTGTTTTTCAAACCCAGCTACCAGACTTCACAGGAGAAATCTGCGCTAGGTATTTTTGTGAAAAAAGAAGCGATGAGGGGTATTTTAAGGCATTTTGAAAAGAAAAGGAAGAGGGGTCTAGTTTTGGAATTGACTTCAAATAAAGGTCTAGTTTAGCAAGAAGCCCTAGTTTCTTTTAGTGTTTTACTAGAACTAAATATTTCAAACCAAAAACCTTTTTTTAAAGATATATGTATTATTTCCTGAATAGTTTAAACTAACAAATAAGAAGATCAAATGTAATATTTAATAATAAAAAAAATAATCACACAGATATCTCATCAGGAATATAAAATTTAGAGTTAATAAAAAAGAAATTACTAATTATAAAACGTCAATATTTTTCTAGTCGATAATATGGAGAGAGTATAGCTTTTGCATCCTGTGGATCTCGTAAGCTTCAAATAGGATATATGTGCTCGCTTGTGCAACTCATGTTTTGTAATTGTATACTTTAGTGACAAAAGAATTTCGTAGTGAAACGGGACAGAGTCAAGGTAAGGAATGAAAATCATTAAAACCCATAGATTACAAGTAGAAAAAAATTCAAATCATATACATTAAAGACAAAAGAAAAAACAAACCTAAAGAAAACTATTGTTTTAAAGACACAAGACTCTTAATGTGATGCGGCAAAATATGGACCTTATTCATTCTTTTGTCTCCAAAGTCCATAAATGAGCCTAAATATTTCGTCCGCAGTTCCTCTAAATTCGACTTTTCTGAAACTGTTTTTCGTCGGATCAAAATATAAAATATAAAACGATTTAAGAAACGTAAATGATACGTGTAAACTCTCCAGCATGAGTGATACCATCTAGTTAGTATGAAATCAGTTTTCAAAATCCGATCATAATGAGCAAAAGGTGCAAGAAAGTGTTTACAAGACCATATGTGTTTCTCTGCATGCATCCTCCAAAGTTCATAATGTAATACCATCGACATCGTTGTTCATGATATTGTTAACACATGCTAATATATCAAAATTTTCCGATATGACATCAAAACTCATTGTAGCAGGATTGCTTAAAACCCATCTGGTCAATATAGGCTTGATAATATAAAACACCGTTAATACACTGCCCATGGTAACGATGCTTATGCTTAGTATTGATCCCAATGTTAGAACCCGATACTTTTTTGTTTTTTTCTGTGGATTAACTTGGTCCTTTCTTCTCGTTGCTCCATCGTTGGCTTAAATTTTTTTGTTTCTCCCTCTGTGTGTTACGTCCTTTCCACGAAATCGTCCCCCTATCTATGTATATAAACCTTTTTATTTTATTTCGTATGTTAACTTATTTATAGTTTACGATTTTTTGTTTCTTACTTATTATTTATTTTAAGAATATATATAATTTTAGGAGATAAGGACATCGACCGATCGACGTACATATTAATTATTGTTGTTAGGAAAATTAACGTACAAGAAAATATAGACAAAAGCCTCAAGACTTTATTCGATTCATGACCGCATGTTTTTTTTTAAAATAAAAAATCGTTTTATATTTTATATTTTGAACCGACGAAAAACAATTTCAGAAAAAATCGAATTTAGAGAACTACGGACAAAATATTTAGGCTCAGTAATGGATTTGGAGACAAAAGAGTGAAAGACTGAATAGGATCCATATTTTGCCGCATCACATTTGGAGACCGCCTTTTGTCGTCTCATATATATCTTAGTCTTCTATATTGTCTCGTACATGTTTTTCATTGATATTAAGAAACGTCAATATTTTTGTATATTTTCTTGTTACTATATAGGTAAACAAGATAATTTCCGTGTCTGCCCGATATATTTATAAATTATTTTTCAAACGTGATTTTATTTAGTGAAGTTCTTAAAGATATTTACAAGCAATGAATTACGGATAAAAAAAAAATATTAAAATAGATCATGTGATTTCTCAAAAAATATAGGCATATATATTCTTCTTACCTGTCCCCATTATGGAACGTTTAGTCTCGGTTCAAAGAGGACATCAGGAATTGACAGTTTAGGTTTTGTTACATTTTGGTTACTTGTTTAGTTCTGCCTTGTGTTTTGGTGTTATTAATTAACTGATGAAATTGTTGAAGGGTTCAAGACTCAGCGAAATTAATATTGGGAAAGGAGATCGTACAAAATTATTATGCGATTGTACTTAGATGATAATATCATGGTCAAAATTAAGACACATGGGGATCTCATGCTTTTAAGTATGATGTGCGTGGCAGAGACATGATGTGTTCAATTTTTTGACGGGCAAAGTGTTTGTCTTTGCATTTGCCATTTGGTAAGAAGAAAACTTTAATTAAAGCACTATAAATATATATTATTCATAAATAATAATCAAATAATATTTGCTTATATTTTTGAATGATTACAAGGTTTCGGACCGAAATCCATAATCTTTTTAGGGCGAACTCCAAATCATATTAAATTAACTCTTTTTTTATAGAGCAGATCCCTCTCAACATGAATCGAACACTTGTGACTTCTTATATTTCTACGTTTTCAAAACTCAAAGATTTTCCGATAAACCAACTCATAGTTATTTGCTTATATTTTACAAGTCCTATTTTCTTATATGCTCGCTATATAATATTTCAAGTCTTATTTCTTATACGCTTGCTATATAATTTTTCAAGTCTCATTTTCTTATATTTCTCACTCCAGCTCCAAGATCCTTGTCAGCCAGAGACTGATCTCGGTCATCTGCTGGACAACGATTTTGTGGTCATTCCTGCACATCACGAAATCAGTTTAATGAAATGATAAAAGCAAAAAAGGGAAGTGAAAAAAAAATTGAGCGGATTTAAAAACACCAGAGTTTAACAAAATTAAAAAATATAAAATCCTATAACACTAGATTTTACAATATAATTTAAAATCATTAATTGAATAACGACGGATTGTAATTGAATTAGTTTTATTAAAATCCACGATTAAGTAACACCTACCAAATTTCTTGATGATATTATACACCATACAGTCATAAATCGGAAAATAATTTGAAGGAAAAAAAACATATTTGAGTAGTGACAGGTAGGATGTTTTCTTGGGGGATTTTCTCCTTCTAAAAAAAAAATTTCTGAAGCTATCTTTACATTAGCTAAGTAAAAATATTATAAAGAAAAAATGAATTAAGATTTTGACCCAAAAATAATAAAAATCATTTAGCCAATTTATTTAAATAGATATTTCTAGGAAAAATATAATATTCCAATATATTGAATATAAATATATTGCATTATCATATGAAAATGGAAATATATATCATTGTAATTAAATGTGTAACATACTCCTTATGTCAATTTTTTTTTGTAAAATATGCTAATTTAGGAAACAAATTAAAATTATTTAAAGTAATGTAAATCTTAGCATGTACTTTTGAAATTTTGACACATAAGATAAAATATTAAAGTCATTATTATTAGTTACATTAAAATTTAATATATTTAAGTACTGTAAAAAATAAAGGGCAATTCTCATCAATACCACTAAAATAAGTTTATTTTCTAAAAATACCATAACAAGTTTTATTTTTCAAAAATACCACAAAAAAAGTTTTATTTCCAAAAATACCACAAAACTAAAACCAAACTTTAAACCTTCAAAACTAAACCCTAAACCCTCAAAACTAAACCTTAAATCCAAAATACTAAAACCCTAAACCCAAAATACTAAACCCAAACTCAAATATTTAAATTATAAACCCTTATAATTCAGTTTTTAGTTTTGTGGTATTTTTGGAAATAAAATTTTTTAATAGTATTTTTGGAAAATAAAATTTATTATGGTATGTTTGGAAAATAAACTTATTTAGTGGTATTTGAAGGAATTTCTCAAAAATAAATATAAATGTCAAAATGATTGAATGCATTCGCCATTGTTAAAAAGTTGTGGCGTTGTTAGCGATTCAAAATTTAAATTTGACATTAAATTGGAAGGAAAAAAAAAGCATCTTGCAAGGAAATATTAGTAAAAAAAAAAAAAAAAGTTAGTCGCTTTATACTGTCTAATATTTTCAAAAAGTTTTGTTATAATCTGAAATATATAACTGTTCTTAATTTTAGCTAATAAACTTTTCATTTTTAGTTTTTCATTTTTAAATGGATTTGTAGATATATTAACCAAAACTGCTTATAAAAAAACGTGTGTATTTACTATTTACTATAATTTTATAAAAATTATATATAAGATATAATTTTTAGTACATTAAAGTAACTATACATAAATTTAACTAATTGAAACTATAATTTAAAACACAGTTTGAAAAACCCGGCGTATATCATTAACTACCTAAAACTTTTGAAAAGCGCGCGCATGTAACAATTCATTTACTTTTTTTAAGAATTTTTTTTGATATGTTTTTGCCATATAAAAATTAATAATAAGCATCTTCAACCACAATTTTAAACCTATGATATCATTGTTCTAAACTCAAAAATAAACAGTTAGTAAAAAAAGCTAAACAGAGGTCAAAGTAGTTTAATGACTAAAGACACTGGTTTATTCATAAACATAATCTTCTCTTTGTATCTCATTTTTTTAATATCAAAAATTTTTCTTGATGGATTCAGCTAAAAATTCAGATTTCTTATGAAACCTACCTGATTGTCTTTTGGTTATGATCATCTCGATGTTGCCTTTCAAAGAATCAGTACGAACGAGTGTTCTTTCTAAACGATGGAAGTTTCTTTGTCGTGAAACGACAAGCCTCGTTTTCAAAGAATTCAAGTTCATGATACTATTTATTTTCAATAGAAAAATCGTAGAACCCACAAGGCTTAATAGGTTATTTTTTGTTCGTGTTATACATGAATGGATCTCAAGGTTTACTGGTAAAATCATCGAAAATTTCAAAAGTTAAAATCTCCCAACCGATAGGTTTCGAGGAAGATATCATGTCTCTAGCCGAATTTGCTACCTCCCGACATGTCAAGAACTTAGTTCTTGATTTCTCAGACCCTACCCAAAAAAACATAAGTCTGCACGCTCGAAGAGATCGAATACTTAGATACAATATTTTCTCAAAAGAACCAATTGGATGTTTCTCATCTCTTTTTGAATTTCTTATATGTTAGGACTTTAACGGTTTGCTCTTTTCTCTTTCATGTAAAATTAACTTTCACTCGTTTAGTTATCTAAGATCCATTAAACTTCTACTAGACCATTCATTATAATTTTTCTTTGCATTTTGAAGAGAATATTCTTTAGATATAGAATATAACATATCTTTCTTACATGTGAAAATTCGCTTACTCATGGACATTCTCATGGTCATAGATATCATGAAGCCAGACAATCGTTGCTTGATGTCTTGCTGTTGCTATGTTGATGAGAATTTCTCAAGATTATTTTTTTTAAACGCTTTGCAGAAAAAAGTTTGATGATGGAAAATGTAAGAGAAGGTTGGAGTGCAAGTTGTAATTTTAGGTATATAAGACAGAAGGTTGAAGACTTTAGCTTGCTTTCTCTCCTCTTTCCCTTTGAGTCAAAAGGTTCAAATATTTGCTTCGTCACTAATTAATTAATGAAGGAAACCAAAGAGAGGTTTCACTGCAAGAAATTTTTTTACCAATGCCTAATATTTTTTAAATCTTTTGCTATTTCTGAGGACCATTTAAAGTTTTGATTTTGTGGGTTGCCAAGAGCTGAAAGCAACCTTATTTCTGAGTCACTTAGAGCATCTCCAATGTATTACACCATTTTTTATTTTAAAATTGAGTAACTCCAAAATGCAGTTGAATTTCTCTCCAATATATTACATCATGTTTTACTCCAAAAAGAATATTTTTAAGTATATTCTTATTTTCTATTTTGTTACTAATTACTAATAATATACTTCATTTATAAAATTTACAAATTAACCCATTATTATTTTATTTTTTCATAACTTTGTAAATTTATAATAATATTTAAATTAACTATTATATTATTAAAAACACATGACACCACATAAAAATAACATTAAGTCATTACGTTATTACGGGATTATTAACTCATTAAGTCACTATTATTGTTGTTTTTAATTTATTTTATGTATTTTTAATTTCGGTTTTCTTAAAAAATTATTATTAGTTTATGATTTTATGTTTTTATGTTTTCTTTTTAAAACTTTTATAATATTTTGATATTTTGTTTGTCAAATAAATTATTATAACTCTTAAAATCAAACAACTTGAAATTTAAGGACTAGTTTATAAATAAAAAAGTCCAACTTCAAAATGGAGTGGAAAATAGGATTACTCCATATTTGGAGGAAAAAATGAGTTTATGCCATTTTGGTGTTGAAAATAGAGTGAGATTGGAGAAGATTTTATCGCAAAATAGAGTTTGGTGTAAGATTTGGAGTGGGGTTGGAGATGCTCTTAGTCATGAAACTTTAGAATTATTTAATATCTATTTACATACCACAAAATTATTATTTATAAGTAGTATATGTTTTGCGGGTTGCTTATAATCCTCTCGATAAAGGTGTTTACACTACAAAAAAATGTGTGTTTTATATTATTTATTTTGAATATTTGTATCAGTTATAAGTGATACAAATGAGTTTAACATTATTTATATAAGTGACTCCGGAAGTGTTGATGCAAATATTTTGCATCGTTTGACATATCTTACCAATTGTTATATAAAATGGCGTCTTTCATATATATGAAAGATCACTATTTTATATATGAAAGATCGCCATTTTACCAAGTGTTGATGCAAATATTTTGTTATAAAATGACGATCTTTCATATAGTTGTTAGATTTTGGATAAATTATATTATTTTGATGTCAATTGTTAGTATTCGTTAACAAAAAGTGAAAAAAACATTCGAATTTCAGAGTTTAAGACTTACAGACTTCTCGGGTCTCGGGTGAAGTCTTACAGTAAACTTCGTGTATGAAGTCTGTAACATTTTGTTAGCGTGTACTTCTCTGTAGAAGTCTGAAATTCAATTAAATCGAAAACAAACTTTAAAATAATTGAAACTTAGGTTCTTAAACAGAGATTTAGATAGATAAATTCTCTATCTATGGACAATTGCCTTGTGTCTTGCAGCTATCATATCAAACACCTCGAAGTCGTCCCTCAAATCTTCAACATCTTCCATTGCTGGATTGAACAAAATGTCCGATAAGCCTTCTTCAGTTTCCAGCCAAGTGTCATCATCACTACATGTGTGAATTAGATTAGTATTGTCAAGATCAATTACGATATGTTAAACTAATTGTAGTGAATAACACACGAACAGATTGATCATCCGTAATTTAAGCACCACAATCACCTCTCCACCCGTCCTGTTCCTAAAGCTATTCCAGAAGTTATAAGCGTGTTCGCCGGTTGCCACACACTTTAGCATAGTGTCCCTATTATCATTAATAAAAGATGGTTGTAAATTACAATAATGTGAGTTTCGTCATAGTGTTATTATTGTTTAGTTTAAATTATATGGCATCTTTGATGTGAAACACACTCTTTGTATGAACACGACCATGTGAACTCTCTTGAAAGAGGTTGGTGTTGTAGCTCATGCCCATAGTATTTACATCATAAGTGTTCTCCTTTGGTTAAATAAAGTTACATGCATATAAATTATGGTTTAACAAATTTGCATGCATACCAATAGCAACATTTGTTTTGGTTTTGATGTCGTGGATTTGGGTCAAACTTAAAAATTCCAAGTAGTGCTTGTCATTCAAATGATCAATTTTTTGGATTCCAGTCTCTGTAGAAAATATTGTAAAAACAAAGCAAGACTTTGTTGCACGGAACCCTGCAAATCATGGCCGTACTACTACTTTGTGTATTTCAATCCAGCGCCTTTCATACTTTTCCATTCCAAAGAACGTTGGCACATGTACTGGAGTAATCATCAACTCCATCTTAGTTCCCTGCATTAGAAAAAGCATCACCAAAGTATTGTATTGTCAGATCCATGTGACTGCATGTTTGCATGTAAAACATTCATCTACTAATACATAGGACCAGTAAAGACCTTCATTAAGAACAGAGAAATAGTAGGCGCGGAGAATCTTGACTCTAAAACACCAATCTGTTTTGCTTCATTGATTTTTTTATTGGCTTCGGCTAGAAGGTTGTAAGCATCCATCGAGTTTTTTTATTTGTTGTGAGTTTTGTGTGGGTTTTTATTTTTGATATCTTTTTTTTTTTGTGTTGCAGAGATAAAAGTATTGAAGAAACGATTTCTTCTATGGAGATGGAGTGATTAATAGATGGAAAACTGAAAAGACAGGAAATGGAGAAGACGAAGTCGTTAAGACTGGACATAACTTTTCAAAAAAAAGGGGTTTACAGAATTCTTTGTTGAAGTCTGTATGCGAAGTCTGTAAGCGAAATCTGTAAGTGAAGTCTCCAAATGAAGTCTGAAAATGATGGACTATAGACTTCATGCACAGACTTCACACGCAGACTTCATTCAGAGACTTCATGCTCATATTTCATGTTCATGCTCAATTATTATGTCTATTCAATAATGGCTTTTGGAACATCGGAAAGGGCAAAGACGAAGTCATTCTGAATGGACTCAAAACCCAAGGTGATTTAGTGTATCTAGTTAGTAATTTAATGTTTTGTTAATCATTAGAATAAATTTCGGGTTTACAGACTTCTTTGATGAAGTCTGCTAAGAGACTTTTTCTGTGAAGTATGACAAACCGACTTATCAGACTTCGTTATAGAAGTATAATTTCAAAATTTGCAATTTTTTTGGGTAAAAATTTTTGGGGCAGAAAAATTACATTTACTTAACAAGAGATAAAACAGAAATTGCAATAGTTAATTTGGGTAAAAAACAAAAAGAAATCTTCATCGCTTTCTTTCTCCTCCGAATCACCAAACATCGCAGGTAATCTCTAAATGCCGACAATCTATCTCATTCTCCTACTATCGTCACCGTCGTAGGTAATTGATATTTTTCCCTGCGGAAAAACACCAAACTCTATCATTTAGGGTTTGCTCATCGTCGCTGTCGCCGTCGACAAAACGCCGACTCTCTCTCCCAATCCTATCCGAGATGTAACTGTCGACTAGGGTAGCTATTCATCACCAAATGACGACTCCCTCTCCTCTTTCTTTCACCATGAACCATCGCTGCATCATAATCATCATCGTCGTAGACGTTACCCTAACCACCATCAGATATATCCATATATTCGTCTTCAAACTCTTCTGCATCGTCCTCAAGGTCTTCGTCAACACTACCACCAACAACCTCATTGCCACTAGCCATACCAAAACTACTCGTGACGCAAAGACGTACAACATGCATTTTACATAACTTAACCAAGGACCGCACTTGTCTATCATTTGAGACATGCATAGGTGGTGTAGGAGAATTCGTGTCTGTTAGTTGCAGCTTTGAATCCGGCAACGAGTAAGTTAACTCGACGAAGTCGTTCTTGTCCAGCTCATAGTCTGATTGTTCCATCTCAATGAGTTCACGGTTTGTACAAAAAACACTCAAAAAGAACATTTTCTCTCTTTTGGGATTATCCACCTCAAAATGCCACTTATAAACTCTCATCATCCATTCTCCATAGACAGCAGGTACTTGAACCATTTTCTGAAAAATATTTGAAACAAATACAAACTATTAAGTTGACAGTAGACTTCAAAGGTGAAGTCTATTGATAAATAATTATCAAAAATTCATAAAATCGATTTAAAATAGAATATAAGACATTGAAATGTGAAATTCATACATAAACAACAACAATAACTAATACATATGAAAAACAAATCACAAAAATACAAATTATATATGATACAAATACATTTTTTTAAAAGTTATTGCAAAAGACTTTTCAAACGGAGTCTCCGGACAGACATCCTCTGTGAAGTCTAAAGTTTATAAGCTAAACACCTAATAAGTTAAAAATATATATATATAAATAATTATGCGATAAAAATAGTTCAAATTTCTAAAACAACAAAAGTCATACGTAACACAAATGTTAGGACAAGAAAATAAAAATAACTAATTACAAATAAGCTAAAATTTCATTTTTACTAAAATTATCATTAGAGACTTCGTAGTAGACTTCTTGGATGAAGTCTGCTTCGCTATTTAAAAGAGACTTCACCCGAGAAGTTTGAAGCAGGGGTCTAGTTTTGCAATTGACCAGAGTTTGATTTTTTTAGCTTCGCCTACACAAGGAGATTTCGTTAGAGAAGTGTATACCAGTTTGGGGTCTAGTTGAAATTGACCACAGTCTTGACTTTTTCAGTAGACTTCATCTAGGAAGTCTCTTTGGTAAAGACTTCGCATGTGAAGTCTATTATGTAATTAGACTTCCACAATGAAGTCTTTTTGCCTTCAAAGACTTCTTCAGCGAAGTCTACCTAAGAAGTAGGGTCTAGTTTTGCAATTGACCACGTTTGACTTTTACATGAGACTTCTTTTGAGAAGTCTGTGTAGAAAAAGGGTAACTTTTACAATTAACCAAAATTTTTGATTTTTTAAATCCCAGAATTTTCGATGGTTGTAGACTTCATCCGACAAGTCTACCAATAGTCAATGTTTTGGAATTTCAGTCAAATGTAAAACTAACCTCTTTTTCACGTAGACTTCTCAGATGAAGTCTCGACAAAAAGTTTTCGTTCTGGTCAATTGCAAAACTAACCTCTTTTTCGCAGAATTCATAGGAGAAGTCTTTGTATAAAGTCAAACTTACGATCAATTGCAAAACTAGACCCCTTGTAAGCAGACTTCGAAGGTGAAGTTTCAAAACGGTTTTTTTTTCAAAGGAGAACTTCAGACTTCATCGTGATTTCATCGTGAGGTTTGAGACCCAAAAAGTCTTGCAAAACTAACCCCCAATTGATTATTGGGACTTCACCCATGAAGTCTGCCTTCTGGAAAATCAGAGAAAAGAAAGCAAAAATTACCAAGATTCGGTTTGAGCTTGTTTTTAGCTTTTTAAACGGTCAAGAACTGATCACGCCACCAATACTCAAGCAACCCAGACATTATTATGCTCAAATCTTAGTGAATCGCAAGATATATGGTTGGTAAATATTGAAAACGAGATCGTAGAGTTAAATGATTGAAATGAGAGAGGAGATCGACAAAAATGGAGATTTTAACTCAGTTTTAGAACATTAACATCTCATAATTTGGTTATTTGAAGCATTAAGAGCTCAATTTTGTTTGGTAATGATTGTTGGGAACTA
This sequence comes from Crucihimalaya himalaica, assembly GCA_004349715.1. Lineage (NCBI taxonomy): Eukaryota > Viridiplantae > Streptophyta > Magnoliopsida > Brassicales > Brassicaceae > Crucihimalaya > Crucihimalaya himalaica. The sequence goes on along the minus strand of SMJT01000040.1, from coordinate 1,349,033 downwards.
TTGAAGATGATAGCATTTTCATTATTATGTGACAATCTTTGGGTTATTATTTTTCAAACTCAGCCACCAGACTTCACAGGAGAAGTATGCGCTATGTATTTTTGTGAAAAAGAAGTTTGGAAGGGTATTTTAAAACATTTTGAAAGAAAAGAGAAGAAGAATCTAGTTTTGGAATTGACTTCAAATAAGGGTTAGGTTTAATAAAATGCCCCTAATATATTTAGAATGTTTTCATTTTTTTCTAATTTAAAATATATGTTTAACAATTTTTTTTATTTTTAAATAACACCTTATATATGGTGAAATTTCATATTAAATAACTTAATATTTTAAGTAATTATATTTTTTCTCAAAAAAAAATTATATTCCGCCATTCTGCAAAGTTTATTCAATCGCACAGTTTTTAGTTTTTCCACGACTTTTCACTCAGCAAATTAAGTTATTACGTAACTTAATTTTATTTTTCATTCATTTCGCCGCTATGCAGCTTTACCGATCGAAGTCTATGAGATTTGACATTTTAAGTTTTCCACGTCAAACCAAATCAATAGACCGGTTCGGTCAGGTTTGCCAGAACAACAATAAACCAATAAGAACGAAGCATGCGGGTGACTGATGATTACCGTTAGATTGGGACATAATCAACGGTATAGCTACATAACACAACTTAGGATAAAATGACTGTTTCATATTTTGGTTTTTCCGGCCCAAACTTGTGGATTCGAGCCAAATTAGAGCCCCAATAACCAGAGTGTTTGGTTTGATTAGCAAGCTTTTTTTGCTTTTCCTCCAAGAAAGCTCTGTCTAGGTTAGTTTTCTCCTTTTTCTCAATCGTTTGAAACGATTCGTTTCTCTACCATTCACTCTTCTCTTTTTCAATTCCTCGTCGACGTATTTTATAGTAGTCATGTCGTAGTATTTGTTGTTTTCGACGTTTGAAGTATATCGTGAATTTTGTTTATTTATATCTACTAATAAGTTCTTTCCGATCTTATTCCTTTATGTTTTTTTCCAATAAAATGGACCATTTTAGTACATATATTCAACGTAAAGTAAAAAAAAATTCTAAAGACAACTCAAATAGGGAAGAGTTAACAATTTGATGTTAGAGATTAGAGAACATAATAAAATACTTACATTATGTGATTCTGTCTGGTTTGAACAGATTATAAACAGACTTATATGGCTCTTTTTGAAACTGATGTTTAATTATTCTCGTAGACTTACATGCATGGCTTTTCTTGAAACTGGTGTTTATTCTCAAAAGTAAATAAAAAGTCATCCGGATGCTCCTAGTATGAACCATGTTTATTCCCAATATACAAATAAACCATGTCACTACAAAAAAAAAAGTAACAATTGCATCAGTTAAATTGTATCAGAAAACAAGGTGATATTATTTTAGTAATTGATATAAAAATGTAGTTTAACATCAGTTTCAATAATTGATGGTAGTATTAAGTTGTTTAACATCACTTCATCATAATTGATGCAAATCTATATAAGTTTGTATCATTCTCAAAATATTGATAAAAAAATTATAAATTTACGTCAGTTAAGCAAATGATGTATCTACTAAATATTACTAATATTACTTAAAAATGATATAAAATTTACATCATTTGTTTAAATGATGTATTAAAAACTCTTTCATTTATCCCACGTTAATGTTAAGCATACATTTTTGAACTTGAGTGCACTATAAATACACATACTTCCCAAATAAACATGTTTGTGGGCTTTCATTTTCTAAATCTCTTTCGACTTTTATTTTCAAAACTAAATAAATGTTTCGAATCTTAAGACGGATCCGGATATCCGGCTGGTTTGGAAATTCTGGGCGGATATCCAATTTTCAGGTATCCGAGATCCACCGGTTCCAGATACGGATAGGAAAAACATATATCCGGCGGATCTGGATCCGAATTTCACAAAAAATCCAGATCTCCGGATCCGTTACATGGCTATTAGAAATACTACAATGATTAGAATCATTTATAAAATTTGACATTAATATTAACAACAATTAAGAATAACTAATATAAATATTTAACTTCGGTTTTTTTGTAAATGACACAATATTTAGTATCTTAAACTGACACTAATGTTTACATCACTTATTTACAATTGATATAAATATTTAACATCACTTATTACAAGTGATACTAATGTTAACATAATTTATTACAAGCATATTAACATCGATTACAACAATCGATGGAGTCACTTATATAAATGATGTAAAACTCATTTGTATTACGATACAAATATTTAAAATAAATGATACAAAATACACATTTTTTGTAGTGTGTCCGTTACCATGGCAGAAATCAGATTGGTTTTATCAAAATATTGATAAATCTCATTCAAATAAAGCAAATGTATAGTTTACGTATATTTAATATTTATTTGGCATATGCATTATAGTGATTTTGTTCAGATTTTTGTTTTGAAAAAATGTATACAAATTATGACCGAATTTTATTTTGGTTAAGTTTTGTTCGAATTCAGTTTGGTATTGAAATATCATATATAAATAATTAACTTTACTTACATCATTAATTATATTAACTGGATCATTAAATAATTTGAAATACTATTATATTTTAAAACAGATTCCACCTTTCATCTACGCACAACGGCTTCTCAGAATCTCAGATCACAACCACATGTAAGGTTTTACACATTTATTTTATGATAAAAAGTTAATCCCAGATCACAATCACATCTATATTGTATTTTCGAGGTTTTAATTTTTTCATATATATTAATTATTGTTATTGTTTATATATAAATTTCACATCTCAATATGTTTAATGATGTGCCAAAAGTTTATAGAGGTTTGAGGCGATTTCGAAATATAAGGCTTGTTGTATATAATTTTTTAGCGATAATCATAATCAAAGTTTAAAAAATACAATATATTGGACAAAAATATCAACTATTTTTATTATCATTTACCATCAAACTCATGTTTTTCATTCATATTTCATCAAAATAATTTAAATACCGTCTAATCTTTTTCTTTTTGTCTTTCGCTTGAAACTTTTTGAAAAACTCGAAAACGTATTAAAAATGTTTAATATATCCAAAGTCTAACAATTATACGAAGAATCGACATTTTATATCAAAAAAAATATCAATCTAAGTCTAACTCTAAAGATATATACATGAATTTTTACTCATTTTGACAAACCCTAAACCTATTATGTCTCACATGGTTTGTCTCACAAGGTTTAGTTTTATGAAATTTATGAATTTTTATTTTTAAACCTTTAACTTTAATTTAAAATTATTTATCTATCAAAAAAATTTATCCAAATATTTTTAATTATTTTTTAATTTAAATTTAAGATTTAGTTACGGTTTGATTCTGATTGTTTTTGGGTTTTTACAACATAATCAACTTTACATATTATAATATTATGAATTTTTATGAATTTTAATTTATAAAGTTCATAAGTGGATAAACTTATGTTTTCTATACGAATTTGCAATGAAATTGTTTTTTCTAATTTAAATTTAAGATTTAATTACGGTTTCAGATTTCTTTTGTGAAGTCTCCAACTATTTTTGGGGTTTACAACATAATCAACCTTACATGCTTTAGTTTTATGAAAATTTTTAAAATTTTAATTTATAAAGTTCATATTTGGATAATTTTTTTTTATATAATAAATTGAAATAAATAATTTTAATTATTTTTCTAATTTAAATCTAAGATTTAACTACTAAATAATTAACAAAAAAAAATAATTACTAAATGGGACTTCATGGACGAAGTCTCAGCCGCACAAAGGTTAAAATTGTAATTACAATTTTTTATTTTTTGCAAATAAGAAGGTTAACGTAATTTCTCTACTCTTTTGGTCTACTTTTACATTTGTTTCAATTTGAAATCTAATTTGAAATCTAATTTTGCATTCAAACTCAATTTTGGATCTAGTTTTGACAATTCACCTCAAACATTCATAATTTCATACAGAATTTTTAAAAACTGTTTGGATAGTTTTTTTTCTCACCATCACTTTCTCATATTTTTTTTTTCTTTTTGTAATTGATGTTAGCCATAACCAAACTTCCAGTGATAGGAATAATCTGGCTATAAATTTATCATCTTCAAAAAATTTAAATCTAAATTGTTCTTTTTTTTTCTAACCACTCATTAATCAAAAATCTACTCTACTCTATGATTGGTAGTCCAATAAGGAGGGGAAGAGACTACAAAAGAAATTTCAGAAAAATAAAATAAAATTTTGGAGAGAAAGCAACACAATTGGATTTAAAAATTACAACTTTAAAAATACGAGAGAACGGAAATTATAGAAGTAATCAAGGACCAAACTAATTCAATCCAAAAGATGGAAAAGCTGGCCATTCTTTAACAGAGATGAACTCTGTACAATTTGTTCAAAGACCTCGCAACCCAACTAAATTGTTATTCAAAATTGGGTTATCTGATTTTTCTAGAACGTAGACCGGACAAACAGATGAGTCTACAGTAAATTCAAGTTTGACTTAATGATGTTACTGTCAATCTGCCATCAATAGCTTAATGTCCAAGATACATGGAGTATGTGATTAGCTTTGAAATTCTTTATAAAAGAATGAAACAATCTTTTTTTTTTCTTCCATCAATATATACTTTTCAATTACTGTATTTAACTGAATAATTTTAAACATAACCGGTACCATATTAGAAATATTTTTTACTTTGTAGATTCTAAAGAGTATATGATTTATTAATTATATTTAAATTTTGAAATATTATACATTTCGTACAACAACGAACCAATATATCCGATCTAAGAAAAAAAAATCGCTCTTGCAATGGTACTTCAATCAGAAAAAGTTTGTCCCCATTGTCTTAAAAAAATATTATTTCCTAATTTTCAAAGAATTAATTAAAAACGAATTCAGGTTTTAAAAATATAATTCTAATTTCCACCGTAGAGAAAAAAACCAAAAAATCTACCTTAAACTATATACACATAGCTTAGAGGTACATATGGGAAAGGTTACTTCTGATCAACTTAGTAAGTACAATCAAATACTCTAAAGTAAAGATATTTTCTAAACTCAATGTATCCATCTTAGTGCATATCCTAGGAAGGTATATACAACAAATATTGTTTATACAAACGTGCATATTCTAAAAATAAATCATTTTTAAACTAAAATAAAGTTAAATGTCTGCATATCATATTCAAAATTTATTTTAATCAATATTGATAATAAAAATAAATTTTATATCAAATATAACAATTAAAAAATGATTTACAAGCAAAATTCATTGATTTTATGACATACTTTCAACATGTATATTAGATTGTTAACACTTCAAAATTGTATAATCCTAACAAAAAAAAAATAGTGGTGGAATTAAATGATGAACCTCATTTTTGTCGTTTTAGTTTACCAATACATATTATGCGAAAGTTAAACTCTAGTAAAGGACACAAGGTTCTCGATTTGTTTTTTGTTTTTGTTTTTTTTTAGTTCTAACGTAAATTTTTTCACTTTTAGAATATAAAAAAATCTCTACATGTTCTCCTATGTTTTAACTTAAAACACGTTCCACCTTCCGTCTACACGCATCGGCTTAGTCTCAACCATTTACTTTTCGAATTCCCTTTTTCTCTTTTTTTTTTTTGTTATTGTCAACTTTCCTACTTCTTGATTGTTTCCATTTTGTCATATCATTAATATTCATTGAGATTTATTACCATAACCCTATTTCTAAGGCCGAATCAAACTCTTTTTATTTGGTCCAAAGTCCAAACAGAGTGTAGCATTCGCCAAACTGCTAGATAACAAAGAAACTGAGGATTGTAATTTTCTGAGATATTTTTTTGTTTTTGTTGGTTTGTAAGTTTCTGGGAAATTGTTTCGTGAAAGTTTTGCTGGGAAATTGTTTCGTAAAAATAGAACAAAGAAAAGAGACATTATTGACATCTCTTGGTTCAGAAAAAAAGGTGGGTTCTTCTTTTACGTTACATTTTTTGCTATCTTCGTTCTTTATCACCTTTTCACATTCTACACATTTTTGATTAAAGTTAAATTCCCTTTTTCTTGTTTTCTTTCATAAAAGGTTTTATCAAATTGTTGGGTAGCTATCTGTCATTCAAATCAAGTTTTTTCGATTTTTTCTTTGGTAATTGACTTTTAGTAATAGAAAATTTTGTGATTATAACTAAGTTTCTCTTCTTTAATCTCTTTTTAATTCTTTTTGATATCCTTCTTTAATTTCAGCCTTTGATCCAAGCAAAATTGTTCTTAGAACAAATATTGGGATTTTCTGGAACCCTCTAGATTTTCTTGAGGCGTCACAAAATTGGAGTTTGACTTAAAGTCATCAATAATTTGAATTCTAAGGTAATTGTAATGTGTGGTTAGCCTTCAAACCCCTTTATTCCTGAAAATGAAATAATTCTCTTTTTATTTTTTTCTAGGGGCATATAATGAATTGTCACCTACCTAACCAAGAATCATTTACTTTGCTAGATTCTGCATACAGATTCTTATATGTACTTGTGAAGCTTGGAGACTCAAGAAGCTTCAGTAACATCTCTTCATGATGTCTGAAGATGGCTACAACACAAATTTTCCAAGAAAACCTCTTTACATCTTCTTTAGTGATTTCAAGTAAACATTTTTTTTTTTGGGTATAATTCTGTTTGTAATCATGATTAGAAAGAAACTTAAATTTGGTTTACATTGATGTATCAGGTCTGTTTTGAAATTGGATGAGCTTGGTTTGGAGATAGCACGAATCGCTTTACCGGCAGCACTTGCTTTAACAGCTGATCCTATTGCATCTCTAGTTGACACAGCCTTCATAGGCCAAATTGGTAACAACAACAAAAACAAGTCTCAAAAAGGGAGATCATCGGTTTGATCTTTGATCAGTTCTTGTTTTAATGATTATGTACAGGTCCTGTAGAGCTTGCTGCAGTTGGAGTTTCTATAGCTTTGTTCAACCAAGTTTCAAGAATCGCTATTTTCCCACTCGTTAGCATCACAACTTCATTTGTAGCAGAGGAAGATGCTTGTAGTTCTCAGCAAAACACAGTCCAAGATCGTAAAGAATGTATTGAAACTGGTACTAACAAAACAACGGAAGAAACTCAAGAATTGATTCCTGAAAATAATAAAGGTATATATATGTTCTTGGCAACATCATCACTCCTCTGTTTCTTTGTTTTTTGGTTGTAATAATCACTAGCTTGTTCATTTTTATTTCAGCTTCTTTATCAGATGAATTGAAAACCTTTAGCGGTATCTTTATTGTGAGTAAATCCCCAGTCAAGAAAAGAAACATACCATCAGCTTCATCGGCTTTAATTATTGGAGGCTTTCTTGGCCTTTTCCAAGCTGTGTTTCTTATATCCGCAGCGAAACCTCTATTGAGTTTCATGGGAGTTAAACACGTAAAGTATTCGATCTTTCTGGCTCATTATATGATGTTGTGAGATTGATAAAATCTTTTAAGCATGGTTTGAATTTTACAGGATTCTCCAATGCTGAGACCTGCTCAGAAATATCTATCTCTTAGATCACTTGGTGCACCTGCTGTTCTACTCTCACTCGCGGCACAAGGCGTTTTCCGCGGATTTAAAGACACAACAACTCCGTTATTCGCTACTGGTAACGCCATTTATATATAACAGGTTCAAAATCCATGAAAACAGAACAAAGCTGATGATCCACTTTTCTTTTTTTTAAAACTCTTTTGTAGTGATTGGTGATGTCACAAACATAATTCTCGACCCGATTTTCATATTTATTTTCCGTCTAGGCGTAACAGGAGCAGCCACTGCTCATGTTATATCCCAGTGAGTTTAATTTCACATGTGAAGCTTGGTTAATCCTAAAAAGATCTCTACTTTTAACTTTTTAGAGGTTTTTATGTTCATTTTCAGATACCTTATGTGTGGAATACTCTTGTGGAAGCTGATGGGTCAAGTTGATATCTTCAACCTGAGTACCAAACATCTTCAGTTGTGTAGATTTATGAAAAATGGTATAGCAAAATAGTTTGAATAATTTCAATGTGTTCACAGTGAAATCTCTGATAATATAACACCGTTTGGTTCTTGTTTTCTTGTGTGATCTTTCTCTCTCAGGCTTTCTTTTGTTGATGAGAGTAATTGCGGTAACATTCTGTGTAACTCTTTCTGCGTCACTAGCTGCACGAGAAGGATCAAATTCCATGGCAGCTTTCCAAGTTTGCTTGCAGGTTTGGTTGGCTACATCACTTCTTGCAGATGGTTTCGCCGTCGCTGGCCAGGTTTTTAGCTCATGATCTCTCTACTCATTGCATCTTTTTTCGATTAAGCGCGTGGTCTAAAGTCTTAACAAATGTTTCTTTCTTAAGGCAATACTAGCAAGCGCGTTTGCCAAAAAAGACTACAAAAGAGCTGCAGCTACCGCTTCTCGTGTACTTCAGGTACACGCAATTTATGCATTTATGTTTGCGTTCACATGAGAACAATAAACATTGAACAAGAAATTTTGTTTAAGATTGTATATTTAGGTGAACAAATTATACACTTAATGTATACGTACTTGGAAATTCAAATCTTGTGACAGTTAGGATTGGTTCTCGGGTTTCTACTAGCGGTTATACTTGGAGCTGGATTGCATTTTGGAGCAAGAGTATTTACAAAAGACGATAAAGTTTTACACCTCATTAGCATAGGACTTCCGGTAATAAATCAATTCCCATTAAACCACTAATCAGATCAAAATAATGTCATAACACTTTGGCTAAAAAACAGTTCTTGTATCCTACAGTTTGTGGCAGGGACACAACCAATTAATGCTTTAGCGTTTGTGTTCGATGGGGTCAACTTTGGAGCATCCGATTTCGGTTACGCTGCAGCTTCACTAGTAATGGTGGCTATAGTTAGCATCTTGTGTTTGCTCTTTCTCTCATCGACTCATGGGTTTATAGGACTTTGGTTTGGTCTCACCATTTACATGAGCCTTAGAGCAGCCGTTGGATTCTGGCGGTAAAAATCTGTGAATACTCTGTTTATTGTTGTTAGAAAGGTGTAAAAAGCTTTTAGAACTTTTATTAATAACAGAATTTGAATGTGACTGTAACAGGATTGGGACAGGAACAGGACCTTGGTCTTTTCTTAGGAGCTGAAGAAGGAATTTTAAAGGGAAGAGCATGTTTTAATTGTTCTTAAACCTTTATTTCTAATGAGGTTGTACCTAATAAAAATACTTAAGAGTATGAGTCTGGATTTATAAATAATTCTTTGCGGACTTTACTGCTGTTCTTGTAAATATTCAAGTTGTATCCCGAAATTAGAGGTGATTAGTCCTATTATTAGTTTGGTTTTATTTCAAATTTTGTAGTTAAGTATAGAAAATAGGTCGAAAATATATAAACTAACTAGGGAAGGCCTCACGCGTTGCGTGAGTTTAAACAAATGTACTATATTATACAACACTATATAAATAATATATATCAAAATGATTGATCTATGTATATGTCGTTTGAGTATTCCGTTTAGGTAAAACAATTTTATAATTTACAACATATATCATGTTTCTAATTTCTCCATACACTAAAGTAAATAATGATAGTTACTTTATTATTTAATTATTTTAAAATAATATAGTTTAATAGTTTTTGTATTTTAGGATCATCTTCTAATAATTATATTTCTATCAATATTTCACAAAGTTATTACAACTTATTATATATTTCAAAACTAATTAACACTTCTATAAAAATGAATTTGATGAAATTGTGATGATGAAAATACATGAATAAATAAAAAAAATATTCTAAATTTTGGTTGAGTCATCTTAGAAGAAGTGGAGAGACTCATATAGATCGTCCAATAAAAAAGTCTTACCTTGCTTTTCACGTTACATTGAAAGCATAAGATGGGAAAATAGAGAACTGATCTTACATTTGTCATTGACTCTATACTCCCAACTACAACAGTTATATATAAGAGAAAATATTCTTTAGTATATATATATATATATATATATATATATTACATTAAAGAAGTGATCTTACATTCGTCATTGATTTTATGTTCCTAACTACATCACATATATAAAAGAGAGAAAATCAACCTGAAAAGAAAAAATAAATTAATATATATAGCACTATAAAGAAGTAATTTTACATTCGTGAGATGTTATATGCTCCAACTAAATCACTTATATAGAAGTAAAAAATAAACCTGAAAAAAAATTGAAATTTGCATTGTAATAATTATCTTACAGTTGTTAGGGGTTATATGCTCGTACTACATCACTTACATATAAGAGGAAATCAATGTGAAAAGAAAAATAATTTGAAATTTTTCTAATTAATTAATTAGTTATTGTAAATTGTATTAATGAGTTAAGTTATGATCAATCAAGAAAAATTATTATCTTTGTAGATGTTTTTTATTATATATGTTTCTTTTAGGAATGAGAATATCAAAAACTAAAATAGAGAAATAATTAAAATAAAGGATGATCACTTGTCTTTGTATATGTTTTTTTTATGATGGAGAATATCGAGTGGTATAATAGAGTAATATTGAAAAGACATATTTTAAAAAATTACTGTCAATTATGTTGTTACTGGGTTAAGTTATTGTCAAATTGTAATAATTGTTTTTAAATGTGTAATTAACAGAAATTATTGTTCTTATATATGTTTCTATTAGAAATGAGAATATGAAAAGGTAATCACTTATAAAGAAGAGGAAATCAACTTGAAAAGAAGAACAATTTGAAATTTTTCTAATTAATTAATTAGTTATTGTAAATTGTATTAATGAGTTAAGTTATGGTCAATTAAGAGAAATTATTATCTTTTTGTATGTCTTTTTGTTATATATGTTTTTTTTAAGAATGAGAATATCTAAAATAAAGGATGACAAATTATAATAAGGGTGAATTGCTAAAACTATACCCAAAATTGAGTTTGAATGCAAAACTAAACCCCAAATTGAAACAAATGCAAAACTAGACCTTTGGGGTATGGAAATTATTTGGTACTTGTTTAAATATTATTTTGTTTTTGCAGAAGGACTTGCCATTTCAGTTTATAAATACTTTATACAAAATTTGACTAGATTGTTACAAACTTTGGTATTCTTTCAAGTAGAATCAGGTTTCACTTTTCATTTTCTAAGATTTAATATATCTCTTAATTTTTGCGATGATACGTAAGTTACGATGGAAATCTTAGGCGAAATGATACGTAAAGCTACTTGTTTCATTAACTCGTGAAACTGCATTAACATGAATCAACTTAACGTATTAAAGAGACCAATATAATCGTCATTTGGAAGACTTATCAGTCAGCTGAAACTAGGAAAAAAACTTAAGTTCTTTTTTATTTATTTGTGAAGAGTCATTAGACACAAGTTTAGTGTCTTTGACACACACCTGGACAACTCTTGATTTTTTTTTATTAAGATGGAATGGACATTGATCCATGTTTTTATTCCATATTTTCCTACACTGTTTTCCTAGAAAAAATTGGCATAGATATAACACCCGTCCCGCCATACATGGCAAGACAATGTGTTATTCATCCGATCTTGCCAAAACATTTTTTTAAACTTCATCCACGAACAAAAACTTCAATTAACAACTCTTGAAGCTTACTAACCTGAGGAAAAAAAGGAAAAAGGGGGGAGGGGGGTGAGTAATGAATTAGTCAGTGAGGATCAACTCTACCTACTAAAACACAGAACATTTTCCAAACCTATACAACCATCATCATAAGTTCATAACACACATACTTAGACACATCAATCAACCTAACATGCTTTACTTTCGATACATCACCATTCATAACATTCATCTTATTCATAATAAAACTCCATAGATCGTTAGGTCCAATCATTTTCGTCATGACTAGAACCTCATGGGTAGAGGCTGGCCCTCGTAGCTCAAACACTCTCATTCCCAGACTTGTCAGCCGTTCTTGACCAGCTGTTAACCTGGCGGTCCATCATTGTCCATAAATTATATCATCCTAATACATACACCATCATAATCATACATAACATAATATTATCACCAACAATAATAACATACATAACATCGCACCTATCAATATACTTATCACCAAACATCATCACTTATCCCATCATCACGCATCACCATACATCATCAAATCATACTATCATATAATCATATCCTACACAAACAGATCTAAGCATATAAGCTCTGAATCAAGATGCATAACAAAAGAAAACTATACTATGGTTCACAAATACCACCCTCACCTTAGCCACTTGATGATAACAACTCACGTATCATTTCTCCTCATTTAGGCAAACTCACTAGCTTAGCTTCAACCACATACTCTTGAGATCCACCTTGTTTTCTCCATAAAAAAAAGGATCTTGAAGGCTCCTGCAAGTTTTCTGCTCAAACCGAGCTCGTTTCCCCAATCGAACAATATAACTCATCAGAATTGCTCTATATCAATCCATCTCGGAAAACACACAAATATATCAGAAACTAACCGTTGAAAACTTAATCCTACCGTTGATTCTTAAGCCTGTAGTACCAAAACGATCCCCACCAAATTTCAAAAAGATCAGACTTTACATAAATCTCCCACGATTCTCTAAAGTTGCAGGGACAAAGCTGTTTTCTGGAATTCTGCATATTCGGATGATTCTGGGGCAACTTACGGATGCATCTTAAATCATATTGACAAACCGTCAAATGAATTAGATTCCTCGCAGCTAGATTTTTCTATAGGCACCTTGATCAAGATCTACAACCTTTTGGTTCGTTTGGAAATCGATTGACAAAACCGCTACTCGCACACTAGTTTCTGGGTTTCAGACTTAGCACAGTTTTGGACAGATATCCAGCAGTTTCTTCATAGAATTCAACACGCAAAAATTCTTAAATATAACTTCGAATCAAGCTCCGTCATATTTCCATAGATGCCTCACTCATGATCAAATTCCCTTGGGTTCGTCAGGAATAAGCCTTACAAAACCCTTACATGAAACTGCTCCTTTTCTTTATCTTCTTCCTTCTTTGCTTCAATTTTGCTCTGCTTAACTTTAATCTGCTCAATCTTCTTTATCTCCTCTTCCCCCTTAGTGTTATAAACCAAATCTACATCTCCTAGTGCTGGATATTGGTGGTGGTGATGATATCTCCTCTTCCGCGATGTTTCCGCTCCATCTTCGTTTCTTCTCTCTCGTCTCTTTCTTCTTTTCTCTTTCATCATGGATCGATGTTGGCTAGTTTAGGGTTTGAGGTTTCTCATTCTTTGGTAGCTGCAGATAAATAGGCTTGTATATATATGTGCACAAACACACAATACAACAAACCCTATTTGTTTTCCAAGTAAGGACTGGGTCTTAGTGAGCCTCACGTTAAAAATAAGAAAAGCTGGGAGCGGGGTGTTACAATTCTCCCCCACTACTTAATTGGAATTCGTCCTCGAATTTTTGGCAGTGATTTCTTTCCATACAAGCTCGCTTACTTCCCACCCACGTACAACTTCTCCAAACATCTCGAGAACTTTTCCTAGCATAACCCACACACAACCTTGTAGCTCTTAGGAATAACCATTATGAAAATTAGCACTTTCTTACTAACACAATCGCATCTTTCACTGTGATAGTCTATTAACAGCTTAAACAACTTCTGACATAAGTTCCAAACTCTTACGGTAGAATATTCTCTACTTTACGCAAACATCAGAAGAAATCAAACAACACTTACATAATCACGACATCCACGCTAACATAAAATTAAATATGTTTGTGCCAACTCACGTGTGGATGAGGCTGGCTACTCTCCACCACTTGACCTTGGTTGACTCCACACACACATTTTTTTTTTTTTTTTTGAACTCCACTGTGTTTTTCTCAGAAAGAGTTTTTAGGTTCCAAATTTACTTACTCATGGGGTTCCTTCCGATTTTTTTTCAATGAATTGTAGGAATTCCATCTTCTATCCTTGGTCAGTTCAAAATCGCTACAAGTTTATGAGGGGACCATCACTCTTACCTTACATGAGTTTGAGGTCGTTTCTTTAATACTTTTTGTTACCTTTTCTTGGTTACCTTTTCCACTAGCCTTCCTTGGCTATCCTGACAAACTGATCTTTACTTAGCACTACTAACCCACACCCTTAATCATATAAAATGTGGGGATCTTGAATTGCATTCACGAAAAATAGAAGATGCAACTAAGTCTCCCCAAAACAAGAAACCAAACATGCATATATAATTCACCCAATTTAAAAAGAACACTCAATTCAATCAAAGCAATCAATCATCAAGCTCAAACAATTAACATAATCAATACCCCCTTTTTTCTTTAAAACTTTTAATAAAAATGCTTTTCAAAATCTGATCCTCCGGGTCGGAATCGGAGTGGCCTTAACCCAGGCTCTGATACCAAATGCAACACCCGTCCCGCTATACAGGCCAAGACAGCGTGTTGTTCATCCGATCTTGCCAAAATGTTTTCTTTTATAAAAAAAGGAAAAAGGGGGTGAGTAATGAATTAGTCAGTGAGGAGATCAACTCTACCCACTGAAACACAGAACATTTTCTAAAACTATACAACCATCATCATAGCACACATACTTAGACACATCAATCAATCTAACATGCTTTACATTCTAAACATGACCATTCATAACATTCATCTTATTCATAATAAAACATTCATACATCATTAAGTCCAATCATCCTCATGATGACTAGAACCTCATGAGTGGAGGCTAGCCCTCGTGGCTCAGACACTCCCATTCCCGGGCTCGTCAGTCTTTCTTGACCAGCTGTTTACCTTGTCGGTCCATCACTATGCATAACTTATATCATCCTAATACATACACCATCATCATCATACATAACATAATATTATCATCAACAATAATAACATACATAACATCATACCTATTAATATACTTATCACCAAACATCATCACTTATCCCATCATCACGCATCACCATACATCATCAAATCATACTATCATATAATCATATCCTACACAAACAGATCTAAGCATATAAGCTCTGAATCAAGATGCATAACAAAAGAAAACTATACTATGGTTCACAAATACCACCCTCACCTTAGCCACTTGATGATAACAACTCACGTATCATTTCTCCTCATTTAGGCAAACTCACTAGCTTAGCTTCAACCACATACTCTTGAGATCCACCTTGTTTTCTCCATAAAAAAAAGGATCTTGAAGGCTCCTGCAAGTTTTCTGCTCAAACCGAGCTCGTTTCCCCAATCGAACAATATAACTCATCAGAATTGCTCTATATCAATCCATCTCGGAAAACACACAAATATATCAGAAACTAACCGTTGAAAACTTAATCCCAACGTTGATTCTCTCTGTAGTACCACAATGAGGCCCATCATATTTCAGAAAGATCAAACTTCACATAAATCTCCCAAGATTCTCTAAAGTTGCCGTGACACAACTGTTTTTTGGAGTTCTACATATTCAGATGATTCTGAGGCAACTTCTAAGATGAATTACGGATGCATCTTAAATCATATTAGCAAACCGTCAAATGAATTAGATTCCTTGAAGCTAGATCTTTCCATAAACACCTTGATCAAGATCTACATCCTTTTGGTTTGTTTAGATATCGCTTAAAAATGGCTAATCGCACACTGATTTTTGGGTTTCAGACTTAGCACAGATTCTGACAGATTTCCAGCAGTTTTTCCATATAATGCAACGCACATAACTTCTTGAATATAACTCCGATTCAAGCTCCGTCAGTTGCTGTGGATTTATGGGAATTTCATATTTCCATAGACGCCTCACTAATGATCAAATTTCCTTGGAATCATCAGGAATAAGCCTTACAAAAACTTTACATGAAACTGCTCCTTTTTGTTCATGTCCTTCCTTCTTTGCTTCAATTTTGCTCTACTTAACTTTTATCTACTTCAATCTTCTTCATCTCCTTTTCTACTTAGTGTTATAAACCATATCTACCTCTTCTGGATATTGGTGGTGGTGATGATATCTCTTCTTCTGCGACGTCTCCGCCTCCATCTCCGTTTCTTCTCTCTCGTCTCTTTCTTCTTTTCTCATTCATCATGGATTGATGTTGGCTATTTTAAGGTTTGAGGTTTCTCATTCTTTGGTGGCTGGAGATAAATAGGCTTGTATATATATGTGCACAAACACACAATAAAACAAACCCTCTTTATTTTCTGAGTAAGAGACTGGACCTTACTGGGCCTCACGTTCAAAATAAGAAAAGTTGGGAGCAGGGTGTTACAATAGACTTCGTGAAATACAAGTCTAACATAGATTTTTACTTTGTCGTTAATGTTTCTTGTTTTATAAAAGTTATCAAAACTTGTAAAAGCAATCAATTACACATTTATTCGTGGAAAAAATGTTATAATGCACCAAATTAATTGTAGGATAGTGGTGGTTAAATCAGCATAACCAAAGAAAAATTGAATAAATCTGAATAATCGGTAGATCAACCTATGTACCACCAACGAGCTCGGTACCGACGTGTAATAATAATAAAAATAGATTATAATATATCTAAATAAGAAAAGAATCCAAAAAAAAAAAAAAAAGAGAAAACATGAGACATTCTTGACCAAGAAATAAGGAAATATACCATATCCGATAGCAACGACCCATCTTCGATCTTCAAAGGGATTCACAATTTTCTATTATGAAGAACCTTAGATTAGATTATTGCTTAAAACCCATATTTTCCTCTCGAACAAGAGAGAAATATTTTGTAATAATCGAGTTAAGAAATCAATAAAGACACTTGTTTATTTTCCCTTCTGTATTTCATGAATATTAATGTACAAGTTTTGCACATACATCATTCGAACGACATTGACAAAGCCACAATGTTCATGCGTAATGTACATGACAGCTCGCACAGTGTGTTCATAAGTGTTGTAATTAGGATGTTAAATGTTTTATCAACAAGTCTGAGATATAGGTTTGTATATACTCTTATTTTCATGTGCATTCATTTTGAGAATGGAAAGTTTTGGAATTCCATGAAACCCATCTCCAAAAGCACAAAAGCTTATGAAAATTTTCCTTATTCATTTGATAATCCACGTGAAAAAAGAGTAGATCAAGTTACAATCTAAAAATATCAATCTAAATATCAACTACCAAGGATAAAGACTTACCATCCAAAATCACAAAATCACATTATCACATGGCTGATAGTTTACATAATCTGTAAACTGAATCCAATCATCTACACCAATGTAGTTCTGTTATGATATACGAAGCATGGAGTCCAGGTCATCAAGTTTCAACGGACTATAGAATAAATCAGCTCTCACTTCTTCAATCATGTTCTCATTACCATAAGAAAACTCTAAGACTTGGTCCCTACAAATTTGGTGATAATAATGCTCAATAATTGTCAAATGGATGTATTCATCTCTGTTTGCACATGTAACTTGTTGGTTATCGTCATTGTAACACAAGTCTGAGAAATTAAGTCCATATCCCAGTAAAGCATTAAAATCTTCAACATCCATCTCAAGCATTTCCTTGAATCGCTTGTGAAGTTCATTGTTGAATCAAGTCTTCCCAGGAGAAGATTGACTTTCTAGCTAGGTGAAGGAAGAAGAGAGGGTCAAATAGAATCCCAACTTGCCTTTCGTGCTTCAAAGCCATAGAGATGTTCCACTCAGAAAATCTGTATTTCTGTAGATAATTTCTTCCATCAAGGGTTTTGGATGTGGGAAAAAACGTCTTGAATCATGTGGAGAAGGTATGAACAACTTGTTTTTAAGATCACAGAGATAGTCGCTTATGTCACAATACTTTTACATTCGTTACCTTTCACCACCAAGTAACTTAACGTTTGCTTCACCCTTTAAGATCAAACGTCCCTTCTTTCTTTTTTGTGTTCCCGTGGTCATAGTCAATAAGAGTCAATCCAACACTTCGGTATCCAGAGTCAAAGTTGCAAGTCAGTTTCTTTCATGTTTCCAATTTCCGTTAAGTGATTGTCCGAACACCATAGATCAATCAACAAGACAATAACGCACGTCTTACATATTTACCATGACAAAAAAAACATGCCAAACATCAAAAACACATAGTCAATGATGCTCGTCAGTCTCTCTCATATTTCAATTCGTTAAGTGATAATCCGAACACCATAGATAAATCACAAAACAATAATGCGTGTCTTACATATTACTCATGACAAGCAAACTCTCACAAACATCAGTGACAAGGAATCTTATGTAAGAACTCTTATTTTTACGAAGTCAAAAAAATGCGATCTTTCTTGTCTAATAGAACAAACACTAAGACCTTAATTGAGTCAGTCAAAATCAAATCTGTTTATCAAAGCGCTTCTCCGATTGCTTAGTGAGCCGTGTAATAGGCGACCATTTCGCGCGGTTCGGGGGGCACTTGAGTAAGCCGCCGGCGCCCGACACCAACTAATCTCCTTACCTCCTATTCCTGGGATTACTGGTTCTCCCATTCCTAACATTCCTAGGAATTCGCAAGACACCATAGGCAACATGGGAATCCTTGCCGCCGAGGTATTTGGCAGCTGAATTCCTTGAACCTACCTTCCCGCTGTCCTTACCTCTTACCGGCCCCAGGGTCATGTTTCAGACCTCCAAATTAAGCCAGGATTAGAACCTGGCAAATACAGCTCTTTTGATCATTTCTTCGCATGTACCCTCTTGTTAGCGATGCTCTTGATTTCCGAGTTGTTTGCTAGGCTGGTTGATCAAGGATTTGTGCTCTCTGAGCTAGGAGTTTGATTTCTTGGCTTTGTGGACCCTTATAAACCAGCTTTAGTAGCTCGATATCGTACTTTGGATGTTGTTCTTTCCTTTCGCCAACAGTCACTCAAGATAAAAAAAAAAAAATCACTATGTGAAATCTTCGTTTTTTTTTCTCTTTCTCTATTTGACCGACCTGAAAGGAAGGATAGCATGTTAGAAGGAAAGCCACACCCAGCATCCTTAGTAAGAAGATATGAGCTCGGCTCAAACTAAAGCCATATTATTCCCGAAAAGTGGATTTCTAAGTGCGAGTATCCGGCAAAAAATTGCAAAGGCAAAAGAGAAGTCATACAAAAAAGAAAGGTTCTTTCATGCAATGCATAACGGGTGGGCCTCCTATGGATTCCTCCTGCCCAAAATCAACTGCTATTGAATCTAAGCCAATTGAATGGATAAAATAGCTTTTTACCCTTATTTTTATGTCAAGGATCTAGTCGTAGATTAGGGATTTCTCACGTGGCGGATACGTACTATCCTCTTTCTATGGTCATTCTTCTGTTAACAAATCCCGTTTCCCACAGAAAGAGCAGTTCGCACTCTCGGTGGGATGGGTCGGGTTCGGTCAATGAAATGCCTTTTCCAAGCACCTTCAAATGCCCTTCACTCATTTCTCTATAATACCGAAAAATTTTCCCAAACCTATACCTCTAATAAAATGGGGCATCCTCTTATCTTGTTCGTATTCTAGTTAAAACCTCTTCTGATAGGTAGGTTCCTATCCTTTAGAAGATTTTAAAACCCCATCCCCGGGGAAAAGGACCTAAACTCGTGATAGAAGCCGTCTTTCTCTAACTCCATTGAAATGAGCTGCCTTGAGACTCGTGGGATCATCTGACTATTCTCACTTTCTCACTTGGGACTGGGAACTGGACAGCCAAATCGTACATCCTAAATATTATCCCGTACCTGAACAGGAGAACGAACAGAGTGTGAGGGTCCTACTACTTGCGGAGCGGTAACAGAACTACTGGGAAGATCAAAGAAGATTTCCCATAATCTCTTTATAAGGGAAAGAGTGAAGGCACCTGCTCTTGGTCCCCTTATATAATAGGAGGAATGCGCAAGAGAATGACCTGCCTATTACTGTACTGAATTCAGTCTAAACTGCCAAACTTAAAGACCTGTTGGTCGAAAGTCGAACGCTTCCAAGAGTGGGCACATATCTCAATCTCAAAGAACTTTGAAAGAGAAGGATCTCCATCAATCAGTCGGGCGCCGGCGGCTTACTCAAGTGCCCCCCGAACCGCGCGAAATGGGCACGAACCTTCTTTAAGAAGGCGGACCCACAACTCTAAAGCAAGCGAGACTCAATAGTTCTTTCTGGCTCCTATAAGGAGCCTATGTATAGTGTGAAGTGCGAGGTCTTTCCACTTACGAATTCCTGCTATTCAAAGGGTGAAGCATACCTCATCCTCTCTTTAGCCTATCCTGTCAATGGGGTTCCTGGATCGGTCTCGACCAGAAGACCGATTCACAGTCAATGTTACTTCTCAAACATTCCTCAATTTGTCTAGTGATTATATGATCAACCATACTAAATCAACAAGACTATAATGCTCTATAAACATTAACCATCTAAATTGATTATCCGATCAGCCAGACTAAATCACCAAGACCATAATGCTCTATAAACATTAACCATCTAAAGTGATTATCCGATCAACCAGACTAAATCACCAAGACGTTTCCACATCACCAAGAGAAGCAACCAAAGACTTAATGAACCAATTGCAAGAAAACAACTTAGACTTAATCACAATCACACACTCTTTGATTTTTTTTGTTTTTTTTGGCTGTTCCTTTAGCCTAATCAATTTTTACTCGTTTTTTCTTATTCATCATGTAAACATAACTTCGGAGTTTTCATCGTCCTTCATGATACTCACGAGTTTTTGTCTATTTTCCTAAATAGAACTTCACGGATTTGTTTTTCCTTAACAAAATCCTCATTCTTCCAACGTGAGTGAGCAACTCTCCCATGGACGAATTCTCTTTCTTGTGAAGTCTCCCTCCCTTCACTTTTCTAACAACTTACTTGTTCTCAACAATTCATCTAAGGAATCCCCAATTCCTTTCGTGAAACGACAAGTCTCACTTTCAGGACTTCCTTGTCCATTTACTTTTTGAGAATGCTAGATTTCCATCAAGACATTCCACTAGATTACTTCCAAGTAATCCATCATCTAAAAACTGATTTTTACGAATTTCCTTGATCGCATCAGTTTACTTCCAAAGAAGTATGTTTTCCTACATCACTTCTCGGAGATACATTTTCTCTAGAACATTACCAACGTCCATGTTAGTTAATCATACTCCACAGCCTTCCTTGACCGGCAGTATCCATTACTAACACCACTCCTTAGAAACGGTCTAATCCAAAACCGATTCGATTCTTTCCCGAATCTTTTCTAGACAACTTTGTTACTTAATCTTCCCATTCACATTAAGTTTTCCTTTAGAAGTTTTCCAAACTTAACTCCTTCGGATTAGATGCGTGAACAACAACCTTAGTGGTTCACCGCTAATAGTCTTTCCAAGACTTAGCGTGATTCAACACTTATCGAATCTTACCTTTCGATTCAAAACTAAACAGACTTTTTCCTTTGATCCGTTCAACGAACAACTTGGTTCTTGCTCAGCCTTGTTCCTTGGCAACTTCCTTAAGTTCCAACCTTTTATGAAAACTTCGTTCTCAGCAATCCATTTCCTTAGGAAAGCTTTTACAACAATTCGGAGTTCATTCCCTTTTCCTTAAGGAATTTACAACGCTTTTACGGACTACTCGTCCAAGCCATTACTAGAATGTTAGATACCTATCTAAGCATTCTTAACAATTCGACTTTACTTTAGGCGTTCCATTGCCATTAATATTCACTTCCAAAAACTCACTATTCGGCTTGTCTTTAGCCAAATCATTTCTACACTTTACTCTTACCTCCACTTTGAGTTTTTCATCCTTTGACTAGTCATCATTCATCCATTATGATCCTTGACTAATTCATTTTCCTCAGCCATTATCCAATGACTTCCTTACGTCGTTTCCTACGACTTTGATCAAGGTGCAAAACCAACGTTTTACACTTAGTCATTTTCCAATGACGTTTATCAATCACTCCCGATGATTGAATGAGTTAGCAACCAAAATCCACACTTAGTCATTTTCCAATGACTTTAGTCAATCATTTCCGATGATATGACCTTGTTGGTTTCTAACTCCAAAACGGGTACCACTTCCACTTCTGAAACTTAGCATTCGTCCCACATAGAACCACTTTCACTCTCGGGTTCCCTTACCCGTTAACCTTTAACTTGATCCTTCTCGGATCTGGTTCCATGAAAACGTGCACCAATGCTTGTCCTTAGCATTTTCCTCGAATCACCATTGCTTTTCCATAGCAATTACCACACTACTACGGATTTTACTTGGCAATTTTTCGCTTACCAAATGCCTTTCCTTAGCATCCTCCATGTTGCCAATGCCTTTCTTTTATTATTACCATGGTACCAATTCTTTCCTTAGGAAGTTTCACCTTAACAATGCTTTTCCTTAGCAATGTTCACTTCCCGAATGCTTTTCCTTAGCATTCTACACGTTGCCCATGCTTTTCACCTTAGCAACTTTCCGTGTCTAATCCTTTTCCTTAGAATTATTCACGGTCTAATGCGGTTCCCATAGCATTCTTTTTTGTCTAATCCTTTAGACTTATCTTTTTCCTTTCAAGACTTTGTCCTAGAACCATCAATGCCCTTTCCTTGAGCTAACCACGTCCTGTCCGAGAACCAACTCCGCTCTAATACCAAATTGAAACACCCCAACCCGGTACCATGTACCGGATCAACTCTCGGCCATTAAATCCGAGAGTAACGCTTATGCGGAAGCACTACTATTTTAAACTTTCTTTTAAGCTTACACATCAAGTAAACATTCATCTTTAGTAATTGATTAATTTTAACAATTACCTTCTTGATACCTTAGCCAATCTTAGGATTTTGTCCACTTGTCCACGCACGTCTACGTAAACCATCGTAGTCGTCCACATATATCCACATGAATCCCCGTAGTCATCCACGTAAATCCACATGAATCCCCGTAGCCGTCCCCGTACATCTACAGGAATCCTTGTAGTCGTCCACGTTCGGCACCTGTTTCTTTGAACTTCCTTCATTAGTTCCCGAACATACCATCATCGGACCAGCTACCTTCGTGCCATCCAACACAATCCCCCTTTGTACTTAGTTATTCAACCAACCACCCCACATAACCATGCACAAAGAGAGAGATGTTCGGAGTTGCACCGCGCCGAACATCAACCGCGTCTTCACTTCTATGTAACTCGCAAGTTCCTAAGGTCTTCACATATAAGGCCTCAAACTCCCAAAGCGCGCACCAACAATCTCGCTTATGTCACAATTACTTTTACATTCGTTACCCTTCACCACCAAGTAACTTAACGTTTCTTCACCCTTTAAGATCAAACGTCCCTTCTTTCTTTTTTGTGTTCCCGTGGTCATAGCAATAAGAGTTCAATCCAACACTTCGGTATCCAGAGTCAAAGTTGCAAGTCAGTTTCTTTCATGTTTCCAATTCCGTTAAGTGATTGTCCGAAAACCATAGATCAATTAACAAGACAATAACGCACGTCTTACATATTTACCATGACAAAAAAAAACATTGCCAAACATCAAAAACACATAGTCAATGATGCTCGTCAGTCTCTCTCATATTTCAATTCGTTAAGTGATAATCCGAACACCATAGATAAATCACAAACATAGCGTGTCTTACATAATTACTCATGACAAGCAAACCTTCACAAACATCAGTGACAAGGAATCTTATGTAAGAACTCTTATTTTTACGAAGTACAAAAAAATGCGATCTTTCTTGTCTAATAGAACACAACACTAAACCTTAATTGAGTCAGTCAAAATCAAATCTGTTTATCAAAGCGGCTTCTCCGATTGCTTAGTGAGCCGTGTAATAGGCGACCATTTCGCGCGGTTCGGGGGGCACTTGAGTAAGCCGCCCGGCGCCCGACACCAACTAATCTCCTTACCTCCCTATTCCTGGGATTACTGGTTCTCCCATTCCTAACATTCCTAGGAATTCGCAAGACACCATAGGCAACATGGAATCCTTGCCGCCGAGGATTTGGCAGCTGATTCCTTGAACCTACCTTCCCGCTGTCCTTACCTCTTACCGGCCCCAGGGTCATGTTCAGACCTCCAAATTAAGCCAGGATTAGAACCTGGCAATACAGCTCTTTTGATCATTTCTTACGCATGTACCCTCTTGTTAGCGATGCTCTTGATTTCCGAGGTTGTTTGCTAGGCTGGTTGATCAAGGATTTGTGCTCTCTGAGCTAGGAGTTGATTTCTTGGCTTTGTGGACCCTTATAAACCAGCTTTAGTAGCTCGATATCGTATTTGGATGTTGTTCTTTCCTTTCGCCAACAGTCACTCAAGATAAAAAAAAAAAATCACTATGTGAAATCTTCGTTTTTTTTTCTTCTTATTTGACGACCGAAAGGAAGGATAGCATGTTAGAGGAAAGCCACACCAGCATCCTAGTTAGAAGATATGAGCTCGCTTCAAACTAAAGCCATATTATTCCCCGAAAGTGGATTTCTAAGTGCGAGTATCCGGCAAAAAATTGCAAAGGCAAAGAGAAGTCATACAAAAAAGAAAGGTTCTTTCATGCAATGCATAACGGGTGGGCCTCCTATGGATTCCTCCTGCCCCAAAAATCAACTGCTATTGAATCTAAGCCAATTGAATGGATAAAATAGCTTTTTACCCTTATTTTTATGTCAGGATCTAGTCGTAGATTAGGATTTCTCACGTGGCGGAACGTACTATCCCATCTTTCTATGGTCATTCCTTCTATGTTAACAAATCCCGTTCTCCACAGAAAGAGCAGTTCGCATCTCGGTGGATGGTTCGGGTTCGGTCAATGAAATGCCTTTTCCAAGCACCTTCAAATGCCCTTCACTCATTTCTCATAATACCGAAAAATTTTCCCAAACCTATACCTCTAATAAAATGGGGCATCCTCTTATCTTGTTCGTATTCTAGTTAAAACCTCTTTCTGATAGGTAGGTTCCATCCTTTAGAAGTTTTAAAACCCCATCCCCGGGAAAAGGACCTAAACTCGTGATAGAAGCGTCTTCTCTAACTCCATTGAAATGAGCTGCCTTGAGACCGTTGGGATCCATCTGACTATTCTCACTTTCTCACTTGGGACTGGAACTGGACAGCCCAAATCGTACATCCTAAATATTATCCCGTACCTGAACAGGAGAACGAAACAGAGTGTGAGGGTCCTACTACTTGCGGAGCGGTAACAGAACTACTGGGAAGAGATCAAAGAAGATTTCCGCATAATCTCTCTTTATAAGGGAAAGAGTGAAGGCACCTGCTCTTGGTCCCTTATATAATAGGAGGAATGCGCAAAGAGAGACCTGCCTATTACTGTACTGAATTCAGTCTAAAACAAAAATGCCAAACTTAAGACCTGTTGGTCGAAAAGTCGAACGCTTCCAAGAGTGGGCACATATCTTCAATCTCAAAGAACTTTGAAAGAGAAGGATCTCCATCAATCAGTCGGGCGCCGGCGGCTTACTCAAGTGCCCCCCGAAACGCGCGAAATGGGCACGAACCTTCTTTAAGAAGGCGACCACAAACTCTAAAGCAAGCGAGACTCACATAGGTTCTTTCTGGCTCCTATAAGGAGCCTATGTATAGTGTGAAGTGCGAGGTCTTTCCACTTACGAATTCCTGCTATTCAAAGGGTGAAGCATACCTCATCCTCTCTTTAGCCTATCCTGTCAATGGGTTCCTGGATCGGTCTCGACCAGAAGACCGATTCACAGTCAATGTTACTTCTCAAACATTCCTCAATTTGTCTAGTGATTATATGATCAACCATACTAAATCAACAAGACTATAATGCTCTATAAACATTAACCATCTAAATTGATTATCCGATCAGCCAGACTAATCACCAAGACCCATAATGCTCTATAAACATTAACCATCTAAAGTGATTATCCGATCAACCAGACTAAATCACCAAGACGTTTCCACATCACCAAGAGAAGCAACCAAAGACTTAATGAACCAATTGCAAGAAAACAACTTAGACTTAATCACAATCACACACTCTTTGATTTTTTTTGTTTTTTTGGCTGTTCTTTAGCCTAATCAATTTTTACCTCGTTTTCTTATGACCAAGAAATAAGGAAATATACCATATCCGATAGCAACGACCCATCTTCGATCTTCAAAGGGATTCACAATTTTCTATTATGAAGAACCTTAGATTAGATTATTGCTTAAAACCCATATTTTCCTCTCGAACAAGAGAGAAATATTTTGTAATAATCGAGTTAAGAAATCAATAAAGACACTTGTTTATTTTCCCTTCTGTATTTCATGAATATTAATGTACAAGTTTTGCACATACATCATTCGAACGACATTGACAAAGCCACAATGTTCATGCGTAATGTACATGACAGCTCGCACAGTGTGTTCATAAGTGTTGTAATTAGGATGTTAAATGTTTTATCAACAAGTCTGAGATATAGGTTTGTATATACTCTTATTTTCATGTGCATTCATTTTGAGAATGGAAAGTTTTGGAAGTCCATGAAACCCATCTCCAAAAGCACAAAAGCTTATGAAAATTTTCCTTATTCATTTGATAATCCACGTGAAAAAAGAGTAGATCAAGTTACAATCTAAAAATATCAATCTAAATATCAACTACCAAGGATAAAGACTTACCATCCAAAATCACAAAATCACATTATCACATGGCTGATAGTTTACATAATCTGTAAACTGAATCCAATCATCTACACCAATGTAGTTCTGTTATGATATACGAAGCATGGAGTCCAGGTCATCAAGTTTCAACGGACTATAGAATAAATCAGCTCTCACTTCTTCAATCATGTTCTCATTACCATAAGAAAACTCTAAGACTTGGTCCCTACAAATTTGGTGATAATAATGCTCAATAATTGTCAAATGGATGTATTCATCTCTGTTTGCACATGTAACTTGTTGGTTATCGTCATTGTAACACAAGTCTGAGAAAATAAGTCCATATCCCAGCAAAGCATCAAAATCTTCAACATCCATCTCAAGCATTTCCTTGAATCGCTTGTGAAGTTCATTGTTGAATCAAGTCTTCCCAGGAGAAGATTGACTTTCTAGCTAGGTGAAGGAAGAAGAGAGGGTCAAATAGAATCCCAACTTGCCTTTCGTGCTTCAAAGCCATAGAGATGTTCCACTCAGAAAATCTGTATTTCTGTAGATAATTTCTTCCATCAAGGGTTTTGGATGTGGGAAAAAACGTCTTGAATCATGTGGAGAAGGTATGAACAACTTGTTTTTAAGATCACAGAGATAGCTGCAGACCAGAAAAAGCCACTCTCTTAAACAAATTTGAAACAAAAAATTCATTTTTTAAAAATATGTTTGTAAGTTTTCTCTTATTTAAAAAATATACAGTATAATCAAACTTCAACACAATGAAAACTCAAAAAAAAAAATTTCAATAATGCATTTAAATCCCAGTTGGTTTTATACTCTTATATATTTTGGTTTTAACAAAACTCGAACCATAATGAAACATTATTTTTGGATTGTCCGCCAAGCCACCACGACAAAATGATATATGTATGTGTTTACTTCTCTTCAATAAATTTTGATAAGGATATAAATTTTATATTAGAAAGCAAAAAAGTTGGTCTTTCGTTTTCTTTATAAAAAACACAAAGCTTAATAGAGATTAATGCAAAAAAAAACCCTCAAAGTTGTCCTTTTTTGCATATCAACCCTCCACATAAAAAATAATCCAAGTCAATACCATGAAATTAAAACTCACCCGCAATATAGCTCTCGGCCATATTGATGACATGGCAGCCGTCAACGCCTCACAGAAAACTTAACGGCATCTTAAACGCATCGTTTTGCACCTGAAAATTACTGCAAAATAACCCTCAAAGTCGCAAATTTTTTGCAAAATAACCCTTCAACTACAAAAATACAGGTCAATATCGCGAACTCAAAAGTCACTCCTAATATAATCCTTGGTCGTATATAGATTTGTGTTATTTTGTATTTATATAATTAAAACTACGTCACTAAGCAAGAATTATGCAATATAAGCCCCTTAAAAAAATCTGACTTTGGTTTTATGCTCTTAGAGATTTGTTTCAAGATGGAATGAAGCTGGAAAATATTTCGTCTCAAAAGCCCCTTAATCTCAAAACAAAGACTTACTCACATTATAAAAAGAATTTAATTTTAATTTTTGTTAATTCCAAAAGTAAAGTATATTACTAAAAAGAGCTATTTTTAAATTAATTTATTATTTGTAAAAGAGCAGCTCCATTTTTAAATTAACTTAAAAGAGCTAGTTTGAAACCCATTTGGGTATATGAAAAATAAAATATTAAAACTTTTTATATATTTAATTAATCTTTTATTTGTTGAACCAATCAATATATGACAAGTGTAGATAAGATCTCTCATATGTTTTTTATATGAGAAACATATCTAACTTATCTCTTCTCTTTTCTAATTTTTTCTACATTTTAATAGAGAGTCTCTAAGTGAGAGATTCTCAATCTGTTAGCGAGAAGGTTTGAGATCTTTGATGTAGATGCTGCGTCAGTTTTTGTTAGCATATTTGTGTATATCTTGTAGCATATTGTTAAGATATATTCTAGTTAGATTGAGATCTTGTAAAGTCTATATATTGTATCTCTCGTCGATCAATTAAAGAGAACAAATTCCAAAGCTTGAACCTTGGTATCAGAGCCTAAAAGCTTAAAATTAAACAAAAATGTCTGAGACCGGAATAGTCAAGACAGAACAGGTGAACGCGTCAAAGTCGATACCAGCAACGTATGTATCAACTGGCGGCGAACGAGAACGCTGGAGCAATAATCGCTCAGGTTTAGGGGGGTTTATTAGTTCAAGGATTTTGATGGATTTAGAAATCCAAGTAAAATCATGTGTTATTCAATCATTGATTTTTAAAAAGATTTCTAAATCATGTGTTATTGGTTCTATTATTTGTAAATACTAATTAAAATCATGTGTTATTCGTTTAATGATTTATTGTTGGATTTCAAAATCCACATTATATTTTGAATGGATTTGAATGGATTTGAAAGTGAAGAATAGAAGAATTCAAATCCGTGGTTAAAACATGTTATTTCAAAATCCATATGTATTGATTTCAAATTCCATAAGAATTTTCAAATCCTATATGGATTTACAAATCAATGAACCAATAAAGCCCCTAGTTCAATGGTGACAACTTTGATGAGTGGGCTCAGGCGGTGAGGACAGCACTGCGAGTCAAGAAGAAGTTTGGATTTATGCAATATAAACATATTCTCTCTTCTTCCGTACAGAAAAACAAATAAGTTAATTTGTCAAGAGTTTAGAATATGATTATTTAAATATATTTAAAAAATTAATTACTTGTTTAAATTATATAATTATAAAAAATAAATTCAAAGAAATTAAAATTTTCAATTATATAATAAAAAATTATTTAGATTTTGGATTGAATTAGTAAGTATTTTGGATAATTATTGATTTTCTACTTGTTACGATTTTAAATATAGATATATTGATTTTTTTCAATTTGCCAACATATTATTTATATATATATATATATATATATATATATACTTTTTCATTTTTAAATTAATATCGAATATAAAATGTATAAAAGTTTGGATATTACTATATTCTTTCATTTATGTTTTGATAAGGCTATTTTTCTCATCGTTTTTTTTTTCATTTTACAGAATTTTAGCGTTTTCCTTCACTCCAAATTTAACAAACATTTGAACTGTATTCTTTAGTTTAGATAAATTCTAAATCTTTTATTTAGCGGAATTAAACTTCTCCACTCTAATCGTGGATCTTTAATTGTTTATCCAAACTCAACTTCAATTTCTAATAAATAATAATTAAGTAGTGATGCTCTAGTGGTTGAAGGATTCGCTTTAAAAGCATTATTGTGACAAAGTTTAAACCCTTCCACTACAATTTCAATCATCCTTAGCCACTCTTAGACGTCTTCTGTGACAAGAAAATTTGAATTTCTTTTGACTTCAGCGGATTAGTGTATGATTTGGCAAAAATTTTATATACAGAATACACCAAAAAAATATGACAAAAATAAGAGTACACAATTTTGGGATCTTCTATCATCAAAATCTTCATCGGTATTTTAGACTGTAAAGTGTCACGTTGTTGATTATATATTTCTGGTTTAGAATTCAAAAATGAAATGATTTAATCTTCATTTGATATGAAGACATTAAAATTTAAGTAATTTGATATTGACTTTATAGTTACCGAGATATTCAGATATAAGTTTAGCCTTTCTTTTTTGAAAGGATTACATCATATAGCTTTCATTAGATATGAGCATATAGCAGGTTCTGAAAGGATTTACACATGCAAAATTTCAGAGGTCATTGCACATATCGAGTGAAATATTTTCAACTATCTATCAAGTATAAAGTCTCCAGAACAAGGCTCGGAATATGTACATAATTTGATTCTAACTAGGTAAATACTCACGTTACCTCTGCAGAATATTTTGGTAAAGTTTTTTTGGTTAAACATAAATTATAATTAGTAATGTTAATGGTTAGTTTGTCTTCCATATCTTTGTATACGAGTATAGTTTTAGAAAAAAAATTTGTTTCATTAGTTTTGATTTTGAGATAGTATTTGTAATTTATATATTTATATAATTTAATTTAATTTTATTATTATCATTTTCAGTAATATTTTAAATAGTTTATTCCAAACATCATTATAATTACTCAATTAACTTTGCTTTGGAAACTTTTTTTTTGGTCAAGAAAAATAGAATTATTCAAATCAGAAAACGGTACAAGTGCCGACTTAGCAAGATAATCCGATTTGGCATTATTCGATCGTGGAATAAAAGAGAAAATAATATTCGAAAAAAATTTGGAAACTAATTATGAATTTATGATTAAAAGAAAAGTACCTAATACTCACATTCATCTTCATAATGATTGATTACCACTCTGTCTTCAATGAACCCACTTATTTAATTTTTTGCCATTTATTTTTATAAATTATTTAAAAATCAAATAAAAGTTAAATTATCATATAAGGATTTTTGTTTTTTGAAAATTTGATTTTTTTAAGAGAAAATTACTATAAAAAGGAAATGTTTAAAAATAATCGAAAATTTAAATAACTCTTTACAAAAAAAATTTTAAAAATGAAGAACTTTTTAAAAAATAGAGTAAAATTTAAATTACTATAAAAGAATATTTTCTAAAATTTTGAATATATTAAGAGAAAATATTTACTTTTAAAAATTTTAAACTAAAAAAAAAAGAAAATTAAATCATTAATAAAAACTAAGAAAATAATTTTGTGGAGATAATTGTAATGTATAATTGTCATTATCTTCAATTTATAACATATTTAAAAATATCAAGATAATAACATATGAAAAATATTCAATAAAAATTATACTATATATAAAGGATTCTGGAAAATATTTGTACTATTGGAACCAATATAAATACAAGAATTGAAATCAATAAACAATTCTTCAGATTTCTTAATCTTTTATAAATTATGGATATATAATCAACAATAAAACATACTTGCATACGTGAGATATCACATTTACGGATTTACTACATAAACAAAAATGTCACGATCTGGTGTTTTAATTTTTTTTACCGCACATGGTGTGGGGTAGCTCTCTAGTAACATATTATAAAAGAAGCAGTAATGGGTGGAAAATTCAAACCGCATCTATTATTTTGAAAGTTGGAAGATCAACTACTATGTAGAATTATCTTTAAATTAAATATTACTAGATGAGTACCCGCACATACGCGCAAGTTTTGTTTCATTCGGGTTTGTTTTAGGTTTTCATTCACATATTGTTTTAAAATAGAATGTGTATTTTTTTAACTAACCTAAACTTTTATATTGTGTGAAAACATTTAAAAGTGGGAGATAGATAATATAGTTAGAAGAACATGCTCAATCTTTCATAATAAACTATTTTAATAGGTTTAAAATTAGTATTTCTCAAACTTTTTTGTTTTAAATGTATTAACTTTTTTTATTCGTCATAGCCAGTTGCATTTTTCTAAACATGTGATTTCATATATATAATTGTTATGTATTTTGATTTTGAAATCTCTCTATAACACAAGCCCTTTTAAATATGAGTAATTTGTACTCATAACATTCGCAAAATATTAATTTTTAAAAGTAGTTTCGCCCAAAAAATATTAGCATCGTATTTTTCGATTTCTAAGCTTGATTTATGAGTTCTTTTGTAAAACATATAACATCAACAAATTTAAACTTTCCCGTCCCTTATTTTTTCTAGAGAAACACTTGTTTTAAAATATATAATTAATAATAATATATATATATATATATATAGAGAGAGAGAGAGAGAGAGAGAGAGAGGACGACCGAAATTTAAACAAAATTAAATTTCCACTGAAGAAATTAAGAAAAATAGTGAACTTTTCATATTTCTTTTAAAAAAAGATACAAATATATTGCCACATGTCACCTTTTAGTGTGCTGACGTATCATCTTTTGGAGAGATGCCTTCAACTTTTGAGACGACTTAACATCTAATTACGTGTTTTTCTAATATGTTAAATTTGATAATGTTTGTATTTTTAATTTAATGATTTTTGCCATGCTGACGTGTCACTCTCTCCTTGACGTGTCATCGGGAGAGTCCTATTCTTCTACTTGCCTCTGTGCACGACTGTGGGGTTAGAACTGTGGACGACTTGCCTCTGTGGAAGAACTCAGCAGAACACTTAACCCGAGGCTTGTTGAGACCGCGATATATGGCTGTTTTCAAGACATCATACCTCTTTTCCGGGTCCTGCTTTCAAAGCAACCAGAAGGTTCATCTTAAGATATGTTTTTCAAGCTTCGATCAACCCCATTCAGCAAGAACGCAACCGGCGCAGACATGGTGAGCCACCCAAATCACCTGAGAATCTACTTTAATGCATTGATCAACTTATCCAAAATAGGCTCAGCACATTGCAGACCACCGGGAACTCAAAGTAAACGAATGGGTTGTCCATATGGTTTGCAAACTCGGTTTGATTAGGCGCTTGGTTTCTAATCTTAATAAGCTTCATACTTCTATAATTTTACATTTATTCGAATTTTTTTTTATTGAAAAGGCTTAAACGCATGCTCTCCCAAACATATTCAAGGCACGGGTTCTCTAGGTATCTTTTGGATGTTTACGGAGTTCATGTTGATCTCAGGCCAATTGTGCTAAAATAAAATCAAACACTCGGTATAATTAGGGCTGGGCACGAGGCAAGTATTTGCTAATTAAGTATTTGTTATCCGGTTTGATCCGTTCAAGTAATTGATTTTTTTTACTTGGTCTTGATCCATCCAAAACAAGTATTCATGAAAACAATTACCCGCTAAAAAAATGAATACTCGCCAAGTACTTGACCCGGCTTGTTACTCGTCCTAAAACTTGAACCTGAGATACTTGTTACTTGTCTTTGAAATACTTGAATCAAAACTACAATTCCATAATAACTAAAGTCTCAAAACATCCTAAAATCAGTTTATTTAAGATAATATCATAAAAACGAGGAGTTAACCTAATGAGCGAAGTTACAACCAAGGAAGAAATATCGAGCAGGAAGATATTCTACGCAGCCTTTAAAAATTTTGGGTTTTAGTTTTTGGGTTTATTGGTTAACTGTCATTTTAGGTATATTTAGTTATTGGGTTTTAATGTTATTGAATCTTAAAGTGATTGGTTTATTACTGATATGCTCAAATATAATACCCTAAAAGTACTAAAGCAGTAATTATAGTATGTTAGGGGTCGAACCACAAAGACTCAAGAATTCACTCAATAGATATAAACACTCAAATTAAGCTAAGCGAACAAACTAATGCAGGAAATAAGCAGCATAATATAAAAGTTGTGAAATTCAATAGGAGGAAAATAGGTTCAGGGTATTTCTCAGGAAATCAAAGAATGCAGGCAAATCAATCAATCAGGATTCAGATTTAGCACGGTTCTTGAACTCAAAACACTAAGCTATAATTAACCAACTGTCGTTGCGAGAATTATCTAAATCTAAATCCTTGAATCCCAAATTTCTTTGCAAATTCTAAAGATCTAAACCAGCTTTAAAGTTTAGGTTTGATATGTTCACAAAACAACTAAACCAAATTTCTTTGCGGATAGTTATTTTACTCACCCTAGGGTTGTCAGGTTTCCAATCACACTCTCGTGTCTAATTTATCAACCTAAGATCTAAATTCCAGATTCGTCAACCTAGAACTAGCTTTGAGAACAACCTATGGTTAAGAACTAATTCAGATTATGAATCCTAATAGATCAACTTATCTAACAAGCCATGAAATCCTTTAATTATGAGAAAACCTTAAACCTAAGAGAGATCTACTCAGACATGATCAATGAAACAGAAATCATAATTGAATAGAATTGCATAGAATAAATCAAGAGTAAACAAGGGTTCAGAATTGTCTCCCACAAAAACCCAGAACCAATCTCTCTCAAAGTATTCAAAATAATGATAAAAACCCTCTCTCCAAATGGCTGAAAAATATAATTATAATGCTAAAACACGTTTTGGGCTTTATTGTAAATAATAGTCTTCTAGGCCAAGTTGCAGAATCTTCAAACTTGTAAAATCACGTATTTTCTTTTCCTGCAGTCGGTGTCATCGATACTGGGTTGGTGTCGGTCGACACCAGGACTCTGTGCTCGCCAGACTGGACTATCTTCACAAAAACTGGTATAACTTTTGATCGCACAATTGGAATGGCCTCAAACCACTTCCAAATGAAAGCTAATCCATTGATCTGTCTTGTATCCAAATTTGAGCTCAATCCAACGGTGGAAAATTATTCAACCAACGCCAAAAAACTCCAGAATGCTCCAAAATTTCTAATTAAGCTTCAAATGTGCTAAAACCTGAAAAGAATCAAAAAGACTACAAAAACACTGGAAACACTCTAAAAACACTCTATATCATGGGTAAAAATGGGTAAAAACCATGATATATCAATTACACAATAGCTAAGGTAGAGAGTATCAAGTATCAAGTAATTTTCGTATCAAGTATCACATATCAAGTAACAAAGCAAGTAACATGGCAGGTACCAAAAAAAATTATGATACTTGACTTGTACTTGCAAGTAATGGAATAAGCTTACTTGTTACCCGACTTGACTATAACTAATATTTGAATTTTCAAGCCGAATACGTATCGAATAGCAGGTACGAACCGAGTAAGGAGTAATTATGTCCAGTCCTACTCAATAAACCGGATTTTGCTCCAAAATTGTAACATGCACTTATTCGATCGTCTAATACTACTTCTAGTCACAGTAAGATGTATGTTATGTATTCATTCCACTTCCCAAACACTACTTCTAGTCACAGTACGATGTAGGTTATTTATTCATTTCCACTTCCCAAACACCTAAGGCAATACATATACACACTTTTAGCACCACTAGACGTGTAAGTGATGTTCTTAGCAGCATATCTTTCTAAGGATTAGACGTGTCCTAATTCAGAGTTTTAGGGCCAAGAAAATTATATGTTATAACATATTGGAGGGCCAAGAAGAAAAAACAAATCTAGGGCCTTATTTCAATGTTAAAAAAATAAAAATTCTTGGATCACTTTTTGTGAAACATGTTTTGAAATTATGTATGGGAATAAAACAGAGGCCCCTCTTGCCTACATATGGACGGTCTTGGGCTCTAACTATCGGTATCTAGAAATTATCCATCTAACACTACCAGTCCAATAGTAGAAAAAAATATAAACTAAGACAGCATAACTGTTTAAAAGATGTATGTAATTATGTTAGTGATAATAAATCAGTGATTCTTAACTCATATGTTAGCTAAAAAGTGAAATATAAAAATAATCTAGTGAACGAATATTTGAAAGAACTGAATTGATTAAAATTTTGCTGAATAACCAAAACGCTAAAAATTTAAATTTTAGAAATTAATAATGTATTCGTTTCTCTATTAAAAATTTTAAAACGGAATCACTTTATAAAGACGTGAAATATGAGAACCTGATAAACTCTCTGAATAATGAATGATAGCAGAATATCATCTTTAAAACGTGGAAACACTAAAATTGGTATACCATTCATCACCATTTCGGGATTTTATTTCCGAATAACTCTTTTTATGTAATAGTTTTCCTATGGCTAAATGTAAAGAAAAATGAATAAATAAAATGCAAAATAACAACATATCAAATTGCTGACTTGCTGTCGATGATCTTATATTCCATTTCCAAATTCACTACAATCCAATTTTCTCTTCCTTAATTTTTTTTCGTACTTCCCTTCCTTATTATTTTTTGGTAAATTAGGTTGTGGTATTTCTTTATTCTAGCAATGATATTTTCTATTTACCCATATTTTTTTCTAAAGTCTTATTTTCCTGTTTCTTTATCCACTAAAATCATCTCTTACATTTTCATTCCTATTTTCAATATACATTCAATTCTATGTATTCTAATGTAAGAATGTTAATAAATGTTATTATTTAGGTTTTCATTTTTGTTTTTTCAGAACAAAAAAAAACGAAAACAATTCTACTAAAAACTTATCTAATATAAATTTGTGACAATATATTGTAACCATTAGATTATACTCAAAATTTATATGAGTGATAAGAATTTTTTATATTAATAATTGTTCAGCCATACAATGATATAGTTTTAAATTACTGAAAATTTTAAAATTTTATTAGAGCGAAATTTTACGTCCCAAATCCGCTTAAGGATATTCAAGGAAATATGGACCGAGTCCGAGAAGCTTATCCACAAACACTTGGACATTTTTAACTCCTTTTTGTATATTTTCCGAAATATTTTAGAAGGTAGGAGAATGTCTTAGAGCCTTGTAGAAGACGTAGAGAAGTGTAGAATCATCTAGAGAATCGATCTCCACCATTAGATAGATTCAATCTCCTGATAGTTGCATATTTTACATAGTTTTATAGGTCATATTATTTAGTTTTTACTTCACTTATCGCATTTAGTTAGCATTTATGCATCGATTTTAGGATTTTTAGGGTCATGACATGCATCTAGGGACTTTAGGTTTGTTTCCATGCATTCGCATCGCATTTTGTTTGTTTTTGTAGGTTTTGTGGAGTGTGGGCACTTAAGCAACTAAGTAGAGAAGCAACCAAGAAGAGAAGGAGAGTTTTCGAAACCTTACAGCGGTTACATCCAGCAGGTGCTCCAGGCCGATCCTCACCAGCGGCCATGCCAACCGGTCTCCTCTGGCCGGTTTGGATTCGACGTCTGAAACTTCGGAAACAGCCAACACCTTCCAGCGGGATCACGTGGCCGATCCTCACCAGCGGCCATTCCTACCGGGCACGCCTGACCGCTGCCGAGCAGACACAACCCAACTTTGCCGGGTCAGTACCCGGTTTGTTCCGGGTTGAACCGGTTCGTCCACCCTAGACATAAATACCAACTTTTCCTAATTATAAGAGAGAGAGCTGGGCATGTTTCTTTTCTCTTCTTCTTGAGTTCTAAACTAAAAACTTGTATAGATCTTTGAGTTTAATGCATTTTCTTTGGATTTTCTTCTAAATTATGCTTAGTTTCATCTTTAGCTTCATTTCTATGGTTTTATTTTTGGATTTGAGTTAATATTGTTGAGTTGACTTTTTTGTATGTTCTTGATAAAATTCTGGATTTTCATGTTTGTGTTGTTTTTCTTAGCTTGAATCATCTTGTTTTCATCTTGTAAGCATGTTTAGTTCTAGACTTTTTATGTGTTTAAGTGTAAAAATTATGGTTAGTGAGTAGTCTTTTAAGAATTCTTGGGTATGGTAGATTAGGATGGTTCTTGACTTGTTCTTGATGTTTAGGAGCTAGATTCTTTGTATTCTTTACTCATTGAGTGTTCTTAATGCTAAAATAGCCTTGATCAAGTTAGTTTTGATACTTAGAAGTTTTAACCATTGGGAAATGTTGTTAGAATTTTGGAATGAATTCAATGAGTGCTTTTCATACCTTAGCCAATGGGAATTGATGTTTAAGATGAATTGTGGCTATTTAGACTTGAGTTTAATGCTTCATTGTCTTTGAATTACGAACGGGAGTTCTTGTTAATTGATAGACATTGAAAGGGATCTTTACCACGGGAGTGGATTGATCTTTAGAAGTGTTCTTAGGCTAAAAGAATGCATTTGGTTGAATGTTTGAATGTCTTGAACAAGTTAGGAATCATTCGAAGTCGATTACCTTACCCAAGGATTCGTTTGTGTATTATTGTTTTAAACCGAACATCGTAATTTGCTCTTGTTTGATCATTTGAACCTTAACTTGCATTGTTAGAATTATGTCACTTATATTTCGTTATATTTTTAGTTATGCCATGTTTTAGTTTATTTTCATAATTGCTTTTAAGTTTACATCTTTAATTTTTATTAGTTCACTTAAGTATTACAAAACCAAGAACTTATTCCGCTTAGATTAAACGAGATTCTGTAGTTTCGGTGTGTTATTCTTGTTTCCCTGTGGATCGATACCCTAAGTGCTATAACGATACACCATTATTGTGGTGTTAGCACATCGGGTTAATTGGTGTGCTAGAGCCTAAAAAACTCTACTATCAATTTGCCTCGAGGCGTATGAAAGCTCAAAAATCTACAAAGAGAAAACAAAAGCGTTTCATGATAAAAAGATCATCAAGAGGGATTTCAAAGTTGGAGACAACGTTCTGTTGTTTAACTCCCGGTTGAAGCTGTTTCCCGGGAAGCTCAAATCTCGATGGTCTGGACCGTTTAAGATCACTCAAGTGATGCCATATGGGGCAATTGTTCTGATGGGTAAAAGTGGGGAAGAGTTTACGGTTAATGGGCAGCGTCTGAAACCTTATTTGGGAGAAGTGATAAACGAAGAGGGAACCAC
Organism: Crucihimalaya himalaica; assembly: GCA_004349715.1. NCBI lineage: Eukaryota > Viridiplantae > Streptophyta > Magnoliopsida > Brassicales > Brassicaceae > Crucihimalaya > Crucihimalaya himalaica. The sequence goes on along the minus strand of SMJT01000040.1, from coordinate 1,310,174 downwards.
GGCTTCCTTCTCGGATCCCCAACAACCCTAAAATTATTTTTTTTGGGACGTCAAGCTTAGTGACGTAAAACAAGCGCGCTTGGGAGGCATTCCCATGGTATTCTTGTATATAGCTTGTTTTAAATCTTATATAACGTATTTTGTGTGTTGTATGATGTTTTACATGAATAGGTGGTTTCGGAATAAGGAAGATCATCATTGAGCAGAAATTTTCAGAAAAAGAGAGGCACGGTATCGACTGACGTATCGACCACATACGGGTTGATACATGTGTATCGAGTGCCGTATCGACCAAAAACGGGTCGGTAATTCTGCAGAAGAAAACTGAAAAACAGCGAGTGTGGTATCGACCAACGTATCGACCAAACACGGGTCGATACGTATTTATCGACCGACGTATCGACCGCAAACGGGTCGATACCGATCGAGGTAAGCGAATTTTTTTTTGGTTTTTAACCCAGTTTGACCGGTCAAACCTCTTCCTTATCTCTTTCAAAATCGATTTCTTCCTCCCTCCTTCAATCTCTTTCACGATTTCTCTTTCAAAAACACACACATCTTTTTCAATTCTCAACCAATTTCAACGATTTTTGATTGCCCAAACTCGAAAATCTTGTCTCCATCGAGATTTACTATCTTCATCTTCGATTCCTTAACTTCACCCATTCAAAATCCAAGGTATGAACTCGATTTCACTTCTCTTTACACTAACCTTACATTTCCGATTTTAGTCAAGGGAGGTTCGATTTAGCACTTGCTTGAGCATTAGTGATACCAATTGATGATTAAATCGAATCCCTAGGTTGAAATTGATGAGAAACATGAAAAATTTTGAATTTTGGTGAAGTTATGGTTCTTGAGAATTAGGAAATCGAAAATTTTGGGGAAAACTTGATACATGTGGTTTCATAAGATTGAATTGAGTCCTTTATGCTTACTTGTAGGAGACTAGCAAGTTTGGAGATTGTTTGATCTTAAATGTTGTATTTTTGGACTTGATAGAATGGTGAATTGGCGATTTGTGTTGAATTGGTTTTGGCTTAGAATGTGATGATATTATCGACTTGGTAACTTCCTATTGTGTGCTTCTCTTGCAGGTACAAATGGTACGACAAAAGAAGAAGGCTACACAAACATTAGCCCAAGCGGTAGCGGCTAAGAAAAAAGGAAAGAAAGTTGTTATCGAAGAAAGCGAGAGCGAGGATGGATATGGGGTTGGAATGGCGAGTGAAAGTGACGATGAAATCCCCATAAGCCCGAAAGGAAAAGGCAAGAAGGTGGATTCAAAAAGAGAAAAAGCTACAAAGAGTGTTGCGAAAAAACCAAAGAAAAAAGCGGGAACCTATGCCGAATATCTTGAGAAATTTCGATCCATTCCATTCGAGCAAACAAGGTACCTCGATCAAACTTTGCTAGAGGAAATGGGATTGTATGAGGATGTGATGACACTCTTCAGAAACATGGGATTGGAGCAGTTTGTACTAATGAAAGAGTATGCCTACCATATGGAAACTCTACAATTCCTCATCTCGCTCAAATGTCATATCAACAAGGGTTCAAGAGAAGAAGTAGACCAAGACCCGGGAGAGATAGAATTCAAGGTAAATGGTATCCAATATGTGGTGAAGCTGAGAGACATACAAAGGGTATATGGTTTCAGGAAAGGATACTATAACTTGATGAGCTACAATAAACATCAAGCTGCTTATGTATGGGAGATGATTGGGAATGGACGGTTCGATGGAGCTAAAACTAGAGCAGCTCACATGAGAAATCCAGCTCTCCGGTACGTCCAAAAGGTACTCTCAAACACCATGTTCGCTAGAAAGGAGAGTAGCGTCATAAAACAGGATGAGATGTCTCTTATGATAATGGGAATGAAGCCAATTCTAGGAACATTCGAAGATGGAACAGAGATACATGATCCTGGACATGATGTCGATATGTCCATGCTGTTTGTGAAGACTTTGTTGGACTACCGCTCTACCACTTGGAAGTCTAAGAACGCCATAGCATTGAAATTTGGAGGTATGATCACTCCTTTACTCAGATTCTGTGGAGTAGAGTTGACAGATGTAAGGGTTAAACTGCCAACCATTGACACCGCCTACCTCACAAACGCAAAGTACCTCAAAGGCTACATAGGAAGCCGAGTAGCTTATGGATTTGATCTCAGATATGGAGACCCTCAGAAGATTTTGTTGCCATGTCCTGAGGCAACGACACTTCTAATCAGGGAGAACCTCCTCTTCAAACCTAGTATGAACTTGCTCTATAACCCGGAAAGGGATGGTCATCTTCGGTTTATTCAAGGGAAAGAAATAGGGCGTCAGAGAGTTCAAGGGAGAACACAACCAGCACCTTCGAGAGAAGCATCTCCATCGCCCATTGCCTCCAAACCAAAGGGTAGCAAAAGGTACCAATTTCGACCTTTTGATGATCCAATTGCTAACAAGGCTCTTGATGAAGCGCATAGGAACACCGAGCGTCTACAAAAGTGGAACAAATGGCAAGACAGGGCCATAAAAGGGTTAGTAGCAACGGTGAAGAAACTGAAGAAGACGGTGAAGAAGCTGAAGGCAAAGCTTCAAGTTTCCAGCTCATCAAGCGAAGAGGATAATGAAGAAGTAGCTGAGGATTCCGAGGAAGAAGCAACCGAAGAGGTGGACGCCCAAGACCCAACTCGCCACTCATTTGCTGGAGCATTCGGCACTCCAATGGATGTCCACGACCCGCCACGCGCATCTTCACATGAGCGTCAAAACCGCAAAAGGAGAGCCACTAAATCACCTTCGAGCAGCGGTTCTAGCAACCCACCACTCACCATGGAGTTCTCGTCATCATCATCATACTCCACCCAATTCTAGGTATCATCTTAGTTAGCCTAAGTCCTAATAACTCTTATTTCCGTTCTTATTTTCACACCGAGTCGATGTGATTTAAGTTCGGGGGAGTAGAGTACTCTTTATTGTTTTTGGTACTTTTATTTTAGTGTGTTTGATACATCTTTATTTCTCTACTTTGACTATCTATTTTGGATAATTTTTTTAGTATCATACATTGCATTTTAATCATGCATACCACACCTAAAAAAAAAAAAAAAAAAAAGAGAGTTCCATTTGCATTAAGGGGATAATGATTACAATACCATATATAAGTTTGACCTCATGATTAGATTCAAAGCCCTTTCTCAAAGTTAAGCGTTGCACTAGTCGATTTCGAAAACTCGGTAAAACTTTCAAAAAAAACATTTTCACAAAAGTTTTCAAACAACTCTATGAATTTGGTCTTAAATGAATTTAATTTTATTATTCATGGCTCTTCTATGCATTCTCATGATTAAACATCCGGTTTTATACTTAACTTGTTGCTAATCTCTTGCATCCGGATGTATCCATTTTCCCAAGAACCCTTATCCATCTCTTCTAGCTCCATCATGAACTAGTGTGTGAGGTCTCTAGGCATGTGCAAAATCTTGAGAGTATCGGGAACGACAGCGGTAAGTTCTCATTGAGTCTAGAACCTATATGAAATTATTAAATGGGTTAGTCTTGATTTGTGAAAAGAGGGAAAGTGAAGTAAAAAGGGGATTTGGTTATTTTCTCTAGGATTGAACTAAATCGAATAGGCTTGGCTATACATAAAAAAAAAAAAGGGGTAAAGAAAAATAGAAAGATATCAAAAGAGTCATAGCAAAAATTCAGTATCCTAAGAGTTTATAAAGGATTATGATGATTGTGGTTGAGGCTTAATCATAAATATGGGTTGTAGGAGGCATTTAATAACTTAGTTCCTCAAAGAAGAAACGAGATTGGGATTCGAATAAGTCAATGGTAATTTACCGTTGTATGCATAAATTGTTCCCTTTCTTAGATAAATTTTGCATAATGCCTAATGTTGTTATACCTTTGAGAGTAAACCACTAAAAACCCAAAAACCGCATCTTCATCATATCACTTATCCTTGATACCAAGCCAATTGAGAATGATAGATTATCCATGAGTAATACCGCACTTTAATGTTTAATGAATGTTAAAGAGTTGTTTGGAACTAAATGTGATATTTTCATGTTATATACAGAGAGTACGAGGAACTAAAAGTTTTGATTTGTGCAACATTTAACTTTCTTAAAGGACTTTGCATTTCATCCTTTGCTTGAACTTTTTGGTTATGAATCCCTACTCATTCATTCACTCCCATTCATCCTTATCATTGTTTGCTTGAGGACAAGCAAAAGGCAAGTTCGGGGGTGTTGATATGTGCATATATTGCATGCATTTAGAGTATATTTTCATTCCTTTTTGTGCACATATAAGTTAGTTTTGTATCATATTGCATTGATTTTATTCTTATTTGGATCATGAGTCTCATCTTAGAGTCCTAGGTGTATATATGTCCATTTGCCTTGTGTTTTCTTTGTTTTTATGTGTTTAGGACTTGGTGACACTTGGATGAACCAATTTGGAGCATGAAGGAGTGAAGTCAAACCATTAAAGAAGAAACAAATCAAGGAGGAAGTTGATCAAAAGAGACAACAACTCGTAGGAGTCATATCGAGTCAAGTATCGACCACATACGGGTCGATACCTGTTATACCGACCCACTTATCGACCTCATACAGGTCGATAACGCTGAAATCAGAAGATGGTCAATTCCAGAAAAACTTATCGACCCAAGTATCGACCAAAAACAGGTCGATATCCACGTACCGACCGGCGTATCGACCCCATATAGGTCGATAAGTTTGAAGACAAAAACTGGGTATCAGCGCGTGTCATACCGACTGACGTATCGACCAAACACGGGTCGATATCGATTTACCGAGCCACGTATCGACCGCAAACGGGTCGATACCATTGTAATAATTCGAGTTCTTCTTCTTTTAAAGACACTTTTGGACCACTTTAGAGACATCCACTATCTCATATCTAAAAGACACGAACAAGAAACATTTTCCTCTCTAGCTTTGAGAGTTTGTATTGATCAAATCTTTTTAATCTATGGTTTGATTTTAATTTCTTTCTAGATTATGCTTAATCTTGTCTTTAGCTTCATTTCTATGGTTTTATCTTTGGATTTGAGTCAATATTCATGAGTTGACTTTTCATGTTCTTGAGTAGATTCAGGTTTTTCATGTTTGTGTTGTTCTTTTTAGTTTGAATCATCTTGTTTTCATCTTGTAAGCATGTTTAATTCTAGACTTTTTATGTGTTTAAGTGTAAAAATTATGGTTAGTGAGTAGTCTTTTAAGAATTCTTGGGTATGGTAGATTAGGATGATTCTTGACTTGTTCTTGATGTTTAGGAGCTAGATTCTTTGTATTCTTTACTCATTGAGTGTTCTTAATGCTAAAATAACCTTGATCAAGTTAGTTTTGATACTTAGAAGTTTTAACCATTGAGAAATGTTGTTAGAACTTTGGAATGAATTCAATGAGTGCTTTTCATACCTTAGCCAATGGGAATTGATGTTTAAGATGAATTGTGGCTATTTAGACTTGAGTTTAATGCTTCATTGTCTTTGAATTACGAACGGGAGTTTTTGTTAATTGATAGACATTGAAAGGGATCTTTACCACGGGAGTGGATTGATCTTTAGTAGTACTCTTAGGCTAAAAGAATGCATTTTGTTGAATGTTTGAACATCTTGAACAAGTTAGGAGTCATCCGAAGTCGATAACCTTACCCAAGGATTCGTTTGTGTAATATCGTATTAAATCGAAAACCATCATTTGTACTTGTTTGACTATTTGAACTTTAAATCTTGCCGTTAAATTTATGTCATTTGCTTATCACCATATGTTTTAGTCTCACCCTGTTTTAGCTTATTTTCTATCCTTGCATTTAAATTTCCGTCTTTACTTATTATTAGGTAGTTAAACAATTCACTACACACGAAAACCCTATCCGCCTAGATTAAACGAAATTCTGTATTCTTGGTGTGTTATTCTTGTTTCCCTGTGGATCGATACCCTAAGTGCTATAACGATACACCATTATTGTGGTGTTAGCACATCGGGTTAATTGGTGTGCTAGAGCCTAAAAACTCGGCTATCATCTCCACCGTCCATTATGGAGGTGAACTTGTATATAAAGGGGTTGGATCCCTCATTTGTAACAATCCAAGCATTTCCAAGCAATACAAGCACACTTCTCTAAAGTTCTCTCTAAAGCTCGTATAATGTTAAATTTCTTTTTAAGTTCTTTCGGAGTTAGGTTGACTTAGCAACCACGAAGGCGGAAAGGTGCTAAGGCCACACGTTCTGAGTTCGGGAGGAATCAGTCCATGACAGTTGGTATCAGAGCCATGTTCAATCGAGAGTTGGGAGAAAAGTCTGTTCATGGAGATGATGGCTAAGGAAAACCAAATTGAGGAAATTTCCCTATCCGACGAGCGCAGACGTGAAACCACGACCAATAAAGGGAATAGGCAGAGGGATAAGAGTATATCCCGAGAAGCTTTGGGAAAGGTCGTGATAGCGATTGGGGAGAAGCTTGAGAGGGTCGAGCATGCTACCGATATGCTCAAGAATCACATGTTTGGGGAGTTGGAAGAAGTGAAGAAATCTTTCTCTGACACGGATTCTCGTTTGATTCAGTTGGAAAAGACGTTGCGGGTACCATCCGGACCTTGCGAGAAGGCATCGAGGGACGAACGCAAGGTTCACTGCGATGGAGGAAGAGGTGACATTGTGCAAGAAGGCCGCTGCCAATATAATAATGGTTCCCATGGCCGGAGCTGGTCGTGTGGACTTCCCTATACCAGCTTGATTTAATGGAGTGAGGGATACTAAGGAAGTGAAGAACTTCATATGGCAGATGCAACAAAACTTTGACAATCTCAATCTTGTAGATGAGGTGGCGAAGATTAAGGCTAAGACATCGTATCTCTCGGATACCGCCATGATATGGTGGCAAAGGAAGCATGTGGATATTGAACGGGGAACTTGTCGGATCGACACTTGGGAAGAGTTAAAGAAAGAGCTTAAACGACTATTCTACATGGAGAATATTGTGTATGAAACCCGAAAGAAGTTAAGGAAACTACGACAAAAAAGTACGATTCGGGAGTATGTTGAAGAATTTACTACCCTTACGTTTCAAATTCCTAACTTGTCGGACGAGGATCTCATGTTTTACTTCACTGACAGACTACAAAACTGGGCAAAACAAGAGTTACAACGAAGAGGAGTTCAGTCTGTCGATGAAGGCATTGTGGTAGCCGAGTTGTTGGTCGACTTTCGTTTCCATGGTCCTCTCGAGTCGTTTAGGAAGAAGAAGAAAGTCATACCTAAGAATGGGCGAGAGAGACGGGATCAAGTTCGATCATCTAACCCAAATGAATTCGAGAAGAATCCAAGAAGGGAGGAGTTCGAAACTAAGAAGAGGTCGTTCGTACCTAAGGGTGGATGTTTCGTGTGTAAGAGACCGCACCCAATGAATGAATATCCGAAGATAGGATCGTTGTCTGCGATAATCGAGCAGCATGAGGCGGAGACTGACAAGGACAAACGGGTAACTTGAAATCACTACAACTCCTTAACGCCCTCAAAGCTCATCCTGTTGGGAAATCTCCGAACAAGAGACTCATGTATATTGAAGATCGGATCAATGGAAAGTCTACTCAGGTGATGGTAAACACGGGAGCAACCCACAACTTTATGGTCGTGGATGAAGCCAAAAGACTTGGAGTGAAGTGTATAAAAGGGGAGGGTTGGCTGAAGACGGTAAATACGAAAGCTCAACCAGTCCACAGAATGGCTCAAGGTATCGAGTTGAATTTTGGAAAATGGATAGGATCGGTGAACTTCTCCGTCGTACCCATGGAAGATTTCAAAGGGGTACTAGGGTTAAAATTCAGGAAAAGCCAGTTATGGCGATACCAATGCCAGCACTTAACTCAGTTTACATTATGGAAAAAGGCTCACAATGCATGATTCCAACCGTTGAGGATAAGATCAAAGGGATGGAGCAACTCTCGGCAATCCAGTTTTCATAGGGCGTGAAAAAGAGCGAACCAACTTTCTTGATGGTGATTAAGATTTGGGAAAGGCAGAGGTAATTCCATCGATCATCAAAACCGTTCTCGAGGAAAACAAGGACGTTATGTGCGCAAAAGTGCCAGACAAGATACCACCGGAGGAAATTAGACCATCGAATTGACTTGGAGCCAGGAGCAAAACCACCAGCCATGCCACCTTATCGGATGGTTCCATCCGAATTCGAGGAGCTAAGGAAGCAACTCAACAAATTGTTGACTACTGATATGTTGTGTTTTTGACGTCTTTCATCTTACGTTTAAACGTTTTTTCTGACTCCATTATGTTTTCGTAGCGTCTTTTAGTGTCTTTTTTGTGTTTTCTGCAGATAACAGGACATTACGCGGGAATAGAACGTTTTTACATGTTTTTTGGGACGATTGCGAGACAAAGCGAGCGTGAACAAGAGGAGACCGATCGATCCATACTAGGATCGATCGATCCAAGTGGTCAGAGGAAAGAGAGAAACCGATCGATCGATCCATTCCAAGATCGGTCAGTCCAAGCTGCCAGATGAAGAAAGAACCAAGGGATCGATCGATCCATAACTGGAATGATCGATCACTCTCGTCGGATGGGCTCAAGAGAAGGTGATTGATCGATCCATAACTGGATCGATCGATCAGATGCGATCTAACCTAATCTTATCTTATCTTTTATTTATTTTTGGCAAAAGGGTATAAATACCCAAAAAATCTAATTTTATTGGACACTTCTTTTCACGCTTTTCTTTACGCTTTTTCTATTTTTCTGGAGAAACTTTTGATCTTGTAAGCTACTTCTGGGATTAGAGATTGATCCTACCTAAAAATTTGGAGAAGATTTCTAAACACTATTTTCTTAATCGATTGCAATTTCTATTATGTCTTCGTCTTTGATTTTTTGATTTTCGTTATTTTCTTTGCCATGTCTAAGTAGATCTCCTAATTGGGTTTTAGGGTTCTAAGTAGGGGATCTAATGGTTTTATGTTTTCAATGTTTTAGGAGACTCTAATTCTTTGGTTCTTTAATTCACATGCGCTTAATGCTATATTAGGATTGATCACCCTGTTTTAGATCTAGGGTTTATCTATTCATGAAAATGTTGATAGGTTGCTAGAATTGATGTGAATTGAGCAATATGCTCTTAGCCAACGACAGAGTATGTTAGAAAGTATTGTGAACTTAGTGAACTCGCTTGATAATGCTAATTTTACTAGGAGGTCTCAAACTACAGTTTGTAAAATTGAATAGTCAAGTTTAGAGGTTAATGCCTCGAAAGAGGATTAGTCTACCCCAATGATCATGTTCGAGAATGGTGCTTAATTTTTGAGTTTCTTATTTTATTTATCTCGTTAATCATTGCTTCTCTGAATTACCCTATGACCCAATGATTTTTATCATATAATCTACATAGTTTATTTCTTTGCATTTTTTATTTACAATTTGGAAAACCAAAACAACTTTTCTACGCTTTAGCTATTTGCGAATCTCGCAAGTCTATAGAGTACCATTGGTTCTTGTGGATCGACCTCGAACATACTACTGCGCATTTCACCGTGCCTTTTTAGTTAAGGTATTTCAGGTTAATTACTCGAGCAATCAGCTACAGAGAAGTTGAGACCGTCGAAAGCTCCCTATGGTGCCCCAATGTTATTCCAGAAGAAACATGACGAACCTCTTCAGATGTGCATAAAATACCAAACACTTAATAAGGTAACCATGAAGAATCGCTACCCTATCTCGCTGATTGCCAATCTATTCGATAACTTGGAGGAGCCAAAGTATACAATAAGATGGACTTATAGAAGGGATATTATCAAGTCCGCATTGCCGAAGGGAACGAACCAAAGACATGTTGTACTTGGTATAGATCATTCAAGTGGCTAGTTATGCCCTTTGGCCTTACGAATGCTCCATCTATGTTTTGCACTCTCATGAACCAAATCCTTCAATCATTCCTTGACCAGTTCATGGTACCATACTTAAATAACACAGTCATCTATAGTAATTTGGTGGAGGAACATGTTGAGCACATGCGAACGGATTTTTGGGTTCTCCACGAGAATAAGCTTTTCGTGAAGAGGGACAAGTGAAGTTTTGCCACCAAAGAAGTACAGTTCCTTGGGCTTGTCATCGTGTATGAGAAGGTGAAGATGAGGGATGCAAAGGTGAAAGCAATCACCGAGTAGGAGGCTCCTACCAAGGTCACAGAAGTGCGATCATTCCTTGGACTCGTGAACTATTATCGACGATTAATAAAGGGGTACTCTAAGAAAGCAGCACCTTTAACGGACTTACTAAAAAGGGAAGTTATTGGAGTGGTTTGAACGTTGCTAAGAGGCCTTCGAGGAGCTACAGAAAGCGGTAAATCAAGAGCCCATCCTCGCCTTACCCAGCTTCAGCTTACTGTTCGAGATGCACACCGATGCGTCAGACTTTTCCATTGGGGGCATTTTGATGCAAGAAGGGCATCTCATTTCCTTTGAGAGTTCGAAAACTAAATGAGACAGAAAGCCAATACATGGCCTATGAGAAAGTGATGACGGTCGTGGTACACTGATTGCGAGACTCGGGGCATTACCTTCTCGGATCACATTTCACCAACAAACCAACAATATTGCCACAAGCTACTTTCAGACAAAAAAAGAAGCTATCTCCGAAGCAAGCATGTTAGCAAGACTTTTTGGCCGAGTTTGACTATAACTTGGAGTATAAGTCGGGGAAGGTTGATGTTGTGGCGGACGCATTGAGTCAAAAAGCGGAGTTAGCGGCCATTGATAAAGTCGAGGGGAACATTGTGGCACGTGTTCGAGAAGGACTCGAGCATGATTTTGTTGCCAAGGACTTGATAAAATTGGCTGAGGATGAAAAAACGCAGAGATATTTGGTAGAGGACGGACTACTCTACACCAAAGGGCAATTATTATATATTCCGTAGAGTGGAAACTTTCAAAGAGATATCATTTCGAGATTGCCATGATACTCGTTGAGCAGGCCATCTTGCACAGAATTGGATATTAACACTGGTAGATGTGACATATTTCTGGCCATGAATGCGAGAAACTTAGAGCTTTACGTCAAGACCACAAGTTTATTAGAGCTTTACCGATACCCGAATGACCGTGGGACTCTGTATCTTTGGACTTCATCAGTGCCTTACCAACATCAGAGAAGTGTGGGTCGATTATGGTGATCATCGACCGGTTTTTAAGAATGTATCGCGGAAGAGGCAGCAAGGGCATTATTTAAAAATATAGTGAAGCTTTGGGGGCTGCCACAAAACATCGTGAGTGATCGGGATCCTCAGTTCACTAACGAGTACTGGATGGAGTTATTCAAGTTACTTGGCACGAATCTAAGTTTCTCGACGAGCTTTCACCCACAGTCAGACGACCAAACAAAGAGGGTGAATGCGCTATTGGAGCTATACCTTCAACACTTTGTCAGTGCTAACCAACATGATTGGGCAAAATTTATAGATGTTGCCCAGTTTCCTACAATTTGCAAAGGAACGAGTCCACCGACCGAAGTCCGTTCGAGTGAGCTACCCGGCAACAACCACTAACGCCCCACACACTTTTTATCAACTCACCAAAGAATGAAGTCCTAGAGCATTCAAAATGGTCAAGGCTTGGGAAGAACATGCCAATTTTGCCCAGGTATGCAGCTAGAGAATGTACGAAGGCGGATGAAGAAGTGGGCCGACGAGAAGAGGCGACCCGTGGAGTATTCGGTAGGGGACTTAGTACAGGTGAAGCTTCTCCCAAAATAATTTAAAGTTATGATGTTTATACAAGGGTGTACTTCAAAGATATGAGGGACCGTTTGAAGTTCATTCGAAGGTAAGGAAAGTATCCTACCAAGTGAAGTTGCCCAACACTCTCAAGATTCATCCAGTGTTCCTCGTAAGTATGCTCAAGCCCTATCATCAAGATGAGGCAGACCAAAGCCGAGGAGTATCCGATCGAAAACCACCCGTGGCAACCAAGTCATATGAGATCAGAGAAATGCTCGCATCGAAGGAAGTACGGAAACGAGGTGTCCCTCGCCAAACTCATTTTCTCATCAAGTGGAAGGGGCTACCAGAGTCGGAGGCAACGTGGGAACCAGAAGGCGACCTATGGCAATTCCGAGACAAGCTCTAATTAGAGTGCACAGCAATGAGGACGTTACTCAATTAGGTGGGGGAGGATGTGTCACAACCCAAAACCGCCCAAGGATATTCAAGGAAGTATGTGCCGAATGCAATAAGCTTATCAACAAACACTTAGACATTTTTAACTCCTTCTTCTTTGTATATTCATCAGAATATTCTAGAAGTTAAGAGAATGTTTTAAAGCCTTGTAGAAGACGTAGAGAAGTATATAAGGATCTAGAGAAACGATCTCCTCTGTTAGACCGATTAAATCCCCACCTTCCATTATGGAGAAGGACTTGTATATAAAGGAGTGGGATACCTCATTTGTAACCATCCAAGCATTTCCAAGCAATACAAGTAAACACTTCTCTAAAGTTCTCTCTAAATCTTGTTATCTCTTAAAGTTCTTTCGGAGTTAGGTTAACTCAGCAACCGCGAGGGGTGGAAAGTTGCTAAGGCCCCATGTTCTGAGTTTCGGAGAACTCAGTCCGTGATAGTTGGTATCAGAGCCAGGTTCGATTGAGAGTTGGGATAAAAATCTGTTCGTGGAGACGATGGCTATGGAAAAACAAATTCAAGAAATTCTCCTATTTGATGAGCGCGGACGTGAAACCACGACCAACCGAGGGAATATACGGAGGGATAAGAGTATATCCCGGGAAGCTTTGGGAATGACCGTGGTAGCGATTGGGGAGAAGCTCGAGAGGGTCGAGCATGCTGCCGATGTGCTCAAGAATCACATGTTCGAGGAGTTGGAAGAAGTGAAGAAATCTCTCTCCGACACGGATTCTCGTTTGATTCTTTTTACCCATATTTTTTTTCCCTAAAGTCTTATTTTCCAGTTTCTTTATCCACTAAAATCGTCTCTTATATTTTCAATCCTATTTTCAGTATATATTCAATCCTACGTATTCTAATGTAACAAAGTCATAATAAATGTTATTATTCAGGTTTTTATTTTTATTTTTTCAGAACAAAAAAAACAAAAACAAATCTATGAAAGACTTATCTAATATATTTGCAACAACACATTGTAACCTTTAGATTATACTTGCCAAAATTTATATAAGTGATAAGAATTTTTTATATTGATAATTATCCAGCCATACAACGATATAGACTTAAATTATTGAAAAATTTCAGAATTATATTAGAGCGCATTGTCACGGCCAAAATCCGTCCAAAGATATTCAAGGAAATATGTGCCGAATCCAAGAAGCTTATCCACACAAACACTTAGACATTTTTAACTCTTTCTTCTTTGTATATTTTCTGGAATATTCTACAAGCTAAGAGAATGTCTTAGAGCCTTGTAGAGGACGTAGAGAAGTGTAGAAGGATCTAGAGAATTGGTCTCCACTGTTAGATCGATTCAATCCCCACTGTCCATTATGGAGGTGAACTTGTATATAAAGGGGTGGGATCCCTCATTTGTAACCATCCAAGCATTTCCAAACAATACAAGTAAACACTTCTCTAAAGTTCTCTCTAAAACTTGTTTTCTCTTAAAATTCTTTTTAAGTTCTTTCGGAGTTAGGCTGACTTAGCAACCACGAGGGGCGGAAGGTGCTAAGGCTGCACGTTCCGAGTTTAGGAGGAATCAGTCCAAGACAGCAGGGAGCCTACAAGCTGCTAGTATAGAGATATTTATCACTAACCTAGGCCACCAATTTGTACGTATCATAAGATCAAAATCTGTTTTACAATTATCGAGCATACAAAGCACATTTGATTAGTAATGTCTCATTTTCGAATACTCATTGAGAAGAATTGCCTATAAGCACCTTCGATAAGGTTCTCTACAACATTGTACGTCGTAAGGAAGGTTCGAAGCTGGGTCTTCGCCATATTGTTCTATGCTTTGGGAAGAAACTCATCTCTAATGAAATGAACTGTTGTTTCGGATATGTACAATGCATTGAAATAGGGTGGGAATAATATCTGGACCCGAAGATCTGATCCAAAACAGAATCAAAAAAATCAATAAAATCCTGTACCCAAAATTTTAAAATACCCAAACGGGTCTTAAACTCAAAACCCAAAAACCCGAACCCGAACTCGATCTGAATACAAACCCGAACATGTATCCGAACATGCCCGAAATATAAATACATATTAATAATAGATAACTAATATTTATATTTGTAATAACCCAAATGGCCAAAATATTCGGGGTTTCCGGTTATTTTGCGTATTTTTGGATATTTCAGTTATTTTTAGGTATATTAAGATAAAAAAATATTCATGTATTATGATATTTTCGAATAATTTGGATATATTCGGATAAAAAAATTTCAATTTTTGAATATTTGGGTAAATCTGAAGCCGAAGTAAATACCCGAACCCGACCCGAAACCGTTAATATACCTGAACGGGTTCTATAGACCCGAAAACCCAAAAAGCCAAAAAAGCCAAACCGAACCAGAACCAAACGCCGAGTCCTACATTGAACGACTTTTTGCCACGGTCGTGATTTCAACATGAGGATTATCGAGTTTTGAGATGATCGATTGCTCACATTAATACATGTTCACTGTGTCGAGAGTCGATTATAATCATTGTTGGGGCGTCTGGTGAGATTGGTGTTGTTGGTGTCTCTGGTAAGATAGATGTCGTTGATGGGATTGTGTGGAAGATGTGATCATTAAAGAGATTCGGTGAAGATAAGCCATATGTTTGGTTCTTTATGTTTTTTTTTCTTTGAGAGAAGAAAAGAAGAGACACTTGTATCTTATTATATATAAAGTATAGTTTTAAAAGTTAGTAACTCACAATACGAGACACGTGTCATGTTTATCGATTTCAGATTCTGACATGTGTCAAAAATTTCAAAGATCTTATTTTAAAGAAACTATAAAAAACAAGTAAATAACATTGTTTGGAAAATGGAAATTTTATAAAGAAATTACACAAATTACTAATTTTTAAAAAGAATAAACTTCCATAGTTAATAAATTTTATAATACTAAAGAAAAAATAATTATAAATATTAAACTCTATATAAACAAATAAGTAGTCTCATGTTTTTTCAAAAAACAAAAAACTTTTCTCCAAAAACACGATCCTACTTTCAACTTCGTTCTATTGGTAAAATATTTCTTCTTTTTATTTTCGAAAAAATTATTTTAACTTATTTTTAAGAGGTTGTCGTAAATTTTTTATTTATATATTTTTATGATTATTAAATTCTCCTCTATTTTCGGTTGGTTTTTCTTCTACTTTCCAAAAAATGGCTCCAAAAGACAATGAGCAAAAAAATCTAAATAACAACACTAATTTATTTTTATGTCGATTTGAAAAAGAAAAAAAATTCAAATATGACTAAAAATAAATAATTCTTATTCAAATAGAAATAAACCAAACTATATATAATCAAAATAAATAAATAAATGTAACTTTGTTAAACTTTTCTATCAGTAAATTATTTTGTATAAACATTCTCAATATTTTATTATATATATGTTTATGGATGATTTAATTCTGTTTTTCAAATTTTCGATTTTGGTTTTTTAATTAATTTCAAAATATTAGATTATAATCTCGCGTATACGCGGGGCCTAATCTAATATAATATAAGATACTTTGGTACTTGTTAAATATTATTTTGTTGTTGCAGAAGGACTTGCCATTTATGTTTATAAATACTTTATACAAAATTTGACTAGATTGTTACAAACTTTGGTATTCTTTTAATTAGAATCAGGTTTCACTTTTCATTTTATAAGATTTAATATATCTCTTGATTTTTGCATGAAAAGTTCCGATGGAAATCCTAGGCGGAATAAAATTTAAAGCTACTTGTTTAATGAACTCGTAAACTGCATTAACCTGAATCACTCTTACGTATTAAAGAGACCAATATAATCGTCATTTGGAAGACTTATCAGTCAGCTAAAACTAGGAAAAACTTGAAGTGTTATTTTTGGATTTGTGAAGAGTCATTAGACACAAGCTTTAGTGTCTTTGACACAAACCTGGACACCTCTTGATACTTTTTATTAAGATGGAATAAACATTGATCCATATATATTTTTGCGTATATCTTATGAAGATGGCATATTCCATGTATTTAATTCCTTATTGTATTAGGAAAAACTGGCATAGACTTTATGAAATACAAGTCTAACAATATTCATAGAATTAATGGCATAAAGGGGTGTGGTTTATACATGCCACGCCAAAGTATTCTTTTGTTGTGTGGCTTGCAGCTCATAACCGTCTAAATACGGGAGAGTAAACGACAGCATGGAGAGTTCGTGCATACCCGTGACGCATTTTTTGCCAAAACACGATTGAAACTAGAGATCATCTCTTTTTCTCTTGTAGATATTCTGCCCAAGTCGGAGGCTGCTTGTGAGAAACATTCTTGGCAGCACGTATACGGTTAGCTTCAGTGCTATATTGACGATGTTGTCTTGCTCAGGCCTAAGAAGTACTCCGAGATTTGTGCTACGATATGTTTTTCAAGCTTCAATTCACACAATCTTGCGAGAGCGTAACTGACGAAGGCACGGTGAATCCCCAGTCCAACCTCACATTCTGGCCCGGAGTATAGATCGCATCAGAAACTGCTTAGCATCTATAAGCAATACGCTGGAAGCTAAGCCAAGAGATGGTCTTCGCTTTTGGTTTGCCTCCTACACATGATATTAAGTTCATCAGCTTCTATTCTCTTCTATTTTCTTTGTTGTTCAAAAATTTAATTAATGGGTCTTTAATCAAAACAAAATATCAAACTCAGGATGCAATGTGAAAAAACTTTTTGGTGAATATAATTTAACATTCATACAAAAAAAAATATATTCATAGATTTAAACTTTGTCATCAATCCTTATTGTTTTATACACACAGTAAATTAAAGTCCTCAAAACATGTAAAAGAATTCAAGTACACATCCATCCGTGGAAAAAATGCTATAATACACCAAAGCAATTGTAAGAGATGGGTTGAGCATTAATTTGGTATAAACCAAGAAATTATTGAATAAACCAGAATTATCGGTAGATCAGCCCTTGAGTCAGAAACCTAACGAGTTCAGTATCGACCTACAATTAAAAAAAGGAAAATAGATCAGAATCTATCTAGATAAGTAAAGAATCCCAAAAAAATGAGAGGTTTTCAGTGAGGTTTTAGTCTGATTAAGCTTTAGATTAAACATGCGGAAAACTAAAGCTAATCAACACAAAGATTTAACGAGTTCCTCTCTAAACCAGAGAGTACATCTCATACAAAGACTCTTCTTTGCATACATCCACTAAAGAAAAGAAACGAAAAGATTTGGTTTCAATACATCTTGTTTCTTGATATCTGCTTATCTATGATTTCTTCCTTATAGATACCTACGGAAGAAGCAAAGACAACCTGAAACTTATTCGTCAATGCTTCCTGCTTCGAACGAAAATGACAACCCGAAAACAAGACTAACAAGAACAAGAAACCTACTTAAGCAACCCAAACTTCATGAAGACAAGTGATGGTTGGAAATAATAGAGTTGGTCGGAAATTGGTAGTAAATATATGAATTTCCTACCAATTTCAAACTACTATTCTGTTTTTGTTACCTTTTTAAATAATTAAATAGTGGTCTGAAATAAGTCGGATATGTATGAGTTTCTGACCATTTCAAAATTTTTAAATTTTTTTAATATAAAAAATTGGCTAGAAAATTGTCAGAATTTCAAATATTTCTAGTTAAGTTCCAACCATTTTTTAAATTTTGTCGTAAATTCGTAGGAAATATATGAATTGCAACCTAATTTCCGACCAATTCTTTATTTTATTTTTATTTAGAAAAAAAAACTGGTCTGAAATTCATCCAAAATATATGAATTTCCTACCAACTTTCGACCAGTTTCTTAATAAAACATAAATTGGTCGAAATGACAAACATCACAGTAAGCTTTCCCTTTACTCTTCTGTCTGGTTGTTCCCAAAGCATCTCAAATAGCATCCAATCTTGAATAAGAAAGATGTCCTAACCTCTTGTGCCATACACTGACATCCACCACTGCATTAATTGAGACTGTTGAATCTAATGGAGCTGCAATATCAAGCACATAGAGGTTCCCAACACTTCTGCCTTTTTCCTATCATTAACCCCCTGATAGGATCCTGGGTGATACAAGAATGAGGATCAAAAACAACATGAGAACCAAGATCATCAGTCAAGGAGCTTATACTGATCAGATTTAGTCTGAACTCTGGAATATACAGAACATTCTTGAGAAGTATCTCTGTGTTCATCTGAATAATTCATAATCCACTCACTACAAGAAAACAGGCGATTTGCGACGGAAATATTCCTTCGCAAAAACGCGGCGGCATTGCGATGAAATTGCGAGGAAAATGGTTTCCGTCGCAAAGTCCTCGCAAAATTGCGAGGAACATATCCCTCGCTAATTGCGAGTAACTTGCGACGATATAGCCTCCTATTTGCGATGAATTTGTGATGAATATTTAAAATCGCAAATTTGCGAGGTAATTGCTATGATTTTGCACGGGTAAATTGTTTCCGTCGCAATTTCCTCGCAAAATTGCGAGCAATCGTTCCCTCGCAAATTGCATGTACATTGCTTGTATATTGCGACGAAATTTGCGACGGATTTGCGACTTTATTGCATGGGTAGTAAAAATGGGTAGAAAATTAGGTGAAACACATTTTAAATGTTGTACCTAATTATTGCGAGGGCCGGTTTCCTCGCAAATACGTCGCAAATTATACGCAATTCCATAGATTCTTTCGCAAAATTTTGCAAAAAAACTATAAATACCGTAACGTGAGATCTCTCATTTCACAACAAAAAAAAACTAGCTTACAAAAAAAAAATCAAGAAAATACTTTTTAAAAAAAACGAGATATCGTTTTGTGAGAGCTAAGATTCCGGAGACCAGAGAAGTGACGAAAGAGTATCGTGTCGGGTTGCGAGCATTCATCCACCAGGCCACTAACAACCCATATGCGAAGGGTGACGATAACATATTCTGTCCATGTAAAACTTGCAAGAACACTCAATATTTGGATATTGATATTGTGAAGAGGCATCTATATAATAGAGGATTTATGCCGAACTATTATGTCTGGTTTTCACATTGAGGGTTATAGTCTTGGTGCCGGAAGTTGTAGTACGGGTGGTGGTGTTGATCAACCGAATTATAATGATAATTATAATTATGGCCAAAATATGATTGAAGATTATGAAAGGGATCAACAGGGAAATATGTTTCATGATATGGTTACTGATGCATTCCATGAATCTATTCCTGCATTTGCTGATGATACTAGAGAAGAACCCAATGTTGAAGCACAACATTTTTATGATATGTTAGACACTGCAGATCAACCTATCAATGAGGGATGTAGAGAGGGGTTATCTAAACTTTCATTGGCATCTAGGATGATGACAATTAAAAGTGATAATAACTTAACTGAGAATTGCATGGACGCATGGGCTGAGCTATTTAAAGAGTATTTGCCAGAAGATAATATTTCTGCAGGGAGTTACTATGAAATACAGAAATTAGTCGCTAGTCTGGGGCTACCTTCGAAAATTATTGATGTTTGCATTGACAATTGCATGATTTTCTGGAAAGACGATGATAAGCTACAGGAATGTCGATTTTGTGGGAAACCAAGATATCAACCAACTACCGGAAGGAGCCGTGTCCCATACAAACGTATGTGGTACTTGCCCATCACTGATAGATTGAAAAGGTTATACCAATCGGAAAGGACATCGGCGGCAATGAGATGGCATGCAGAACATACAACGAATGATGGGGAGATTACGCATCCGTCAGATGCAAAGGCGTGGAAACACTTTCAGACGGTACATTCTGACTTTGCTAACGAGAGTAGGAATGTCTATCTTGGCTTATGCACTGATGGATTTAGTCCATTTGGTTTGTCTGGGAGACAATATTCTTTATGGCCTGTGATATTGACGCCATACAATCTGCCACCAGAAATGTGCATGCAAAGGGAAGTCTTGTTTATGAGTATTCTGGTACCGGGTCCTAAGCATCCAAAACGATCCCTTGATGTATTTCTGCAACCCTTGATTCATGAGTTGAAACAATTATGGTATACAGGTGTACGCACATTTGATTATTCACAGGAACGGAATTTTACAATGCGGGCAGTGCTATTGTGGACCATTAGTGACTTCCCAGCGTATGGGATGTTATCGGGATGGACCACGCACGGAAGGTTATCTTGTCCATATTGCATGGATCGATCAGATGCCTTTCAACTGAAGCATGGAAGGAAGTCGTGCTGGTTTGATTGTCATCGTCGCTTTCTTCCCTTGCATCATCCGTATCGGAAGAACAAGAAGTTGTTCAAAAAGAACAAGGTTGTGCGTATTCCTCCCCCAGTTTATATGTCAGGGAATGATTTGTTTGAGCAGATTGATTATTATGGTGCTCAGGAAACATGTAAGCGTGGGGGAAATTGGCACACTACAGCGAACATGCCTGACGGATATGGGAGTTCTCACAATTGGCACAAAATGAGTATCTTTTGGGAACTCCCATATTGGAAAGATCACCTACTACGGCACAACCTTGATGTGATGCACATCGAGAAAATTTTTTTCGATAACATCATGAATACGATTTTGAATGTGCAAGGAACGGGAAAGAGTAAAGACAACTTCAAATCAAGGTTGGACTTGGCCGAAATCTGCTCAAGAAGCGAGTTACATATTACAAGAGATGGTAAATTACCGATTCCGATCTTTCGGTTGTCTGGGGATGCGAAACAGACGTTGTTTAACTGGATTGCTTCAGAAGTGAAGTTTCCGGATGGTTATGTGTCCAAATTCTCAAGATGTATTGAACAAGGCAAAAAACTTGCCGGTATGAAGAGCCACGATTGCCATGTTTTCATGCAACGACTATTACCCTTTGCATTGGCTGAGCTCTTACCGACAACCGTCCACGAAGCAATTGCTGGTACATATTAATTAATTACATTAATTATTGAAATAGTTTTGTCATTTTATTAAATTATTTCAGTGGTGTGATTATAATAACTATGAACGTGTAGGCATTGGAGCATTTTTCAGGGATCTATGCACACGAACACTTACAGACGAGGGCATTGTGCAATTACAGAATAATATACCAGTGTTGCTCTGTAATTTGGAGAAAATATTTCCACCATCTTTTTTTGATGTGATGGAACATCTTCCAATCCACCTACCGCATGAAGCAGCTCTTGGAGGGCCTGTGCAATTTCGATGGATGTACCCGTTCGAGCGATTCATGGGACATCTAAAAGGAAAGGCCAAAAATCTTGCAAAAGTGGAAGGATCGATCGTTGCAGGAAGTTTGACTGAAGAAACCTCTCATTTCACGTCATATTATTTTAGCCCAACCGTTCGAACCAAAAAGGCTCGTCTAAGCCGATATGACGATGGAGGTGTTGCACCAACATATAACGTAGAGGTCCCAGATATCTTCACCCAAATAGGGAGACTTGGTGGAAAGGTTAAGGAAGTTTGGTGGGAAGACCACAAATTTACTCGTGCGGCGCACAATTATATATTGCGAAATTGTGAAGGAGTGCAACCGTTTGAGAGGTATATCTCTTAATTAATTATTTAAATTTGTTAACTAACAATTATTTAATATTATTCATTGTGAAGTTCACGAATTTAATTTAATTTTGTTTGTACAGTGAATTCGACAGGCAGATGCGAGAAGCTTGTCCCGGTTTACCAGAAAAAGAGTATGAGAAGTCCAAAGAAGATAATTTTGCTGGATGGTTAAGATATTATGTACGTAGAGTAAGATATTATACATATTTGATATATTCCAACAATATTTAAATAATCTAATTCGTTAATTAAAAATTTATGTATATATATATAGGTGATGAATGGATGTGCAAACCAGCCCTTACCACTATGGTTGCATGAGATTGTTCACGAACCAATTGCGAAGATCAAAACTGCCCCAATGTACTTCACTCGTGGATACACTTTTCATACGTATGATTATGGTTCCAATAAGTCAACAGCAAATTATGGAATCCACGTGTCAGGTAATCTAAACTTCTACGGCGTCTTGCAAGAAATTATGGAAGTCTCATATCCTGGAATTATTGGGTTGAAATACATTTTATTCAAATGTCATTGGTACGATCCAACGGTCGGTCGAAGCGTCCGCACAAACACATTAGGGGTAACCGATGTCAATGCAAACAAAAAAAATTCTAACTTTGAACATTTTATCCTAGCATGTCAAGCAGAACAAGTGTGTTATATTCCTTACCCTCGGAAAAGGCAAATGCGGGAGACGTGGTTATCAGTGATAAAAGTGAATCGGAGAGGTCGTATAGTCGGGGAAGTTGATGATGTGGCTATGCAACATGAAAGATCACCATAAGTCTTTGTAGCAATCGAATCAACCGAGAATATCTTACATATTGATCTAGAAACCAGAGAAGAGGAAGACATAATAAGACTGATGATGAAGAAGGCAATGATCATAGTGAACACTCCAATGAATCTGAAAAAGAATCTGATTAATTTTTTCATGTTTTTAAGCAATTTCGATTTTGAATAAAGTTTTTTTTTAATCAAATTTTACCAAATTTGCGACGGAGTTGAAAGGGATCACTTTAGTTCAACGCATTTCGGTCGCAAATTTGCGAGGGATTTGCGATGAACTAGCGGAAATCGTCGTAATTCCACGCAAATTCCTCGCAATTGCTAGGGAATTGCTTGGAATTAATTTGAAAATTAATTTAAAAATAGCTTTCTGATCTGAGATGTAATGGAAATTTTATCCCGATATTTTTCTTTTCATCTAGATATTATATTGATAAACCAAGAGATTACAATGTACAAGGCACAAAGCCCTTCTACCACCTGACATTTCTATCATGTAAGGAAAGAAGTTAAACTTACAAAAAATGAAGTCAAAGGTTGATAACTCAAACCAAAAAAAGACCAAACTAACAAAGGGAAATCCTCATCTCACTAACAAAGATGCTATTAAGCCAAAACGGGTGTCCCATTTGAACATAAGAATGACATCAATTCGTCTTAGTGACACTTTGTGCGATGAGATACGGACCTCTATTAGTGGCTCTGATTTCCAACTCCACTCTCCACGAGGCAAAGGGAGCTAAAGCATTACTCATATCTGATAATTAAGACTTGTAAGAAGGCCAAGCACTCGGTCTATTCACATCTCAGACCAGAAAGCTATTACATCTCAGAGCCAAATAAAATCTCCATTACATCTCAGACCAGAAAGCTATTTTTTTAATCAAATTTTACCAAATTTGCGACGGAGTTGCAAGGGAACAGTCTTGTTCAACGTAATTTCGTCGCAATATTGTGAGAGATTTTCGAGGAAACACATAAAAGTAGACGCAATTCCCTCGCAATATACTCCCTCGCAAGTCCGTCGCAAATTTGCGAGGGAATTGCGTCTTCAGTCCTTAAATTGGTTTAACCGCCAAACCGAAAGATTTAGAATTTTTTCAATCTATTGAAATATTTCGGTTTGCGATGGAATTGCGATGTCAGATAAGTTTCCTCGCAAATCCAACGCAAATTGGTAATCCGAAACCCTAATTTGCGAGGGATTTGCGACGGAATTGCGATGGATCGGAAAATCAGAATAAAGTCACGACCTTCTTCTTCCTTTTTCTTTTTCTTCTAATTCTTTTTCGGCCGCGGATCTGCTTCTCCTCCTCTCCAGCCGACTGAACCGCCGCGGATCTGCTTCTCCTCCTCTCCGGCCGCTGATCTCTCTTCTCTCCCTCTCCAGCCGACCGAATCGCCTCTCTTCTCTCCTTCTCCAGCCGACCGAATCAAAAGTAACTTGGTTTGTGAGTTTGGGTTTGTTAGATTTTTGGGTTTGTTAGATTTGTTAGATACAAAGGTAACTTGGTTTGTTAGATTTTTGGGTTGTTGTCTTAGATTTAGATTAGTTTTGTTAGATTTAGGTTTGTTAGATTTAAATTTGTTAGTTTTTAGGTTCGTTTTGTTAGAAATTTTATAATTAATTTTTAGAAATTTTAGGTTAGTTTTGTTAGAATTTAGAAATTTATTAGATTTTAGGTTATATTAATTTTATAATTAATTTTTTAGATTAGTTTGTTAGATTTATGTTAGGTTTTGTAATTTAGTTAGTTTTGTTTTTAGAATTAGGTTTTGTTAGTTTTAGATTTAGATTTGTTAGATTTGTTAGATTGTTAGATTGTTTGTTTTTAGAATTAGGTTTTGTTAGAATTTAGAAATTTTTTAGATTTTAGGTTAAGTTAATTTTATAATTAATTTTTTAAATAATTAGTGAAATTGTAAATGTTAGTTTTATATTAAATGTTAGATTAGTTTTTAAGAATTTGTAGTTTAGTTAGTTTTCTTTTTAGAATTTACAAAATTTTTAGTTTTTAGGTTTTGTAATTTATAATTCATTTAGTAATTGATTTTTAAAATTTATAAGTTTTAATATGATATCGTTTGTAATTATTTTACTAATTTTTTAAATTTTGTTTTTCAGATGTCTGGAGTTAATAACAAGTACACTCGTTATCTCTCGAGGAGTGGCACGCCTCGGAGGAGTGGCACGCTTGTTCCAGAAACTCCTCGGACGAGTTTCACTTCTCAGACGGGACAGGACGACAACCCCGGGAGTCATTACTATTCACCGCCTCCACCCGCATTCTCAGAACCCCTACCGGCCGCACACCATGATAACGACAATGATAATACGTATTGGTAAGGTTTTTTTATTTTATTTTATTAATTTAATTTTAAGTTTTTTTAAACAAATAAAGTCATATTATTATTTTACATTTCAGGTTTGATCAAGACGGATGTGGCCGCTTCGGTCCGTTCGATGTTTGAAAGAGATTTCAAAGAGCCTCATGCCAATTGGAGGCAAACACCGGACCATGTCATTAAACGGTGGTTTCAAACTTTTGCCGTAAGTTTTTTAATATTTAAAATTAATTATTTTATAATTTATATCACTTATTGTTTGAATTTTTCATGATAATTTTTTTTTCCTGTAGCAAACCTATCATTGGGAGTACAGTATTACGAGCAAGGTCCGAAAGGAATTTGAGGCGAAGTTGAAGGAACGCATTGCCGACCAGGTGGGACGGTGGAAGAAGAAGTGGAAGAAAGAAGGCGATCGAGCGATGCCTAGGTGGTTTGATCCAACTGTCTGGGCAGGCCTTGTGGCGTATTGGCAGGATCCGGCGAGCGAGATCAAGAGCGCTAACAGTCGGGCGGCCCGGTACGCTGATCCTGATGGGGACGGGTATTCCAAGGATCGGTCTGGACAGCTTTCCTACATTGCCCGCGCACGGAAAATCGTAAATTTTTCATTTATTTTAATTAATTAAATTCTAATTATTAATTAAATTTTATTGTGATATTTATAAAAAAAAAACAAATCAGGCAAAGGAGCGCAGAGGAGATTCGATCCTGGATATGCTAGCTGTCCTGGAGGAGACAAAAAGGCGACCAGATGGGAGTTTTGTCGACAAGAAGTCTGAGAGGATCTACAATGACGTCACTTCCAAGATGCAGGAGTTGACTCAGCATTCTGAGGGCGATGAGAGCGCATCTACCCCTTTGACTCCCGCCGTGAAGAACAAGATCTTTATTGAGGTATGAATATTGATGTTCTATATTTATTTTTTACAGTAAATTCAACTAATTAAATGTATTCTTAATTTTTAGATCGCTCCCCATAAAAAAGGGAGAATTTACGGAGTCGGTTCTCTGCAATCGCAGATCGACTCGTGTACTTCTTCTTCATCGGGAGCAGCAGAAGCAGAGTCCGCCGCCTACTTCCAGGGCATCATTGAATCGCAGGCCCAGCTGATCGTGACTCAGTCTGAGAAGATCTCGAAGTTCGATCAAATGTTCAACTATTTGGCCACAAATGATCCGGTTCTAGCAGAGATGTTTCGCGATCAGGACTGTGGAGACGCATCTACCAGTAAGACCGGAACCGAGACCGGGACCGGAACCGGAACTGGATCCGGACCATCGGTTCAATTTTAGTTTCGGTTATGTATGCTACAATTTTAGTTTCTTTTAATGTTTGAACAAATTATTTTTATAAAATTTTAATTTTGAAAAAAAAAATTATAATTTATGAATTTTTAATTATTAATTATTATTAATAATTAAAAATTTTAATTAATATAAATCGGATTTCGTCGCAATTCCCTCGCAAATTGCGACGGCTTTACGAGGGAATTAAGAACTATAGCCACGCAATGTCGTCGCAAATTTTCGTCGTAAATCCGAAGCAAGGTTTGCGACGCTTTTGCGTGAAAGATTACTACCGCAATTTGCTTCGATTTTGCAATGAATTGTTTTGCGATAAATGACTCATTCACGCACTTTCGTCGCAATTTTTCGACGACATTGCGAGGTTATTTTTGCGACGATATAGCAACCACGTTTGTCCCTCGTAAATTTTTGATGAATTTGCGACTAAAATTGATTTGTGATACGGGATTTGCGACGGAATGTTGTGTCTCGCAAGTCCATCGCGAATGGCCATTTGCGACGGAATTGCGAGGTATACTTCCATCGCAAAAGGCATGTTTTCTTGTAGTGACTTATCTTAACATTGGAACATGTTGGCAAATTTACTGCATTAACAACAGAAGTATCTAGTGAAGTAAACAGATGTTTGACATGTGAGACATGGTGAGTTGCACCAGAATCAGTCACCCATGTTTGGCTTGACAAAGTATGTTTAGAAACTACCAATATGCCAACAAAACAGTAAGTGGATGAGGAAAAAGAGATACTAAAGGGAGAAGTTGTTGTCTGTAAAGCACTTGGTTCATCACTGATCTGAGAAGGCTAAACCTGTGAACTGAACAAGGCTATGAACTGATGTATTTGATCAGTAGTTAAATTCCCAGTGAGTTCTTCCAAGTTTGTTGGCTTTGTTTCACTGATAGGAGATAGAGCAATATGTGCTGCAATCGGTTGCGTTTTCTTTTCTGCAAACTTTCCTTTAGGAGTTAGACCAGGGGAAAACCATGTTTTTTATAGCATCTTTATGTTATATGGCCTACCCTGTTGCAGAAAGAACACACTGGACGCCCCTTATTCTGACCATTCTGAACATACATCACTTCAGGATTTGGTACAGAAGGAACATTCACTTCTGAAACCTGAAAAGCGGCAGGTGGAACAACTTCATTTGAAAATCCTATATAACTGTTGTCTTGATCCAGAATGATGTAAACTTCTGACAAGCTACGGAGAGCTTTCTTAGCAATAATTTGTCTCATAATTATTGCATAAGTTCATTTAGACCAGCTAGAAACTTCACTATTTTGGCTCTCTTTGCCTTCTGTTGCAGACGCAAAGCCTTACCACAAGTACAAGGATCATCAATATCCTCTATATTATCCAGCTGATCCCACAATATCTTCAAGAGAGTGTAATACTCAGACAATGACATGGATTCTTGACGTAGCTCTTTGGATCTTTTGAGTCAGATTATAAGTCCACGGTAAGTTAGACATATAAAACCTACCATACAAATCACTCCATACATCTGCAGCATCATTAATATGCAAGATGCTAACGATAGATCTGAGGAGAAACAGAGATTAGCAACCAGGATTTCACCATACTGTTGCATCTAAACCATAGACGAAAGTTCATATCCGTTTCTAAAGGACGAGGTAAAGTTCCATCTATGAATCCGAGTTTATTCTTAGCATCTAAAGAGATACGCATAGCTACACTCAAGTCACCATAATTTTTTTCATCTAGACGATGAGAGATGATGTTTAAACCTGGATGATCAGCGCTATGCATGAAAACTAGAGACTGTGTTGGATCCTCAGATTCCTGTGAAATGATTTTTTGCGATGTTACTACAGTCTCCGGAAACAGAAGAATGGATCATGAGAAAGACAAATCACAAAATCATCTAATCTAATATAGTTGAAACCTAAAGTTCTTTCAGCTCTATCGCTCCTCGTTACCACACAAATCTGATTTAAGCGTGAGAATGTTTTCAAAGAATACCACATCGTTGTTCAAGTATTTCTTGGCCATTTGTTATATTGTGCAAGCTTAGTTATTCTCCAAAGTTCGATTATCCCCCAATACCCACAAAGATCCCAAATCTGGATCGTTATAACAAGTTAACAAAAACATGCACGAAATCAATATGTATATGTGAAGCAAAGGATGAATATATAAGAATAATTAACAAAAAGGTGTTTGCAAAAGCAACTAATTAAGCAAAAGAGTAATAATTAGTAATCATTAACACATCCAGTATATACTTATAAAACTATATATATATGTATATATACATTCTTATTGGAGAGCAATAATTAATCTTCTCTATTCAGGATCATGTATTGGATTTTCGTGAAACTTAGCAATAAAAGCCGTGGCTCTCCTATCAATACATGGCTCAGCAATCCAAGAACATCCATCATCGTCGGTGGTCATGATTCTTGGTCTAACATTGATCACTCTCTCGTCGTTCAAATTGTCTCTTTCTTTGGAACAACGCGAAAACAACGATTTGATTATGGAAAAAGATGATGACGATTTCCTCCTTTTTTCGTGACCTCCCATTCACATGTATACTTCGAGAGGAGAAAGAGAGAGAGAGAGAGATAGTCACGTAGCTGTGATATTATGATTTAATTTGAACAAACTCTTAGCTATATAAATATATATATATATATATATATATATATAGTAGTACGTATGTTTAAGACGTCCTAATGATTAACTAATACAAGAGAATAATAGTACTTATTAGACTAGTGTATTAGTTAATGAAACAAACAATTGGGTTTATAGAAAGCAATACAATGTGTAAAATAATATTGCGATGTCTAGAGAAAATGTATCGAAGAGTTTATAGAGAAATCAGGAAAATTCTTCTTTTTTCTTTATAGGGAGAAAGCCATCACCTTTATAAAATTTTGGTTGGGATACATGTACCAAACTCGATTATTATCTTATTATATAAAGTATGGTTTTAAAAGTTAGTAAATCACAAGATTACAATACGTGTCATTTTGCACATGTCAAAATTAAAAAAAAATGTTAAAAACTTTATTATAATAATTCTAAAAGATTGAAATTATACAAATTAATATTAATATAGATTTATAAGAAAAGAATTACTTCTTTTCTTAAAAAGAATAAACTTTCATAATTATGAAAACTTCAAATCATAAAAGAAAAATAATTGTAAATATTAAACTCTATATAAACAAATAAATATTTTCATAATTTTTTCAAAAAACAAAACACTTTTCAAGGTTCAACTTCATTGTATTGCTAAAACATCTCTTTCTTTTAATATTTTAAATTTTATTTTTGTTTATTATTATGAGGTTGTCGTAAAAAAAAATTCATATATATTTTTATGATTATTAAGTTTTCCTCTAATTTAATTTGAGTTTTTCCACTTTTTAGAAAATGACTATCATCTAAAATACAATGAGCAAATAGATTCAAAATAATAATTAAAATTATCTTACACTAGATCATGTAAACAAAGAACGTGTTTATATATCGTCGAACAGTAGTACGTCTTATTAGAAAGTCGGAAGAGAAATTTTAAAAAATTAATAAGTTTGTAAGATTGAATTTTCTTCTACTTGATGAAATGTAAAGATATGTGGTATATTGTGATTGTGTTTATAATTTTATTTTTAAAAATTCTTAAAAACATAAGTAAATGTCAAAATTTAGAAAATGTTTATAATGATATATCGTGTAATTAAGTAAAAAAAAAATTACGGGTGTTATATTTTATTTTTTATAAAAAATATTTTTGATTTTCTTCACGAATTTTTAAAATATTATATTTTATCCCGCGTATACGCAAAACCTAATCTAGTAACGTGAATAAAATGCATTCTCCTTTAAATCTAACTTAACACATTTATAATATATATATTGAGAAAACTTAGATAAGATTAATACTGAAAATGAAACGTCGAACTTAATAGTATATAAAAGATGAGTATTGTTTAAGTTAGTTTTAAACACACAGTCACACACGTATACGTGGAACTTATTGTGTAGAGTTTAATGGGCAAAGCAATATAAAATAGATTAACCAAAGGCTATTGAGATTCGATGCTCTTGCTATTATTAACCTAACAGTGAGGATGTAGATCAACTAAGAATTCAACCTACTTTGGTATTCAATCATATTTCTAATAATTGTAGAAATAACATAAAAAAGATTAGGCCATCTTTGATTTGATCGAATCATATTCCTCTTCTCTTCTAGAAATCTATTTCCTATTTTACTGTATATATATTCCATCTCTTAAACAAAGAATATCATTTTTAAGTTAATTTGTTTGTGTTTCAAATCTCAACTATCTTTAGGTATCTTTCATCTTTTCCTATCTCTGTTGTTACCCTCATTAACCCGTTCACCAAAAATAGCTCTACGTAATTCACTCATGGGCCTTGATTTACGGTAGCCCATTAGAGAACTGACAAGAACGTCTCCCACGTGTCTAAATGTACGACACGTGCGTCTTATCTTATACCTCTAAACTCAACAACCAATACGACGACTCTTGTCCGAAAGACAGCTCTCACCAACACCAATTATGAAGCTTTTGGACATTAAAGGTCTCTCTCTCTCTCAGTCAAGCAAACGTGTTTAACGCACTCACGCAAAAACCCATTTCTTCGAAAATTCCACTGACGTTAACCTCATCAACTAACCAATTTAATCCATTTCTCAATCTCTCGTATCAACTCTAAACACACCCACCTTACCTACTCCTCTCTCTCTCTCTCTCTCTCAAACAGAGCACGCAAATGGATTCTGCATCATCCAAGACCAAAGCTATAGACCCTCCGCTTCACATCTTAGGTTTCGAGTTCGATGAATTATCTCCAACACGTATCACAGGTCGTCTTCCCGTTACTTCAATCTGTTGCCAGGTTTCTTCTTCTTCTCCTCCTCTTCTTTTCTTGAATTGATGGATCATTGACCCCCAAATTATGAGAATTGTTTTTTCAATATCCTCAAAGCCTTTCAAGGTGTTACACGGTGGTGTATCTGCTTTGATCGCTGAATCTTTAGCAAGTATGGGAGCCCACATGGCTTCTGGTTTCAAAAGGGTCGCTGGAATTCAACTCTCAATCAATCACTTAAAAAGTGCTGCTCTTGGAGACCTTGTCTTCGCCGAAGCATCTCCTGTAAGCACAGGGAAGACTATTCAGGTTTGGGAAGTCAAGTTTTGGAAAACAACAGAGAAAGATAAAGCTAACAAATTCTTAATAGCTTCTTCTAGAGTCACACTTATCTGCAATCTACCTATCCCTGATAACGCCAAAGATGCAGCAGACCGGCTTAGAATGGTTGCAAAGTTGTAGATTTTTTTGGTCTCTATGTGATTTTGTAATCTTTACTAATGGCTTTGTTTTTACATACTTGTATGTATCATCTCCTGAAAACTGACAATAAAGCTTAAAGTGGCAAAGACAGTAATACTAAAATGTCTTGGATTTGTGATTGTTACCTTGTTTTTGCAACAGATACGCCTCTGGAACCAAACATTGGTTGGCCTTTGATGATCTTTACAATCTACTGGAATAATAAAGATAATTGAGAAATATTAATATTCTCTATCAATGCTAGGAGCTAGCCTAGAATGCTTTCAAGGGTTGCCACCACAAAACATGTGCATAAGCATAGTGAAGATGATCAAACTTTGGCAACAATTGAAACATAATGATATAAAAGATGATATGTCTGTATGGAGCTGATAGTAATAAACAGTTTGGTGAGTTTCCATGTCTCTAAGCCACATCATCACAGTCTCTCTTTGCATTGCTTCAAGCAACAAATAATGATCTCGTTTAGATTCCAAGAAAATAGCAGGAAATAACCGAGATAGAGTTTTAAAAGATGCAACTTCGATCCGTACTTATAGGGCTAACGAGTAACACAGGAATTGAAACAAAAGCTCAGCGAGAAAAACAAAAGTAATCAGTGATCTGCGATTCTGTATTGAGTGAAGAAGACCCAATTTTGTTGAGGCTATGAGGAAGCAACAATATGGTGGATGACGATGACGAGAGAGAGAATCTTCTCTATGCAACATAGAGTTCGTCTGAATCTTCTCTATGCAACTTCAGGGAACTTGTAATCAGGGTGCTCAATCCGGTTTCAGCCGAAATTGTACCGCACCAAAAATGGAAATAAATCGATAAACCACAAATTTTGTTTTCTTAAAAGAACCAAAACCGTATTCTGTTGGTGTAATTCGTGAACCGAGATAAAAACCGGATTTGTCCTGCATCTGTTGCCCTTCTCCACTCCACCGTTTGGAAATGTAAACTTACAGAGTAGAGATTCCGCCATTGAAGAAGGTCACATCCGAAAGAAGAAGAAGAGATCAAAATGGATGATGACTGGGATTTGACCGTGGAAGAGATGGATGCTATTGAAAAAGAAGCTCTTCAGATTATCAACCAGCAACGCAATTCCTCTTCATCTTCTTCTTCTTCCTTGCCAACTCCTAACGAGGTTTTACACTTCGCAATTTCCATCTCTGGGTTTTAACCTATATTGGGTTTTTTTTTCTTTTGTTTGTGGTAATTAGGGGCAATTTCGGATGGCTTCGAGTGTTTGTAATGGGCAATTTTGCTTCTAAATAGCCCTTATGTGTGTTTCTTAATGCTAGGTTCATGCTTCGTCTCAAGGAACTAGAGTCTTACCTTCAACTCTCGCCCCTAAACCAAACACTGGTTAGTTTATTTTCCGGTACCATTTATCTAATGTTATCTCCCTGCATATGGGTCGTTCTTGTTCACGTTTACTGTATTAATATTGTGACGCTAGTCTCTGCGCCAAAAGATGAGGGCTTTACGCCAAAGGAGCTAAAAGTCTCTGTCAAAATTTTGCTTCATTATAGTGGAGATCTTGCTGCAAAGTTCCCCTATAACCAGGTAAGTTATCAGAAGTCAGAAGTGTTTGTGGGGAAATGCTTAAGTATGTTTTGACACTTACTCGCTATTTGGTTTTTTCTAGGTTGTGGTGGATGCTGTGCGTAAAATCCCTAAGGCTATTTGGAATGCTAAAGAAAGGTTTGCCTTTTTATACTCTTTCATATGCAGGCGTCATTTGTGTGTTTCTCTGTGTCTTTAGTATTTCTAACGTGTTTTGTTTTGATCTGTAAACAAAACTGAGAGATAAGCCTTGACATGTAACGCATTGTTTATTCTCTTGTGGAAGTCCAGGTTATGGACCTTTCCCCTTTCTTCATTGTCTTCAGCAGAAAACATTCTGCAACAAGTTTCCAGCGTTAAAATTGAGGTAAGCCACCTTGATTCTTTAAAAATGGTTCAGAAAATTCACCTTTAACTAGGTCAAGCATCTTTTAGATACATTGCCATCTAATTTTTCCTTTGAACTATCAGATTGAGAACTTAGATCCTCTTGTGAAACGTGCGATAGCTTCTGCCTCAAGAGTTCCAGATCTACGGCGTAAGTTAGGCATCCTGTTTATTACTTCAGACACATTAACGATGTGATTTTAAGTAAATATATGTTCATTTTTGGACCCCTTTAATGGGATTTTCATGTCTTACTTTCTTTTTTTTTTCTAATTAATCTAGATCTGTATGACAAGATACCAAACCATATTGAGCCAAAGCTTCTTCCATTTCAGCGTGAAGGCATAGAGTATGTCAGCGATATGTAGTAATTGTGATTTTTCTTTATTACGAAATGAGTAGCAACTTGTTTGCATTTTGGCTGCCTGATAATTTTTCCTTAGCTTCATGATCGGTTTTTGCCTTTCCCATAAGGTTTATTTTACAGCACGGAGGACGTGTGCTCCTAGCAGATGAAATGGGTCTTGGAAAGACTTTGCAGGCAAGTGGTTCCTGTTTTATGTCTCTGTATTTATTTTTATTTCTTGATTTTTGAGAATCCTACTCCCCTTTCATTGGAGAAGATATCTATTGTCACTTGTTAATAGATTTCGTTGACTTTCACATATATCATATAATATCTTCTAACAAGTATAGCCTCTTGCAAAACCAGCGAGAAACTGATCTTGCAGAATTGCTTGTAAATTTTTTTAACATCGCTGTCATTCACATGCCTATTGTCTGTGCAGGCAATTGCTGTTACAACATGTGTTCGTCAATCTTGGCCAGTTCTGATTATTGCACCATCTTCATTACGTTTACATTGGGCAACAGTAAGCTCATGATATGTGAATTTTACTTGGACATTGATTATGTCACTTGAGATAGTTCATTATGTTTCTTTCTTGCAGATGATTCACCAATGGCTGCATGTACCTCCATCAGACATAGTTGTATGTAGTGCTTGTATAACGCTTGATACTAGGATATATCCATTCTATATTGTTTTCTCTCTCGTCTAAGTTATCCTTTTAGTAGGTAGTTTTACCTCAACCAGGTGGATCAAACAAGTGCGGATTTACTATAGTTTCCTCAAATACAAAGGGCACAATCCATCTTGATGGTGTCTTCAACATTGTTTCCTATGATGTGGTCACTAAGCTGGACAAACTCCTAATGGCGTTGGACTTTCAGGTGTTTAACTAAACATTGCTTCGTACTGATTTTTTTGTTGATTGTTCCCGATATTTTGATTCGTAATGATCACGTTGGTAACCAATTAATCATGTGAGATTGAGATTCTTGAATTTTAAGAGGAGAAGTTAATTTAAAGAATGAAGAGGAAATAAGCATTTATAGATTCTGCGCTCCGTAACTTGCAAATAAGGCTTTTAGTGTTTGTCTCAAGTATGTGAGGTTTCACTATGTACAGTCCTTCTTTGCAGGTTGTTATAGCGGACGAATCACACTTTCTTAAAAACGCCCAAGCAAAGAGGACCAGTGCTTGCCTTCCAGTCATAAAGGTATTTTTGATTCTATCATTCACTCATCGTTGTCTACCAAGATAGTTTTAGGTTATTGGCTAACAGAATTGGAAAATCATTTTCTTTTTGGTGCAACTGTGATACTTTGTTACATGTTGAGCAAGTAGTATTCTCGTGGTTAGTTCTATTCTGTTTAAATCCATACCTCACGCATTTGTTTCAGAAAGCTCAATATGCAATCCTTCTAAGTGGTACTCCTGCTTTATCTAGACCAATAGAACTATTCAAACAGGTGATCCTTCCATCTTACAAGTCACGTTTCTTTATTTTATTTGGTTATGTGAGGCCCTAGTGTATCTCTGGATGTAATTTGATTAACTAAAAAAATCCTTTGTTCTTTACTTTTGGCAGCTGGAAGCTCTATACCCAGATGTATATAGAAATGTTCATGAATATGGTAGCAGATACTGCAAAGGCGTAAGTCTCCTTGAGAACCTGCCTAGAATTTCATATAAGGGATTTTTGGAATTGAGTTACTGTGCATCATCAAATTTATATTTTGCTTTTCAAATTTTCAGGGATTTTTTGGTACATATCAAGGCGCAAGTAATCATGACGAGTTGCACAATTTGATGAAGGCAACAGTAATGATTAGAAGGCTAAAAAAGGATGTCTTGTCTGAGCTTCCGTCAAAGCGTAGGCAGCAGGTTATTTGTTGTAGCACTTTCTCTTATGTCCATGCATCTAATGTGATATCTTTTAGTACGTTATCTTTTGTGTTTGACATTAATTTTGTTCAGTAAAGCCAGTCTTTACTTAACTCGGCCCAAACAATTTGTTTAAATAGGTCTTCCTAGATTTAGCTGAAAAGGACATGAAGCAAATCAATGCTTTGTTTCATGAGGTATCTTGATTTTGTTTTCAATATCCATATGATTAACATTCCTTGAAGAAACTGTTTTTGAGAAAATGATGGTCTTTGTTTTCTCTTTTACAGTTAAAGGTGGTAAAGTCAAAAATTAA
The DNA here is from genome assembly GCA_004349715.1 of Crucihimalaya himalaica. Classification (NCBI taxonomy): domain Eukaryota; kingdom Viridiplantae; phylum Streptophyta; class Magnoliopsida; order Brassicales; family Brassicaceae; genus Crucihimalaya; species Crucihimalaya himalaica. Next base: position 1,274,117 of record SMJT01000040.1, on the reverse strand, counting down.
GGATTGCATATCGGAAGAGGACATTAAATCTCTTAAATTTACAGAGAAGAACCTTATCAACAAGGTAATCATTTGTTTTTTCTAAATTGTTTCTTCACAACTAACAGCCAAAGGTTTTGTGATTCAGTTCTGTGCACTTTTTCTTGCTTAATATATGTTCTTCTTTCATTTCATTGGACCTGCTTGTTATTTCCTAGTTTCTTATAACAACTCCTTGTTTTGTATTTTAGATCTACACTGATTCTGCTGAGGCCAAAATCCCAGCAGTGCTTGATTATCTGGGAACTGTGCTTGAGGTAATAGCTATTAGCAATAAGCTGTTTTAAAACTTTCTCGTTACATTTCTGCTACATGTTACTGTGCTTTCTCCTCGAGCATTGTGATGCAGGCTGGCTGCAAATTTCTGGTATTTGCACATCATCAGTCCATGCTTGAGGCATTACACCAGTTCCTTAAGGTAAGGCATTTGTACTATCAGCAAAGCTTCCAAAAGCCCCTCTGTTTCTCATACTATATTCAAAAAACAAAAATGCAGAAAAAGAAAGTGGGCTGCATCCGGATTGATGGTAGCACCCCTGCCTCCTCTAGACAAGCCTTGGTTTCTGACTTTCAGGATAAGGATGAGATAAAAGCAGCAGTGGTAAGTATCTTCACCAAACTTCAATACAAAGTTTCATACCCTTCTCTTACTATATTCCACTATACAAGGCAATATAATTTTTTATATTAACTAGATATGGATATCATTTCAGTTGCAAGTCGCAAGAGAAGTAATATAAGAAACGACTTTATACTTAAATCGCATGTTATGCCTTTCTTTTCAATCTATAAAAAATACTACTAGTCTTTAATTTGTTTGTTTACATGGATTTGCAGCTCTCAATACGAGCTGCTGGTGTTGGGATAACTTTGACAGCAGCAAGCACTGTTATCTTTGCGGAGTTGGCATGGACTCCTGGTGACCTGATTCAGGCAGAAGATCGTGCACATAGGATTGGTCAAGTGAGTCATGAACAATAGTTTAGTGGAGTTACAAATCAGAATCACTCCCATATATCTCACTAATCATTTGCAGTGCATCTTTAAACTGGTTTTATGACTTTTGCTTCATATCTACAGGTCTCTTCAGTAAACATTCACTACCTTTTAGCAAATGACACTGTTGACGACATCATCTGGTTCTCTCTCATTCACATTTACCGCTGAAAGTTTTCTCAAAATTCTGTTCTTCCCTGCTGAATTCTCCTAAACTTGCTCACTTTCTGTATAGGGATGTTGTTCAGAGCAAGCTGGAGAATCTAGGACAGGTATACTCTTTCTAAATGGCACGCCGCAAGGAGAGAAAATCTCTTGGTGACATATACATATCCATTATTATGAGGCAGTACAGCTTTGACTATAATTACTGAATCTTATCAAAGTCCAAATACTGGAGAGTGCATAGTGATTTCATGAAAAAGTAGATGTTTGATTGTCATCGCCATAGACTGTCCTGAAATTATGCATGGTTATTGCCTTTTCTAAATGCTGGAAACTAAGCTTGTGAACTATTTGCTACACAGATGCTTGACGGGAAAGAGAATGCTTTGGAGGTTTCATCTAGTCATATGATGAGCAGTCCAACAAAACCAAGAAACAGCCCCACCAAGCAGCAAACTCTAGAGCCATTCTTGAAGCGCTGCAAAAGATTAGATGACGACACCGAAGAGCATCAACCCAACCCCAAAGTTCCCAGACACTGAAAGTAAAAACATGCAAGATCGCATCTGTGTTTTTGTTGCTTGCATAAACACATGACCCTTTGGGTAAAATGATCATTTGTAATGTTTTAGTGCAAACAAATGATCTTTAGTAGTGTAGTTTCAAGATTATAAAAATCGTTGGGCTTGTATCTTCAGATGTTTTTGCTTAAGCTGATTTTTACAGCCTTCAAGGTCTTATCACAACAGATGCATATCAATGATTTATCCAGAAGGCAGATATGTACGATAAGAAACCACCACACAATGTATATATCTCAAGTCATTTTAAAGACTTTCAATATGAGACATAACCTAGTCCCTCTCTGCTACATTCTTCGTCAAAGAAACTTGTCACAATAGTTTCCACATCCTGCAATCCAACTCCTACACAAACGGTCTTGGACGGTGTCCAAACTGAATCAGTCATCACAGCATCAGTCTCGTTCACGACTCTAACGTTTGGGCCATCACGACACTTCCCCATGCACTTGCAAGCCACAGCGGATCCTTCAAAACCCGTCATAGCCTTTTGAAACTCATCCAACAACACAGCTCCTCCTGATTTCTTACACTTCCCTCCCATACACACTTCTACTCTCTTCAATGGCAATCCAACCACAGAAATTGCTTCTACCGTCTTCAATGTCTGTCCAGGATTGGCCATTGAAGGAAATACTGTAGATGTCTGCAGAGCGATCTGCAATGCATCACTGGTGTTCTTGCAAGAAGTTGCATCTTCTTCGAGCTTATTAGGAAGTAGAGAGTCTTGGGTTCTAAGAAGGGTTGCTACTGTGGCTTCTGGTTGTAGTGGCCCAAGATTGAGTTTAGCCTTGTTTCTGAAAGTGCTCATGTCAACAACTTTGCCTTTGTCACAATCACTGTCACTTGATTCAGACGAGGAAGATGATTCGGAGTCCATTTCCGTCATCTTCTTCATAGCTTTGGCTTTTGCCTTTTCCTCTTTCCTCTGTTTCTTCAATAGTTTCTCCTCTGCTTTCAACTGCTCCAGCTGCTTAACCAAAATCTCTGTAGCTTCCTGCAACAGTCATAAACCAATCAAGATCTAGTCTAGCAGATCAAATCGATCAATTTCACCATGAAAGTAGTCAAATCAAAAATCAAAAATTATTACCGAGATTGTCTTGGTCTGAATCTCACCAACCAAACCAGCCTCAGGATCAAGACCAAACCCTATACTTGAGAACATGTTCAAGTTCTTAGAAAGACTTTTAAGAACCTTGGCCTTCTTCTTCAACGCCTTCTTCTCCTTCTCCATAACCTTCTCTTTCTCCTCGCCGCATCTCGTTGGCTCTACGTAGTAACTCATATGCCCTTTATCCGCAAACTCATTATTACACACAATCCCACGACATTTTCTGGTTCTAAACCCTACCGTTCTCGTATTACCGGAAAATTCCGATACGAATCGGAGACCGGAGTAACGGCCATCGGCAACGGAACTTGAAACACATGGAATTTGTCGGAGAACGACGCCGGAAACTTCCATACTCGAATTGAAAGGTGGGATGGGATCAACGGGAACTAGATGACTTGAGCCTTAAGCGATTCAAGAAATAGACAAACAAATCCTTAAAGGCTGAGTTCCTTGTTGAGGGAGATTTGCCAGTTCATTTTACAGAAGAGAATTTAACAGTGAGAGATAACGTGGTGTGTTTTGATTGGTTGAAGGTGTCGTGAGTTGCACTCAGGCTCTCCACCTGTGCTCTCACGAGTTCCACACTTTCCCGCGCTCCGGACACGCGCCTTATGATTAATCTCAGCCGTTGATTTATAATTCTATGGGGAACAACGGTCTGAAATTTAAGATAGGTGTACATGTCGGATCGCCACGTGGAGAATCTAGTGCAAACTTTGCCACGTACTTATTAATTTTGGGAGCGATAAATATGTATTTTAAATTAAAATCAAAAACCGAATTATTAGCTTTTGTATTTTGGAATTTTTGGGGAACTTTTTTCTTTTTAGGTCAAGTGGTTTTGGCAACTTGATACGAATACTTTTCGTTACTGAGATATTTTAAAATTAAGTATTTAGATTTATATATTCAAGAAATGTATGTAGTTTAGTAATTAATTATTATCATAGTATTTAAAGTTATGTTCTTTTATATTTTTCATATTTTGAAGCAAGTAGTAACAATGCACAAATGCATGTTGCTTAAAAGATTAGGATTAATACTTTAATAGGATAAAGAAGACACCCATTGTTGACAAAAAAAAAAAAGAAAAAAAGAAGACACCCATTATCTAATCTAAAATCCTTAATATAAAATAAGTTAATTGTTGGGTTAGGTATTGTTGGAAAGTTAACCGATAAAACTGGAGTGGATCACGCTACATCTCACTTTGTGTGATATCTCATCAAACGAAATCTCAGCCGTTAGATATTTTAATCTCTTTTCCCCCTAATGCAATTATCACTCCTACAGCCGTCAGATCTCTAATTGCTCTCTTTTGAACCTCAGCTCTTTGGGCCTCACGAATTGTTGTCGACAAGAAAACATGATGCTTTTGAAACTAAGCCCAACATTCGAGAAAGATTAGAAAAGAGTGTAGCGTACATCATCACTAATTTATCACTCACTCCCATGGAATCTGTCAAGTGTAAACTATATCAACATTTAAACGAAAACCAAGAAGATATATGATTTTAAAAATGTATGAATCTTCATTATATATGTATATCGCTCAAAATTTCTTCGATGAAAGGCACATTTAGATACATTTAACATTATTATTACGTGGGAGTCCAACATATACATATTCATATACTCACTCAACAGACACTATAAACGTAAACAACAAATTTTATAGCCAAAACCAAAGTACTTTTCTAGGAATGAGCTCCGGCCATATTCCCACGTGCTAGCCGGAGATGACCCGGAACACGTTGCTTTATCTCTTCTAATGCACATAATGTCTCTGGATCTAGCCCTCCCGCAAACTGAATACACATTTAAAGATTAAAATATCAAGATCCGTGTTCGATCAGAGCAAATGCTTTTAAATTTTGAAGTTTAAGATTACCTGGTGCGTTCTGTAAGCAAATCGGACGCCTTGTAGAAGCAATGCTTCTTGAGTAGACTCTCTATCCAAGTTACGAGCTGATTGTAGCTCGTTCGCTACTCTATTCATGTAGGTTTTAGCAAGCTTGATCGATGCTCTTTTGATCTATTAACGGCATTAGAACGATGTTAAATGAGGACAAACAGAGTGTAATCGACTATTTACTTAGAGACAAAACAAAGCTCAAATAGAGAAAACCATACCTTGCTGATCATTCCCGAGTCAAGCATCCACTCGACTGGGATCTTAAAGTCCTGGTAAGAACGCATGGCTGAGCCACGTAATCTGACTAGCCTCCTTACCCTCTGCTCCGACCTTATCATAATACCGAAATCTTAGATTGTTAACATTTTGGGGAACTTAAAAATGTTCTTTTAACGGGTGAGTATCAAAGTAGGGGCTTCTTTTACTTGTCTAGTAAGTTGGCCATTTTCTTCAGGGCAACACCGTAATGAATGCTCGGATCATCAGAGTAGGAAGAAAGTTCTTTTTCCAGTTTCTTTAGCTCGCGGTATTCAACTGCAGCCTCTTGCAGGGCATCGGCTTTCTTCTCAGGCCACTTGAAATGCTTAAGCACAGCTCGCTCATCAGCCTGTAAGGCAATAGGCAAAGAGGAATGCACATGTAATGAAAGATATGTAATGATGCAAAACTCATCAAATCTATATAGAGTTTGGAGAAAGGATCATTTATATGATTAAGTGATACACTTTCGTCACAGTACACCAAAAACATAATGGAATTTAAAATGTGTAAAATCTAGTCACTTGTGTAAAAAATGCTAAAAGAGGAATTAGGCGTTACCAGAGTTGCCAGTTCTTTATCAAGCCAATCCACAAATTTAATGACATCTTCCATATCCGAAAAACAAGTGGTCAGAACTTTCTGGATAAGATCATTGATAAAATCCCCCTTTGTCTCTATATCAGCTTTTATCTGTGGAAGAAAATGGAGCTCATCAGTGTCAGATGAGATTGGCCAAAACTCAGGTTTAAGTAAACAGAGTCCAGAAAGAAAATTTGGTTGCTTACGGCGATGAGGTGCGCGGAACGGTTTTGAATTTCTCCAACTATACTGTTGTGAGCACTGTTAACTTGAGACTTATTATTAACAGACGGTGAAAGATCTCTACTGTTATCTTGCTTCTTTAACAACTGAAATAGCTCTGAAACTGGAGGAGACTTCTGAGCGCGAGCTGCTTTAGCAAGAGGCCGTGGTGGTGGTGGTGGAGGCGGAGGTGGTGGTGTTGGTGGTGCAATGGGTGAAGAATTTTCATCTCTTTTACCTGAATTGCTAGCTGAAGACACCAAAAACTTTGGCAATGGCGGCGTTGGCGGTAATCTTGAAGGTAAAGGTGATGGTGATGGTGATGGTAAAGGTGACTCTACTGCTACCTCCTTTTTGACCTTGGATTGCTCTAATTTGCTAGCTATTAACCTCTGAATATCTTTGAATCTGCTGTTCTGGTGTTCTTTAGCTGGCTGAATCAACCAAAACACTTGAGAGATTAGAGCAATTGTTCACCAAACATGAGCAATCATAGCATAAACTATGTACCAAAGCAGAATCATGGAAACAACCAAATGCAATTCTGATTCCGTAGTCTCATTAAGTCAATTCAACGGTTAGATTCTTCAACTGAAGTATGAATGAAATGTTTACCTTATCGTTAGAGGAAAGAGATGAGATCTTAGCTTCAGCTGAAGCAAGATCCTGAGAAAGCTTCCTATTCTTCAACTCAAGCTCTACATTTGAATTACGAGCTTCCTCTAACTCCGTTTTCAAATTCAAAACCTGCAACTGCAAATCCTCAATCAAGGACTCATTCACTACCAGCTTCTCCTCCAATTCCTCCATTCTCTTCCTCTTCTCATCCTCCAACGCCGCCGTAGCCATTACCGTCTCTTCACTCTTCCTAGAAATGGGCCGCCTCGGACAACCGAATTGCTCTACAACCGCCGGACGATTCACAGAGCGAGCTCTCTGAGGAGCCAAAACCGCAGTCTCTTCTTCTCCAGATTTCGCTCTCTTAAGCAGAATTGATCGCCGGTTCTTAGCCGGATCGTTCTTCACATCTTGATTGGAGGATTTCGGTTTACCTCCGGTGAGACCGTTATCGTCTTGTGCTCTAGGTTTGGAAATCACTGAGTAGTGCGAATTCGCAGCTCTCACGCGAGAAGGAGTGGTGGAAGTGGCGGAAATGCGTGACATTACTTACAAAATCTCCGCCGTATACGACAGTCGCCGGCGAGAAGATTCGTCGTTAACGTCTTACTCAGCTTTTGACTTGTGATAACCAAAGAGACGACTTCAAAGCTGTCGCACAAGAAAACAACAACTATAATATTAATCACACCAATCATTAATTCAATAATCTTATGCGGCTAATCTTAAGTATTTAGTTAATCAACGTTAATGATAATTAATCAACCAAATAATGAAGGAATGATCGGTTCCGCGGAAACAGTGGGCTTGAGGCCCACCAAATGTTTTGACGACTTTGAGAATAAGACAAAAGATTTAAGTGGTGGGCCAAAATATTTTTTTTTATCTTTTCTCTTTTTTTTTTTTGATTACGACGCGTCCGTCCACGCGCCATCAGAAACCTAACACACAAAAAAGTAGATTGTGTCGTGTATGTATCGATATAGCTTATAGGTGTATGCGTGTAACTGCAACCAAACAAACTTATGGCTATGGCCTATGGGTGTGTTTGATTATTTTTAAAAGCCTTTGAAAATTTACAATGATTTACCTTAACTAAAACAATGATTTATCTTAACTAAAAACGTTGCTATAAAATTTACAATGATTAATCCTTGAGGAGGGTATGAACCTAAATGATAACCTTTCTCTATTTTACAAAAAATTTCGTTTTGGATTTTATTTTTGTTTTACAAAAAGTGTTGTTTTATATTTTCAATGTATATATTTAGTAAATTTTCTAGTTTTGTTTCTACTATTTTAATGTATTTATCAATAACAAAATCATAACTAATTAATAGAGAATAAAATGAAAAAAAATAATTGTTTTTTTCATATGAATGCAAAAACTTTGAACGACATTATTTGTGAAACCGTGGGAAAAAGAGTAATAGTTAAAACTTAAAACGACGAAAACAGATAATAGAGCAATATATTGAGAAACAGTTAAGCGAAGGACCCATTAATAATTTGTCTCATGTTGAGCTGCAAATGGAACAAAGAGCATTTGACATTTATGATGGGACCATTATGTTTGGAATAAAAGTTGTATGGTCCATGAAAATTTTATAGTTAAGGTAAATCATTGTAAATTTTCAAAGGCTTTTATATGTGAATGGGGTTTAATTTAAAATTATAAAGTTTGAAAAACATGTTTAAGACAAAAGGGAAGATTGAGGACTAAGGAGTATGTCCTAATCATACTCAAACTCAAAGGCTTTGAGTCAAAGCTGTTAGTGACCATTGGTTTACAAGTTAAGTTATTGACTTATTTGAAGATTTTGGAGAATTTGATCATAATTTGATATAATGATATAGATATTATTTGGTCCGTAAGGCAATTATTGGGCTATGAAGTTGTTCCTTGCTAGGTAAATATACTCGCAACTATCTGCAATTTTATTGGATTCTTTACAGGAAAAGAAAAAGAAAGGGCAAGGAGAAAACATTAATTAGATAGGAAAATCATAACTATATTATATGATGAAAATGAGAAAGTCATGACTACATATGATCAAATATGATATTTTATTATATTGAAAGTAACGACTGGAGAGTCGTATATATTTTTCAACCAATTTTGTAAATTATGTTCTTAAAATGTTAAGGTTTATTGTTTAACCCGTAAGAGTATAATATGATTTGTTATTGTTTTAACAAAATGTTTTATTTTTTGGATTGAATTATCAATCAAAGAGATTATGTTTAAATGGATGTGTGGTTGCCAAACCAAAATATTCTGTTTGTGGTTTATTAATTAAGTATGATGTCATTCTTTTTTTCTGTATGATGTCCTTGAAATTTTCTTTTAAAATAATAATATTTTATTAAGTATCTTTAAGAAACGCAAACAATGTAAGTTAAATAAAAAACTAGAATCTTGTGTTTTGTTAGGACATAATTAGTAAATTAACATCTAAACATGAGCATAGAAAAAAAATAGAAGGAAACGTCAATTCCTAAACGTAGCAAAATATTTTGTATATATATATATTATTACATTTAGGTTTCGAATGGTGACGGAACCGCACGGTGTGGTGCGGTTCCAATAGTAACAAAAATATCTATATATACATATGTATGTATATGTTTTCGTTACTATTAGAACCGCACCGCATTTTTCTCGTAGTTGTCCCGCACGTTACCATTCGGAGCCTTATATACAACATGGGTTTATCAAAATAAACTATATTACCATGTAAAACTCTCAAAGTATGATTAGATGCAATTGAGGGTGTTGTGAAAGAACTTCGGTATTTGTGGCATGATTTAGTACTGGTTAAGGAAAAGAAAAGAAACACAATATTATCATCCAAACTACAGCATAATTAAACTTTGTATTCGAGTTTGGTCGCGGATGATAAATTTGTGGTTTGAAACAAAAAGAGAATTTGTATTTATAACAGAAACTAAAACCCATATATACAAACAAAGACATTAACCGTGGATCAATATTGAAATCGATCGGTGTGTTTAATTATTCTTGTTAATTTTCATATGGAGAGACAGAAGGAGGATAAATCATTTAAGAACTTAAAGAGAAATAGTACCTTAGAGAGAGATGAAACACTCGAAGAATACTGGTGATGGTCGATCGTCTTCCCCAAAAGAAAAGTTGTTTACATTCTTATTAGTGATGATGATGATCGATGATTACACATCCAGCTCTTATATATATATTATATGGTTACGATGACATCATATTCATGTGTCTATATAATATATGTGATTGCTTAATTTGTTTCTCTAGACGAATGAATATGAATAGGTTTCGTATATATAACTAAATTTATGCTCCATGGTACGTTTACGTTAGATGTCTTGGAAGGGTTTAAAACTTGGAGAAGCCGGAAGATAAATATAATTTAATCATTAGATCATAGGAAAAAAATAGTAAAGTATATGTGTCTATTTCGTAAATGGAGTACGAATGAAACAATAGTTTAATATGGACAAAATCAGCTGTACCCTTTTCGTATGCAAACTATAACTAAAGAATATATAAAACCGAAAGGATAATGACATGTTTTATTAATTATCCAAATCAGAAAATTGGATTAGATGATGGGTCATGTTCCAAGAGAAAGAGTATTTTCCCATATACCTCTCAATTGAAGTAAACAATTCCAACGTGATTTAGTATGGCATAGTATATATGCTTATTTATTTATTTACCATGTATTTTTATTTTTATGGTTGAACGGATATAAATGTCCATTGTAATTAATTAAGTCATCAAGTAGTTTTTTGTTTTGTTTTTGAGAATATAATGAATTAATCCAGGATTTTTGTAAGTATTAGCTAATTTTTTTCAGTACTTGGAAGTAATGTATCAATCACCTCATGTATGAATTATTTGTCTTTGACAATATAAAGGCTATTATGTAACATCTCCAGTCCGGATATTGCAACTTACATGTCTAGACAAGTTACTTTCTAAAATATTTGGCAATACTAAAAAAATAAAAATATATTGCTTACAAATGTATAATCAAACATTGTAACTAAGTAAAACAATAATATTACGGATTGTGATAAGTCTAGTCACGGGACTTACGACCAAAAGCTATACATGAATATAAATCAGGGAGATCCATATGTATATATACAAGAGTGAAGACACGAGAAGCAATATGTGTGGAGGAATGTCTCCATCATTAACCTAATTATATTATCTTTATGTTTCATATTGTATATATACACATTGCAAAACCTTTCCTTTTACTATTTTTTTTTTAAGGATTCTCAAGTCGGCTTTGTTTATTTATAAATTTGCGTTTGGATTTATAGAAGAAACAATAAATACACTTTTACTTATTTTGTGTTAATAATAATTGGCTTAAAAATCCATTTTGAAAATGTAATTTCAAGGGTTTAGGGTTTAGGGTTTTTTCCACAAATCAAAAATCTTTTTAGAATAATATTTTTCAATCCAATATTTAAAAAAAAAACTATAGAACTGTGAATTAATATACCTACTAATTTTTGATATAAATTTCCCAAAAACTTTTGGATATTGAGGCTTAACAAAATATTTGGGCTGGGCCTAAAGAAGAGTATTACGAGGAGTCTGGTTCAACAGACAAAATCGACCCGACCCGGGTGAGAGGTTAGCCCAACCACGCCACGCAACGTCCGTCGGGGAAGAAACAAACGCGACGGAAACGACGAACACGAAACGCGGAAAACGTCAATCAATTTCTCAGATCGGTTTTGGAAATACAGATAACAATGTCGGCGGTGCTCGCAGCCGGCGGAGGCTTAACTGCCGGAGATCGCAGCATTATTACGGCGATTAACACCGGCGCTTCAAGTCTCTCATTCGTTGGCTCAGCCTTCATCGTCCTTTGCTATTGCCTCTTCAAAGAACTTCGAAAGTTCTCTTTCAAGCTCATATTCTACCTTGCTCTCTCTGTAAGTTTCTTTCGTTATTGTCTTTGATTTAGTACCTGACGCGATCATACAAGTTCCAGTAAAATAGATCATGCTAGATCTAGGATTATGTACTGTTTTGCTTCAATCTTCTTCGATTATTTGCTTTGTGAATTGTTAAATGGATAAGTTAGATGTGAACATTGCGTTCTGGGTTCAGTAGTGAGGATTTGGAGCTCTATTGCTGATTATAAAGTAAAGTTCTTTTATTGTTGCAGGATATGCTTTGCAGTTTCTTCCTAATCGTTGGGTATGTTTATCTACCATCAGTTTTTGGTGACTCTTCTTGAGATTTGTTCAGAAGATGATTGTTACCTCTTGATCATGTAGTGATCCTTCAAAGGGGTTCATTTGTTATGCACAAGGCTACACCACTCATTTCTTCTGCGTTGCTTCGTTCTTGTGGACAACCACAATTGCTTTCACTCTTCACCGCACTGTGGTCAAGCATAAAACTGATGTGGAGGATTTGGAAGCTATGTTTCATTTGTATGTTTGGGGTATGTAAAATGATACTCTCAATCACTTGGGTTTCTGTTCTCAATCTTTAGTATATCCACCTTGGATTTAAGGATAAGAATGTGTTGCGTTGGTGATCTAGTAATATTAGAGTCTGACTTTAATTACTTTTCTCAGGAACTTCCTTGGTTGTGACTGTCATATGTTCTTTTGGTAATAACCACTCACATTTAGGGCCATGGTGTTGGACGCAAACTGGTCTTAAGGGAAAGGCAAGAGAGAATGCTTTAAATGAGCATAAAGATTGTAATTGCTGAGTTGTATATCATTGCCTCTTAAGGCATTTGAACTTTTTGGTGCAACTCAGGGCTAGATGAATGTAGAGTAGCATTTCTTTATAACTGGAGTTCATTTAACTTTTGCAGGCTGTTCATTTCTTGACTTTTTACGCTCCTCTTTGGGGAGCCATTCTCTACAATGGGTTTACATACTTCCAAGTGATACGGATGCTAAGAAATGCTAGACGTGTATGTAGCGCTCTATCAACACTGTCTTCTGAAAGTAGTTACATAACATACACTTGTCTGTGTACTGATATGGTGATGTTAATTTCAGATGGCAGTTGGAATGTCAGATAGAGTCGATCAACTTGATAATAGAGCAGAGTTAAAGGTCTGTCTTTTCTATACTGCCAATACCAGTTCTGTATCTTGTGACTGACTTGTTGTCATCATTTTAAACCTCACTACCCGTATCCTGAAATCACAGGTTTTGAACCGATGGGGATACTATCCTCTCATTTTAATAGGATCATGGGCATTTGGCACTATAAACCGTATTCATGATTTCATCGAGCCAGGCCATAAGATCTTCTGGCTATCAGTTCTTGACGTCGGGACAGCTGCACTAATGGTAGCAAAACCCTCAAACAAATCAATTATAAATTTCTTTATAGATCATCTTTGCTCATCCCAAGTCGCTCTCCTGATGTATTTTCAGGGCTTGTTCAATTCAATAGCCTATGGTTTCAACAGCTCAGTGCGTCGAGCAATCCATGATAGACTAGAATTGTAAGTCACCACCATTCTCTTTGGTTTGATATATTCCCAAGAATCATTGAAGCTTGATTTTCGTGAAACCCTTGGTCTGCTAGATTCTTGCCGGAACGGCTATATCGATGGCTTCCAAGCAATTTCAGACCAAAAAACCATCTGATTCTACATCAGCAACAACAACAACGAAGCGAAATGGTTTCACTCAAGACCGAGGACCAGCAATGACACTAACTTTTCAACAATGTATTTCATGGACCAATAACAAGAAGGCAACGGATGATAATAGTATGTGGATGGAGATTGGTAAGTCTCATTTTTTGTTTTTTGCCTTAATTTCCTTTTACGTTAACGAGTGTTACCAATATGTTTTTTTTTTGTTTCTCTCTCTATCTTAGATATGGTGAAAGGGGATGCAGAACAGGTCGTCACTGTATATGAATCATTCTTTGGGAACACGAACTAGACAACCTTTATTTTTTTGTATGAAAAAGTTATTGTTAGGTCTTTTGATCTTGATTCGAAGTTACCGAACTTGCACGAAATAGTTGGAGAGTTTTGTTACAAAGAATCAGATGGCGGCTTAAGAATTTGGAGATCCACAATGCAGTTTAAATTGCCAACAAGAAAATTATAGCCCTAAAAAGAAATTTACATTTACACATGAGAGTATGACTCAGAGAAGCATTTACGTAATGCACATCTCCGCTTCTAATGCATTAACTTACAGCATTAAAACGACGTTGTTAATAAAGAGTAGAGAGAAAACCGTAGCATATATAAAACCGAATCGATCTTCAAACCCTAGACCACGGCGATATCTTTCTCTCCAAGATTGCACGACTCTGTCTTGAAACTCTGTGGGGGTTGAGATAGGTTTGTCTTTGCGTCTACCAGTGATTCCAGTGGATGTGGTGACAGAGATTCTAACGAGATTGCCTGCAAAATCCCTAATGAGATATAAGTGCGTCTCAAAGATGGGTTTACATATGTTTATCAGACTTCAACCGTAACTCTGTAATCCTATCACCAGCTCCATGCCCTACTACTCCATCATCATCCTTTGTTGTTGACCATGATCTGACCATTCCATGGAGGGGAGGCCACATCTTGCACAGTCTTTGTGGCTTCATGTGCTACTCATTTTCTAGAATGCCGCGAATCTATAACCCTACCACCAGACAACTTGTGACCTTACCCGCCATAAAATCCAAAATATCGGCTCTGAAAACAGCTTTGTGTTTCTATTTTGGACATGACCCTGTTAAAGACCAGTACAAAGTACTCTACTCAGTTGGGATATCTTTGTCGTCTCAAAGATCGGGTATATTGTCAAAACATTGGGTCTTTGACCTAAAACCTGGAGGTTTTTGGAAAAAGTTGGCTCTGCCTCGAGTAGACTTTTGTCCACATCACTTTCCACTTAGACGAGGACTGTCTATTAATGGGGTTATATATTACCTGGCTTGGATTGATTGGTATAATTCTGTGGTTGTGAGCTTCGACATCATATCTGAAGAGTTCAAAATGATCCGAGTACCTCGTAAGGACGGAGATGTGCACCTGCATAAAGACATCAAGAAGGTGTGTCTTCTTGAATATGGCGGAAAAGTAACTGTTTTTGACCATACCGATCTTGAATACAAGGGTACGGTTAGTATATGGGTCCTGGAAGATGTCAGGAGCAAGGAATGGTCGGGGAATACTCTGGTTTTGCAGCCTTGTCAGCTGCATTTAGTCAATAACAGTAAATTGGAGGTAAAAGGTATAACTCAAAGTGGCAAGGTTTTAATTACACAACATTATTTGGTTTCTCCCTTTTACATTCTTTGTTATGATCTGCAAAGTAATGATATGAGACAGATTGAAATCAAAGGTACACCGGACCAAGAACGGTGAATGGTTGACTAGAGGTTTGAATTTGATGTTTATGGATCAGAGTGAGAGCATCATGTACTTGAAGACTTGAAGTATTCCTTTCTATCTCCAATGTTGTGTTTAGGATAAGAAGACAATTGAATAAAGGTTTATTCATTTTACAATGGTTGAAGATGATTATTGCCAAAGTAGCACCAATGCAAAGGAAGTAAAAGCAACGCATCAACAACTATCAAGTATGACCTTATGGATAGGTCTGTTTTTGGATTGACCTGATGTGAAGGTCAGAATTACACACATGGACACGAGGTGAAGGAACTACCACCGTGTACACAGCGACTGAAATGATGCAATGTGTACAAAACATTTATGCACTTCGCTCCGAAAACAGACGAGTTAATGTGTGTAACTTTTGTAGTACTATTACCTGTAAACATTACATCATTACTTTACCACAAACGATAAGTACCATTAGTCTAGTTGACTTGTACAACTCAAATAGATAGATACAGATTGTTCCAAGTGAACTTTTATCACTTCCTCACACCTCCTGTATTTTTATGGGAATTTCATCGTAACAATGTACATTATAGCATTCTGAACAATTAAATTTTACAAAACAACTGCATGTTAAAATTATAGTTATTAAACTACAAACATACATCATACAATAGCAATACAAATTATCTACATCCAAAACAAGTGCATACATGATAATACAATCCCAAATTATAAAAAATCATAAAATGACAGCATCAGGATCTATAAACATTCGGATCATCCCCTTGCACCTCGCAAAAACCTGTCCCCTCTTTTAAAATATGCATTGATTAATACAGTGAAAGTGACTAAACCGGGGCTGATTAAATTTTCCAGAGCAAAAAATCAGGAGCCCCGATGTAGTCACTTTCAATGCATTGATCGACGCAACAACTGGGTCAAACACCGAGATCAAGTAAAACGAGGGATTTATGATAGCTTCCGCATAAACAATCACTGGAATTACATAGAGATGAGATGATTCTGAAGGGAGACGAGCATAAGAGAAGGTTTTATATAGAGAGATAGAGAAAGAATGAACTTAAGAAAGAGAGACCGGCGTAGTGGGATAGGTTGAAGGAAGATATAGAAAACCCTATTTCTCGGATTGAGTACTGGGCCGCGTTATGGCCCAAACGTTAACAAATTTATAACGGTTACTTGGTTAACGGCCCAAAACCATGATGAATTATTAGAGTATGGCACAAAGTGTTCTAATCTATGACGTATGGTAATCGAATTAGCAGAGACACGAAAAAAACATAGCTCAATCAATAGCTATCTTAAACTTTGTATCTAATTCATTTCTCATACGTTGAACACTAACAAGATCGTTGCAAACATATGCCCAACAAGTTTCTGGCGATAAGAAAACCAAACTGATAATTTTGTTAGTAATTCTTTACTTAACTACATAATTACTCAAAATCATAAACTAAATATTTTTTTAATTGACTTACGATACACTCCTAGTTTCGAATCGGGCATGTAAACTTGGAAATAGGAGAAAACTATCTTGTATTAGCCTCAAGGGGGAACTTCCCTTATATACATCATAATGGATAGACATGAATATGTGTCTAAGCTTATCCTAGATACGCAATGATATCTCACAGAGATTTAACATAAGATTTGATATTATCCTAACAACACTCCCCCTCAAGTTGGTGCGTGTAAGTTTGAAACACCTAACTTGGATAACAAATGCTCAAAACTTGTGCATCCCAGCACCTTGGTGAGGAGATCCGCAACTTGCTCTGTTGTGTGAACATATGAGGTCGCGATAAGCCCATCTTTTATTGCATCTCTAGCCGAGTGACAGTCTGACTCGATGTGTTTTGTACGCTAATGAAAAACTGGGTTTGACGCAATGTACATGGCTGATTTACTATCACAGTAAAGTGTCATAGGTGCAGTATTTGGAATTCCAAGTTCACCTAGCAACGTTTTAATCCACTTCAAATCGTGTCGCATCTGTCATGGCCCGATACTCTGCTTCTGCGGAAGAAAGTGAGACCGTCTTTTGTTTCCTTGTTTTCCAAGAAAAAGGGGAATTACCTAGCATAACCACATATGCACTTAAAGAACGTCGAGTCATTGGACATGTCTGCGAGTCAGAGTCACAATATGCATGCACTACAAGAAAACAGGCTATTTGCGACGGAAATTTGCGACAGAATATTTCCGTCACAAAAATGCGGCGGAATTGCGATGAACTTGCGAGAACACTGGTTTTCGTCGCAAATTCATCGCAAATTTGCGAGGAAAATATCCCTCGCTAATTGCGAGTAACTTGCGACAAAATAGCCTCCTATTTGCGACGAATTTGCGACGGAACTTTTAAATCGCAAATTTGCGAGGGAGTTGCGAAGATTTTACACGGGTAAATAAATTCCGTCGCAATTTCCTCGCAAATTTGCGACGGATTTGCGATGGTTAGTAAAAATGGGTAAAAAATTAGGTGAAACACGTTTTAAATGTTGTACCTACTTATTGCGAGGGCCGGTTTCCTCGCAAATACGTCGCAAATTAGACGCAATTCCCTAGCAAATCTCTCGCAAAATTTTACAAAAAATCTATAAATACCGTAACGTGAGATCTCTCATTTCACAACAACAAAAATTAGCTTACAAAAAAAAACTTAGAAAATACTAAAAAAAAAAAATCGAGATATCGTTTTCTGAGAGCTTAGGAAGAATGGCGTCGCAGAATGAAGCATATGCATTACGAAGTTGGATGTATAATCGAAAAGATCCGGAGACAAGAGAAGTGACGAAAGAGTATCGTGTCGGGTTGCGAGCATTCATCCACCAGGCCACTAACAACCCATATGCGAAGGGTGACGGTAACATATTCTGTCCATGTAAAACTTGCAAGAACACTCAATATTTGGATATTGATATTGTGAAGA
>SMJT01000040.1:531648-571555 GCA_004349715.1 Crucihimalaya himalaica | reverse complement strand
AAAAGCTGCAATGAATCAAATTGGCAGTTTCTCTCCAGAATATCATGCAATTCTCCCGACACACATCAATCATTTGATATGGCAATCCAAGACCTGAAACCAATTTCTGAATTGCGTAGTATGAAGCTGGTGCTAAATTATCTTCCGGTAGATAATCTTTGAAAAAATCAGCCCATGCATCGACGCAATCCTCACTTAAATTATAATCCGTCTTTATATTCATCATCCTCGTTGCAGCTGATAACGGAGAATGCCCCTCTTTGCAACCAGGATATATCGGATTATTTGCAGCATCTAACATTTCAAAAAATCTTCTGGCTTCTAAATTGGGTTCCTCCTCAACATTGGAATTCGGCATAGTTTCATGAACGACTTCTTCTCTACCAATTCCCTCTACGACATTTTCTTCTATATTGGTACTACTACCATAATCTCTAATATTATCTGATTCCGGTCTTACGCGTTCACGCCTTCTATCTACACAACTAGGCCCAGATCTTAAATCCTCTCCATGTGAAAACCAACATAGTATCTTGGTGTAAAACCTTCCCAAAATAAGTGATTCCAAACTCTTTCTTTGTCTAAGAAACGATTATTTTCACATTTAATACAAGGACAACACATAATACCTTCCGTACGAGTCATTTCTTGATTCGATGCGAACTGCATGAACTCTGATAATCCTTCTTTGTATTCACGCCGAATATCTCCTGTTTCTTCGTCCAAACGTTGATACATCCACGCTCTAACTTTATAAATGTTATGAGATGTCATTTTGAATTTTTAGGAAAAAATTCAAAAATTATAAGAAAGTTTAAAATTTTTTTCTTTTGTTTTTTTTTCGTAAGAAAATATATAAGCAAGCGTGGAGAGAAAAGAACGAGCGCGAAGAATATATAGATAATTTGGTTGTGGTCGGAAATTAGTCGGAATGGGTTTTCCGGCCAAATTCCGACCACCACTGTGCTACCTAACTGTGGTCGAAATTTGGCCGGAAAGCTTTTTCCGACTAATTTCCGACCATAGTAAGGTAGCCTCTTTTCCACGTGCTACCTACTTTTTCTGACCAAATTTCTGACCAAGTTTCCGACCATAGTTCCGACCAAAATTCCGACTACTTTCCGAGGAACCTGCGGTGGTCGGAATTTTTCAAAAATTTCCGACTAGTTTCCGACCACTGTCTCGGTGGTCGGAAATTTTTTTTTTTCCGACCAAAATTTCCGACGAGTTTTCGAGGAAACGTCGGTGGTCGTAAATTTTCAATCTTTTTCAGACTAGTTTCCGACCACCGTCTCTCTGATCGGAAATTAGTCGGAAAGTGCTCGGAACTTGGTCGGAAATGGTGGTCGGAAAACGCTATGTTTTCTTGTAGTGAATGTCCGTGTTCTACCAGATTATATATCTCTTGTAAACAATATTTTTTCGGATTGACTCATTTAAGGTATTTTAATAATATATTGCTGTTGACAAAAAAAAATCAGTTTCGGCACCATTAATGAAGGTAAACTTTAAATGTCATCAATAGTGAAACTATTTAGTGTACATAAACTATGAGGATGTTTGGGAGAAACTTTTAAGGCTGTGATTTTATTTTAAAGTTTTTAAAATCAATATTTAGCCGATCAATCCTAAAATTATTCACAATCAATCTTCTGTATTTTGTTATTACGATTGTTTTTTTTTTCTTCTAAAACCAACAAAATCAAACTTCTTTTTAAGTGACAGCCTCTTATTTAAAAATCAAAAATTTATAGTAAAAATCCCTAAAAATCGGTTCCTATATCTTTTTTTTGTGATGTAGCACATTAACATTAGCATGTCTCTACTAAGAAAAAAGTTTGTAAAGTCCATGTCTCTTTCGTAGTAAAAGATTGGCATTTTTGGATGTGTCATTGACAGTAATAATATCCAATAGCTACCATTAGCTTTTAGCAATCCGATAAAACTTTTAATGGAGCTCTGGATTTATCAATTATTATAATAGTGTTTTAACAGCGTGTGAAAGGAAAAATAAGAGACTTGGAGTTGATGTTGATGATGGTTATGTGGTATTAAACATTATAAATATTTATTAAACTAATGGAGTTGTCTAAATTTATCGATTACACGTCAATGCGCTTGTGAATAATCGATATAACCAAAACGATCCAATGGACATTTTAAATGTTCAACACCAAATTCACATCATCGACATAAACTCCAAACCTCTTAGTTTTCTTTTCACAGTTAGGTAAAATATCACTATAATAAACGATAAATATAAAGCCAAAATCAAAGTTTCTTTCATATGTTCGTGAAACTTCTGGTAATTCTTGGATATCATTATTGGAAATACACACATCCAAAAATATACCAATCTTTCAATACGAAAGGGACATGCAATTTTTATTTACCCTTCTTTTGAGTAGAGACATGAAAACACTAATGTGATGCATGCATTTAGCAACAATATCATCATAAACTTACTAGTCATGAAAATAACTAAGAGAGTAATCCTTAGTGTGTGTATAATAGATCTTATAAAGATGAAACGAAGTAAAACGTCACTAAAACTATTGAGTGAATTCAATGAATCATAAATTTTTTTCTTTTTACACAGATTCAGCGTACGTAAAGTTAAACATAGGAGGATAATGATTCATAACTAAAGTGTTTTGCGTGGAGAAAAACACATAAATATTTTCATGATTCAAATAAAATACTAAATTTGTAAAACAAACCTTAAAACTATAGATGAAGATACCTTCCAGCTTGCTTCGAAAAGATTCGTTGATGTTGGGAGTCTTGGAGACTTTGCTCGGAGACTTTTGTACAAGTCACAAATTTTAAGAGATAAACTTTAAATATTTCAGGACACTTTCTTCGGGTGGGACTCGTGGACTCCATTGGGCTCTCTTATATATCTGCTAGGACTTACTACTCTTTAAAGCCTCGAGATTCATTTATCTACTCTTGTTGCAGAACTCATCAATTTAGAAGGTTGGTCATTACCACCAGCTAGATCTGAAGCTTTTTTTGAGGTTCTAACTTTCATTACTTCTCTCAACCTCTCCACGGTTAGTGACTATCCTCTCTGGATCATAGATGGTAAGGAATACAAATCTTTCCGCTCGAAAAACATATGGAATTCCCTACGACTGTCAAGACCCCTTGTCCCTCGGTACTCTCTTGTTTGGCATTAAGCATCAGTACCTAAGCACGCTTTGGCTGCGTGCTTGTTTATTTTAAACAGAAATTCGACTTTGGATTTGTTGAGAAACCGGGACATGGATGTGGAGCCGCTATGTCTTCTTTGTGGGACAGTGAATGAGTCACATAACTTGTTCTTTGAATGTGATTTCTCGTCAGCCATTTGGACTGATTTGGGTGAGAAAATGGATATTCTGCATCTTCCTTTGCAATGGGATATGATTTTTAATTAGTTACCAACGTGCTCATCAAATGTTGTAACCTCCCTTGCCTTACTTCAAGGCTGGCAAACTTGTATTTATGAGATATGGCAGAAACGAAATCGGCGCTACCATAACGAGACTACTATTCATAGTTCAATCATTCTCCGAAAAATTTGCTTAGTGATCAAGAACAAATCAACAGCTTTAAAGAATTTGAGTTCAAAGCATGGTGAATCTTTGGATCTCTTCTGGTCTTCACGGTACTTCTTATCTCAATTGTCTTTTGTGTACACTGTCTCTTGTAGGTTTGAGTGTGTTTAACGCACCACTCTCCCCCTCCCTTTCTGATGTTTCAATTATGTTGTTGTTTTTATGCTGCTGGTTCTTATATGCGTGTAAACTTTTCTTTATCTATTTAACCTATATCAACAGTTGTGGCAATCGGCTCGTGATTTGGTAATACGCCAATTTGTCCACTATTAGTAGATAAAATGATTTCTTTTACTTCTGAATCCCAAACAATTCGATTCGGAGTCAGTACACAAAGATTTAAGGTCATTTCTTCAATTTACTCTCCATTTCTAAGTTCGTAGCCTTCGCAGTAGCTTCAATCCAATAAAAAAAGTTAATATATTTAACAATCTTTATCTCAAACAAAAATTAATAATAATATTTAAATTTAAATTTGGATTTATCAAAAATTTTAATTTATAATTAAAATCATATCATCAACATGTAAAAAGAGCTAGTTCTTTTGTTTATAAAAATGTGTATTTTTCAGAACTTAAAACAGAAAATAAGTTATTTTCCAACAAACCATGTTCTTACAATTTTGATTACTTCAATTAATAAAAAGATATGGCATCTTTGGAACTGTTAGAATCATCAAAATATTAGAAATTTTAATAAAAAGATAGTTAGGATATTTGTTTTTTATAAATAAAATATTTATGTTATCACCACTGAAAACAATTGATTTCATTTTTAAAATGTATTTTTTCTTCGTATATGTTGTGAACAAATAAGTTTAGAAAATTGTTTTTGTTGTCTTATCCATGAGTATAAGAGGATATATATAGGGAATACATATTAGGGTTTAGGTTGAGAACCAAATAATCTGGAAACTTCTAGAACATTCTTATGGGCCCATAATGAGCATCCATATGATAAACATAATATTCATAACAATTCTCCCTGATGACCATTATGGTATCATAATCCCAATGCGCTTGTGAGAAAATGTTGTCTCATTAAAAACCTTACCAGAAAAACTCAGTGGGAAAAACCATAGTTAAGGGAAAAAGAGTTTAACGCGCATTTACTCCCCCTCATGAACATAACACTATTCATTGAAAACGACGAAATCCATCTTGACGTACGAACGAATCTTCACTTGAACAAATCTTTGAAATATCTTCTTAAAGTTGTGTGAATCATGTTGTATCATCATCATGTATAACCGTCGAAGCTCCTTTTCATATAGATACACCACAATCCTTTCGTATGTATTGAATTACATACCTGAGATCATGTTTCTGCAAAAATCAATCAAGTCCTCTTTGGACATATTAGAAAATAAAATTATTTCAAATACATATTCACTAAGGTGATTATGTCACCACATACACCCTAATGGTTTTAATTCATATCGATATCGATTTAACTTCACATAGTAATGTTCTCGGGAACTAGAATTTACTTCTTCATGCAGTTTAACTCCTTCTGGGACTTTAATTTAAATATCATTATCTGGTGGCTTATAAATTAAGATGTGACTACAATCATTAATCTCTAAATTAAATCTTTTTCATATTGGCAGATGGATTGCATTTACCACATCATATTAAATTCATGTCTTTGTGAGAATGTTGTATCTACCACATTCTCTTCTTGCATAACGACTCAAATATGTCCCACTGATTTTACACTTTCAGGTGTATAGACTACTCGTCTAAATACTTTCTATATTACTTCTTTTCATGAATGGCCAATCATTTTTTTGTGTACACTGTTCAATGATTAATCTTATTTTATCGTGGTCTCTGATCCTCGATTTTATCCATATCATCAACTGTTTCACTGCATGCAAAATATTTATGACATCGATTTGCTTTTGGTTCTCTTTTATCCTAGACATGACTCAACTTGTTAAGATTTGTTTTCATTTTAGCGTCTTTTCTAAGTCTTTTGTGTCTTTATAGTGTCCTTTAATGTCTTTTTGGTTGAGTTTTTAGTTTTCTACAGATTACGGGACGTTACGCGGAAATAAGAAGTATTTACCTGTTTTTGGGGATGATCGCGAGACAAAGCAAGAATGAAGAAGAAGAGATCGATCGATCCACACTAGGATTGATCGATCCATACCGGGATCGATTAGTCCAAGCTGCCGGATGAAGAAAGAGCCAAGGGATCGATCGATCCACGACTAGAACGATCGATCAGACTCGACGGATGGGCTCAATTGGAGGAGATCGATCGATTCATAACTGGATTGATCGATCGAATCGTGCGAAGATTTCAATCTTATCTTATCTTTTATTTCTTTTTGCAAAAGGGTATAAATACCCGAAGACCTAATTTTTTGAGACACTCTTTTTTTACGTTTTCTTTTACACTTCTATTATTTTCTTTTGGAGAGACTTCCATCTTGGAAGCTACTCCCGGGGATTTGAGATTCATCCTTCTTGACAATTTGGAGAAGATTTCTAAACACTAATCTATTGCAATTTCATTACGTTTTCTGAATCTCTTTCTCTTTTTGTTATTTCTTTTGCTATGTCTGAGTAGATCTCTTAATTGGGTTTTAGGGTTATAAGTAGGGGATCTAATGTTTTGATGTTTTGAATGTTTTAGGAGACTCTAAATATTTGGTCATTCAGTTCACATGCGCTTAATGCTAGAATAGGATTGATCACCCTGTTTTAGATCTTAGGTTTATCTATGCATGAAAGTGTTGATAGGTTGCTAGAATTGATGTGAATTGAGCAATATGCTCTTAGCCAACGAAAATTGATGTTAGGAAGTATTGTGAACTTAGTGAACTCGCTTGATAACGCTGATTTGACTAGGAGGTCTCCAACGACAGTTTGTAAAGTTGAATAGTCAAGTTTAGAGGTTAATGCCTTGAAAGAGGATTAATCTACCTTAGTGTTCATGTTTAAGAACGATGCTTAATTGTTGAGTTTCTTATTCTATTTATTTCGCTAATCATTACTTCTCTGAATTACCCTACGACCCAATGCCTTTTATCATATAATCTACATCATTTATTTCTTTGCATTTGTATTTACAATTTGGAAAACCAAAACAAAAATTTTACGCTTTACCTATTTATGAATCTCACAAATTTAGAGAGTATCATTGGTCCTTGTGGATCGACCCCGTATATACTACTGCGCACTTCACCGTGCCCTTGCGGTATTTTGGGGTAATTACTCTAGCAATCAAGTTGGCGCCGTTGCCGGGGACCAATTGCGTTACCTATAGATTTAGGATTAGTTCTTAGACTAAGGCATTTTTATTTTTAGTTACTTATCTTCTTTCTCGTGTTGTCTTTTCGGTGTTTTCAGGTGTATGACCTGCAGCAAAGGCTCAGCACATCTGACTGAACATCAAGAGGATCTCGGAAAGTTTAAAAGAGAAAGAAAGAGAGAAGCACTTGCTAAGAAGAAAGTAGAAATGGCTGCTTTCAATGCGAATGACAATAACTTGCTCAGGGTTGGTGATCAGGACAACAATGATGACCAGAGGGAACTGGAGGCTCCTCCTCTTGGAGGAAACCATGAGAATCAGAGGCCTGCACCTGCTAGGCGCACTTTGAGAGGCGCACTTTGATAGATCATGATGCTCCCAATGCTAGGATGTACCGTTCTGGAATCCAGCACCCTCCAATCAACATGAATGACTTTGAGATCAAACCAGGATTGTTAGCTCTTGTGAAGCAGAATCAGTTTCATGGTCTCCCTTCTGAGAATCCTGTCTATCATCTCGATAACTTTGAGGAGGTGTGTGGCACGACTAGGATTAATGGGATCCCTGATGATGATGTCAAATGTAGGTTGTTCTCGTTTTCACGACAAGGCCCACCGCTGGTTGAAATCATTGGAACCTGGTTCAATTCGGTCTTGGCGAGACTACAAGGCTGCATTTCTGTTATAGTACTTCACTCAGGCTAGGACAACTCTACTTAGGAAAAAGATCTCCAACTTAAAGCAAGGAGACACAAAGTCATTTCATGAAGGTTGGGAACGATTCAAAGATTACTACAGAGAATGCCCTCACCATGGATTCACATCTGCAGCACTCATCAACACTTTCTATATAGGTGTTGATGAGAGGTACAAAATGGCTTTGGATACATCTAGTAATGGGGATTTCATGACTAAGACTGAGGCAGAAGCTCAAACTTTGATTGAGAACCTTGCAGCCAGCAATAACAATCATTGTGTCGACTATGACAGATCACTTAGGAGCAGTGGAGTTTCAAAGTCCAACCAGATTGCAGAATTGACAGCTAAGGTTGAGCAGCTTCTGAGGTGAGACCAGCAAGGAGTGCATCTTGTTGAAGACTCAGGGATGGTCAGGAGTACCATGAGGTAGTTGGAGACGGGTGTGAGAATCTACTAGCAGAGCTGAATTACGTGAATGGACAAAGGAATTTTCAGAACAAGGATTTAACTCGAACTACAAGAATCATCCCAACCTCTCTTATAGAAGCACCAACGTTGAAAATCCTCAGGATCAGATTTATCCAGCACTTGCAGGAACACAAGGAGAATAGTTTCAGCCCAAGAAGTTCGTACGAGGGGTTTCCCATCAAAACCCCCAGTACAACAACTTCCAGGGAAATTACCATACTACTCAAGCTCCTGTGAGCGCACCCATTCCATCATCTCAGAATAATGAGCTGAAGAATATGATGCAGCAACTTCTAGAGGGGCAGAAAAAGTGTGCTGCTGACATTAACATTAAGGTGGATGGCATGTACAATGATCTCAATGGGAAGGTTTCACCGTTATTCGCTCATATCAAGACTATTAAGAATCAAATAGCTCAAATTTCTTCAACTTCTAAGAAACCAGCTGGTAACCCTCCAGGAAAAACAAACTCCAACTCTAAGGAGCATTGTTATGCAGTTATGATTCAGATAGATACAGAAGTTGATATGGACCATCATAAAGAAGCTAAAGCTGTTAACCTTGATGCCACTGTTGAGGACAAGGCTGCTAAGGATGATAAATCACTTTGTGTGGAGTTACCACCCTATGTTCCTAAGCTTCCATTCCCAGATCGTCATCTGAAGATTCATAGGGAGAAGGAGTGTGCACGTTTTGATGAGATAATGAAACAACTACACATCAAACTTCCTCTCTTAGAACAGGTCCTGAAAATCCCACTCTACAGAAGCCACTTGAAAGATATTTTGTCTACCAGGAAGAGCATTGAAGAAGGAGTCATGATAATCTCCAATGGGAAGGAGTATGTTCAACTAGAGGAGTCTGAGCGACAACAGCAAAGCACGGTGACACTTACCGACAAGGTAGACATGGCAGTAGAGACAGATATGGCTAATCTTGATTGCAATGCCATCATTTCAGCCATTATTTCAAAGAAACTGGATGACCCAGGGAGTTTTGTATTACCTTGTCGGATTGAGAGATTCATGTTTGAGAGATGCCTTTGTGACCTGGGAGCTAGTGTTAGTCTGATGCCTTTTTCTGTGTCAGAACGATTGGGGATCACCAATTTCAAACCAATGAGGATCTCGTTGATACTTGCTGATCGCTCTGTGCGTTTCCCTGTTGGTTTGGCAGAAGACGTACAGGTGAGAGTTGGAAATTTCTACACTCCAACTGATTTCATTGTCTTGAAGCTAGATAAGGAAGCACATGATCTCTCATCCTTAGTAGACCATTCTTGAACACTGCTGGAGCTGTGATAGATGTGAGGAACAGTAAGATCAAACTACAAATTGGAGACCAAGGTTTGGAGTTTGACATGAGAAAGACGATGAAGAACCCCACCATTGAAGGCCATGCATTTTCTATTGACACTAATGATGAGTTTCCTGAAGAGCATGAAAATAAATGCATTGGATGGAGCGAGGACGAAGAGGCCCTGAATAAGGATTCTCACTCTCTAGTCAAAAGGGTATCTGCTATAAGCGAGGGTAAGGGAACCTCGACAACCTTCTCTAGAGCTAGGAGTATTTTTACTTCTCAGTGTGAAGAAAAATGGCAAAGCGCTGTGAAGTGGATTATGAGTAGAGTTATGAAGCTGAAGATGAATGATTGGGGGCCTTGTTTTGGCGCGAGCTCCTCTCCTCTCACCTCCTGATCCATGCGAATACGGTCAAGCAACGACCTAAAACAAGTGTTTAGTGGGAGACAACCCACTAGGTACCCTATATATACTTTTCATTAAGGTTCTTCTTTCTCTTCGTTTTTGATTTTAAACAATTGGTCTGGCTGTCAGACTAATCGTTTTTAGTAGGATTTACCTGTGTGTTCGTGTGATACAAATAATGGGACCTATACATGATAGATTGATCGATCCCTTTCTGGATCGATCGTTCCATCGCGCCGGACAACTTTTGATGTCATCAATCGATCGATCTCATCTCGATCGATCTCATCTCGATCGGTCGTTCTATCTTACCATGCCATCTTCGAGAAGCTAGATCGATCGATCCCTTAACTAGAACAATCGTTCCACTCTCCTGGACGAGTGTTGGTGTCCTAGATCGATCGATCCCACACCAGAACAATTGTTCCACTCTCTCGGACGAGTTTTGGTGTCCTAGATCGATCGATCCCACACCGATCGATCGATCACTCTCGCCGGATGGATTTTTGACAGTTAGATCGATCAATCCACTTTTTTCTTTTTCATTTTCTATCTTCTGTATCAGTGTCATTCCCTCTGGGTTTGTTTTCACACTGAGACGGTGTGAAGCAAGTCTGGGGGAGGATGTCACTCGTCTACTAACGCTATCTTTTGTACGTTTTTCTTATGTCTTCTTTTGGGTCAGTGAGTCTCTTTTCTCGAGTCAAAACCATGTCTGTTTTATTGAGTCAAAACTTTGTCGAAAACTATGAGCTTTTCTTAGGGAATTGCACCTTGCCTTTTATTATTGCCTTATGATTGCTTCTGCATTGTTTAATAGATGACCTGGAAATGCTGAAAAATTCATGCCTCGACCACAATACGGTAATCCCTATCACTTAGAAATTTAGATGATGTGAGTTCAACCTTACTTATTGGAACTTAAACTGAACTTACTATATCTCACTTAGGGGCTTGATAATCATGTATTGGATTATGTATTTAGATTTTTCTTTGCATCATTTATATCACTCTATGTAGGCTCTGAATAGCTAAACTCACCTTTAGTCTAGTACCTCACCCTGACCTTACCCATGTTTCAGACCCCATGCATCTTTATGTCATTATCATTATGTGCAACCATGTGTAAAAACTACGGAGTATACAGACCGACATAGCCTTTCTTTTGTTAGGATTAAGTTGTGTAGTTTGTATGGATGAATTCATGAGTTGATTTTGTAGTTGTGATTGATGGTGATATATATGGGAATAAACTGAGAATGTATGATTAAGTTACTGTTTGATGCAGCTTATTATATGAGACGAGAACCGGTTCCACTCCCCCACATTTGAAAAAAAAAAAAAAAATTCTCAAAGAAATAAGCGGGAAAAGGAGAATGAAAGGAACCGGAAAAGTCGATTTACTATCTATAGTTTCCAAAAGCATCAAAGGAACTAATAATCTAATGAAGGATTGAGTTGGTTTGGTAATCTAGGCGAAAGGGAAGCTATGTACCTCTCAATTGGTCTGTGTCTCACTGTGGTTTTGCATAATGACTTGCACCCATTCGCATTCGCAGGAAACCCTAAACACTTGAGCTACCAAAAATTGGCCTTAACACCTAGACCAAAACATGTTTGATATCCCCTTTGTGAGAGTGCACGCATTACTTTAATGAATATTAAAAGGTTGAGCTCATAGACTCTAAAAGTTCTTTGTGATTCCGAGGTTTAGTGTTGTTACTACAGGTATGAAGAAGTACGGAGGAGTACAGCTTGGCATTAACGTTGTATCAGTAGTTTGTAGGCAATGGATTCAAGGCATGATCCCAAGAGAATGTGTGAGTTTTCATGTTTTCAAACTTCTTCTCGATGAAAATATTTGCTTTACTTGAGGACAAGCAAAGGTTTAAGTAGAGGGGAGTTGATATGTTGTGTGTTTGACGTCTTTCACCTTATGTTTTAGCGTCTTTTCTAAGTCTTTTG
Organism: Crucihimalaya himalaica; assembly: GCA_004349715.1. Taxonomy (NCBI): domain Eukaryota; kingdom Viridiplantae; phylum Streptophyta; class Magnoliopsida; order Brassicales; family Brassicaceae; genus Crucihimalaya; species Crucihimalaya himalaica. The sequence continues at coordinate 559,853 of SMJT01000040.1, read as the reverse complement.
TGTTTTTATAGTGTCCTTTAGTGTCTTTTTGGTCGAGTTTTTAGTTTTCAACAGATTACGGGACGTTACGCGGAAATAAATGTATTTACATGTTTTTGGGGATGATCGCGAGACAAAACAAGAATGAAGAAGAAGAGATCGATCGATCCACACTAGGATTGATCGATCCATACCGGGATCGATCGGTCCAAGCTGCCGGATGAAGAAAGAACCAAGGGATCGATCGATCCACGACAGGAACGATCGATCGGACTCGACAGATGGGCTCAATTGGAGGAGATCGATCAGATTCATAACTAGATAGATCGATCTGATCGTGCGAAGATTTCAATCTTATCTTATCTTTTATATCTTTTTGCAAAAGGGTATAAATACTCGAAGACCTAATTTTATTGAGACACTCTTTTTTAACGTTTTCTTTTACACTTCTATTATTTTCTTTTGGAAAGACTTCCATCTTGGAAGCTACTCCTGAGGATTTGAGATTCATCATTCCTGACAATTTGGAAAAAATTTCTAAACCCTAGTCTATTGCAATTTCATTATGTTTTTTTGGATCTCTTTCTCTTTTTGTTATTTCTTTTGCTATGTCTGAGTAGATCTCTTAATTAGGTTTTTAGGGTTCTAAGTAGGGGATCTAATGGTTAGATGTTTTGAATGTTTTAGGAGACTCTAAATCTTTGGCTCTTTAATTCACATGCACTTAATGATAGAATATGATTGATCACCCTGTTTTAGATCTTAGGTTTATCTATGCATGAAAGTGTTGATAGGTTGCTAGAATTGATGTGATTTGAGAAGTATGCTCTTAGCCAACGACAATTGATGTTAGGAAGTATTGTGAACTTAGTGAATTCGCTTGATAACGCTGATTTGACTAGGAGGTCTCAAACGACAGTTTGTAAAATTGAATAGTCAAGTTTGGAGGTTAATGCCTCGAAAGAGGATTAATCTACCTTAGTGTTCATGTTTAAGAACGATGCTTAATTACTAACCTTAGTGTTCATGTTTAAGAACGATGCTTAATTACTGAGTTTCTTATTCTATTTATCTCGTTAATCATTACTTCTCTGAATTACCCTACGAACCAATGCCTTTTATCATATAATCTACATCGTTTACTTTTTTTATTTGTATTTATAATTTGGAAAACCAAAACAAAACTTTTACGCTTTAGCTATTTACGAATTTTACAAATTTATAGAGTATCATTGGTCCTTCTGGATCGACTCCGAATATACTACTGTGCACTTCACCATGACCTTGCGGTATTTTGGGTTAATTACTCGAGCAATCAAGTTGGCGCCGTGGCCGGGGACCAATTGCGTTACCTATAGATTTAGGATTAATTCTTAGACTAAGGCAATTTTATTTTTAGTTACTTATCTTCTTTCTTGTGTTGTATTTTCGGTGTTTTCAGGTGTATGACCCGCAACAAAGGCTCAACACATCTGACTAAATATCAAGAGGATCTCGGAAAGTTTGAAAGAGAAAGAAAGAGAGAAGTACTTGCTAAGAGAAAGTAGAAATGGCTGCTCTCAATGCGAATGACAATAACTTGCTCAGGGCTGGTGATCAACACGACAATGATCGATCCCGATATGGATCGATCGGTCCAAGCTGCCGGATAGAGAAAGAACCAAGGGATCGATCGATCCACAACAGGAATGATCGATTGTACTCGACGGATGGGCTCAATAGGAGGAGATCGATCGATTCATAACTGGATCGATCGATCGGATCGTGCAAAGATTTCAATCTTATCTTATCTTTTATTTCTTTTTGCAAAAGGGTATAAATACCCGAAGACCTAGCTTTTTTTTAGACACTCTTTTTGTACGTTTTCTTTTACACTTCTATTATTTTCTTTTGGAGAGACTTCCATCTTGGAAGCTACTCCCGGAGATTTGAGATTCATCCTTCTTGACAATTTGGAGAAGATTTCTAAACCCTAATCTATTGCAATTTCATTATGTTTTCTGGAAATCTTTCTCTTTTTGTTATTTCTTTTGCTATGTCTGAGTAGATCTCTTAATTGGGGTTTAGGGTTCTAAGTAGGGGATCTAATGGTTTGAAGTTTTGAATGTTTTAGGAGACTCTAAATATTTGGTTCTTCAATTCACATGCGCTTAATGCTAGAATAGGATTGATCACCCTGTTTTAGATCTTAAGTTTATCTATGCATAAAGTGTTGATAGGTTGCTAGAATTGATGTGAATTGAGCAATATGCTCTTAGCCAACGACAGTTGATGTTAGGAAGTATTGTGAACTTAGTGAACTCGCTTGATAACGCTGATTTGATTAGGAGGTCTCAAACGACCGTTTGTAAAATTGAATGGTCAAGTTTAGAGGTTAATGCCTTGAAAGACGATTAATCTACCTTAGTGTTCATGTTTAAGAACGATGCTTAATTGTTGAGTTTCTTATTCTATTTATCTCGTCAATCATTACTTCTCTGAATTACCCTACGACCCAATGCCTTTTATCATATAATCTACATCGTTTATTTCTTTGCATTTGTATTTACAATTTGGAAAACCAAAACAAAAATTTAACGCTTTACCTATTTACGAATCTCACAAATTTATAGAGTATCATTGGTCCTTGTGGATTGACCTCGAATATACTACTGCGCACTTCACCGTGCCCTTGCGGTATTTCAGGTTAATTACTCGAGCAATCAGTCATCCCAAACAATAAGATTTTTCAATAAACTTCTGGTTTATTATAATCCATTATAGTAGTCTTTGTGTGGTACAATCTAATAGAGAATTTATGTAATAATGTCTCTAAAATACTTTAATTGTCTTGGGTAATACTTATGATTTAAAATTTTTCAACACTTTCTTCGCATATTGTCTCAACATGATTAGTCTTTAAATCTTCAGTATTTTCTTTATAAAGTGATTCATTAATCACATTTTGGATGTGAACATAATCTTCAAGATGTTCCACTATCTATGGATGGATGTAGAATTCTTTTATTCTCCCCCCCTCGAGATGATGGCACTTCAAGTTCGATCCATCTCTATTTGAATCCCACTCTAGAATCAATAACATCTTCAATTTGTGTCATGTATTATATCTTAGACCTTTTTAATTTTTAGACTTGGGAGACTATAACACATCAATGTTTCAAAATGTGTTCCCTTAGGCAATAATATATTACTCTTCGAGAGCCTTCAATAATCTTTATACTACTTGAAATTGTATTCACTAGTTTTCTTTTCATAGTCAAATGAGAAAACATCACTTCTGGTGAGAATAATTGTTCTCGGAAGAAACTACTTAACCTTTACTGTGACCTTATCCATATCATATCCACATCCACGACTATTTCTATAACTAGTGAAATTGGCGTGTTTCTTTTCTTTTTAAAATGCTATGTCACATTCGCTTCATGGAATAAAGCATAATCAGTTGGACGTGAGTCATGAATTTTTCATCGATATCTCATCATTTTGCTCAAGCCACAAAGAGACAATATATATACATTCAAAATATTTCTTACGCATATATTTTCACGATATTGTATCTACATGACAACATTATTTTTGTGAAAAGTAGAGTATATATCTCTAACATTTTTTGCATCATATATATATATATATATATTTTCACGTAGTTAAGTTATACTTGATTACAAACTTCAAGTCACGTATCTTTAAATTTAACCAATCTTAACAAGATTGATATCACATTCTAGTGATTATATTTCTTTTTTTTTCATAAAACTTATGGATTTTTTTATTTTTATTTTAAAGGTCAACTATTCGGTCTTAACACCCTTATTGAGGTGATGCCAAGACAATATAATCAAACAACATATCCTATAAACAAAAATAAGTCACATAAAATAATTTAATCGATCATCACCATTCATAAGCTCTACGCTATCATGCAATAAAAGTAGGTTTCAACCAATCATTTCAACAAACTAAACCACAATGATAATAATTAAATTTTTAAATATTCATGACTAAAATATTTGGAAATAACAAACCAATCTAAATAGTAAAAGTAATAATTAATAACTAAATTAGATATGATTAAAACACTCAGTTATCATGCATCTAGATTTAATTAAATATCATTGTACTAAATCAATTAAATAATCTTAAGCTATAACGATATATGAAACGATAGCGGAAAACACATGGAGCATTAATAACTTTAATATGCTAGGGATGTATCGATCAGAATCGATCTATGAAACAAAGCATAAAACAATAACGATACTCACTTACTTGTATACCTGATACCAACTCAAAATACTACCACTTATCAAACTAATTAATAATAAATCATTAATCATGAAGGCATGTGAAAATAATTATTAATCTAATATATATGAAACAATCAAAATTCAGATCAACATCTATCATATGGATTTCACTATTAAATTAAGTAATAGTAAAAGCGTTAATGAAAAGTGTGATCATATCATGATGACATGCCTTTACACGGTTCTCAAACTAAATTTAACAATAAATTATGATGACATGTGATCGATAATGAAACAATAAATTCAATAGTCTCAAACCTAATAATAAAACTTTAATCATTAATCATGTGATATGATAAACAAAAGTGTAACACAAACGATATGACCAATTCGATATAATAAGTATGAAACTCAACATGACTAGATCGTCACATGGATTGTGATGAGCATTCATTAATAAATTAATCTAATTTTCAAACAAGATACGATGCATGATACATGTACGTGATTTTAAGAGTTAGTAATCTCATCAATAAATTAATCAAGTTATGAGATGATGCATGATACATGTATTAAATAGTAGATCTGTATATATATCGAAGCACTTAGTCAATAAAAAAAAATAATTGTGAAGCGAAATAAACAATCTCTTGATGAGAAATTTAAAGCGATGATTAATAATAGCAATAACAAACGAACATCAAAAATAACCTGAACTTAGATATATGTTTTCTTCTTAATCTAATAAACTATTATATTATAAATCACACCATAATCAATAAAAAAATATAAATAAGTCGTTTAATAAACAGATCAATTATACCTATGCATGATCTATTATATTATATAAAGTCATGTAGTCAAATATGAAACTAAAAATCAAATTGACGAAACATATGTGCATGCATGACAATAAACAGATCTCATGTTCTAATGATTAAGGAAACAAGCGCTAAAGCATGATAATATGAACATTATCTGATCAATTATAAGACAAATTTTATTTACCTCGATACTAGGTTGTGATGGTGAGATCAAAAACTTAAAACGAGATGACGGAGAGTTTTGTTAGCTTAGGCATCTAGGGTTTCGTGCTGATAACATGTTGTGAACAAATAGGTTTAGAGAATTGTTCTTGTTGTTTATGAGTATAAGAGGATATACCTAGGGAATACATATTAGGGTTTAGCTTGAGAACCAAATAATCTAGCAACTTCTAAAACATTCTAATGGGCCCATAATGGACATTCATATGATACACATAATATTAATAACAATATACATTTTTATGTTGTAGTGAAGATATTTCAGTACTTCGATATATGATCAATTGCTGAGATACTACTCATTGGACGAAAATTTGCTACTATACTCTTGTTATAAAACGAATTTCTTTTAGATTTATTTTTAATTGAAAAACGTGTAAATTACCTAAAACCGAGTCCCTTTACACAAAATTACAGACCCAACTGCCTAATATCCACCCATTAGGCAACCCATTCGGATCCATCCGGGTCAAAATTGGATACAAAAAAACCGGACCTCATAACCAAAAAATATTGTCGGTTTATGTCTAATTAAACCGGTTAGTCAATTTCCCCTTTTCTCATCCCTTCCCTTTGAATCAAGCATCGATCCCTAACATTTATAGTTCAGTGAAAAAGAAAGAAAGAAGAAGCTCTCTCTCGATCCTCGATTTCCTCGTTGTTTCGAATTCTCAGATTAGGTAAAACTAGGAAAACTACAAAGAAAGATTCTATATATGCCGCCAAAGACATGGTACCAACGGAAGGGACTTCATAAGTAAAAAAAATCGACTTCTCTGAAGAAAAAGAAATCGGCTTCTCCGAAGCGATATAAACCGGCGCCTCCAAAGGAAAAGAAATCGGAGACTGGGAAGCGAAAGAAGACGGCGCCTTCGGTGTTAGAAGAAGTTTCACCAGTGATAGAAGAAGTTTCATAGGTGTTAGTTATTGTTCTAGTGGTAGAAAAAGAAATAGAAGAAGAACACAAAGAGGAAGAAGTATGGATGGAGGAAGAAGAGGATGAGAAGGGAGAGGAAGAAGAAGGAAATGATAAAGAAGATGAAGAAGAAGGTCACAATGGAGAAGAAAATACGGTATGCACATCGAATCTTAATCTTTTGTCAAATTACATCTCCAGTTTGCTTCCTTGTTTACAAAGTAAATCTAGGCAAATTTTGTATTTTAGGTTGGTGATGAGAATGAATTCAAACCAATGCAACCTTTGAAGATGTACTTCCCTAACAACGAGTATGTGAAACCATTGAAGTATAACTCGTTGTTATATAAAAGAGTGTGTAGATACGTTAGAGAAAGTACTTAAACCGGATGAGTTGAATTGGTTTCATGATCACCCTCAATTTCGCAACTTCTTTCACATGTCAAGGAAGAGAACTCACAAGACCATGGGCATGTGGATGCTTCTCCTCCGCACGGCGTGTGTAGAAAATAAAAGAGAAGCTTGGTTTGTGATGAACATTGTTTCTATTAGCTATTCTCTAAAGGAACAAACACCCTTGTCGGGATTACATTGTCACGCTTATCCGGAAGGATATAAGAGTTTTGGGAATTTGAAGTTCGTTGAGAAGCATTTCAAGAAGGAGAAGGTTACCTATGCTGTCTTCAAAAAGAAGTTTAAGACAATGAAGGCTTGGGGAGATAGACTGAGGATGGCGGTGTTTTATTTCTTAGCTATTGTTATACAAGGAAAAGGGAAGGAAGGTCGAGGTGCACCCCCTGTAGACAGTCTTCTTATAAACGTTGTTTGTGATCTTGAATGGTGCTTGACGTTTCCATGGGGAAGGCTGTCATTTGAAGACAATCTTAAATAAATTAAACACTTTATGAAGATTTTGTAAGGGTTGCGCCAAATCATCATCTCATACCTATCCAAGTTTTATCATTCCTATGGAGGTAATTTGGGGATAGATTGTTATTTTTGGTTGGTTATGTTTATGTAAATTATAATATGTTTTATTAGGGGATATATTAGGTATTCTATAAAAGAACACGCACTCTTGTCGGGATTATATTTTCACGTGTATCCGGAAAGATATAAGAGTTTTGAGAATTCCAAGTTCGTTGAGAATCATTTCAAGAAGGAGAAGGTTACGTATGCTGCCTTGAAAAAGAAGTTTAAGACAATGAAGGCTTGGAGATATAGACTAAGGATGGCGGTGTTGTATTTCTTACTAGTGTTATATAAGGAAAAGGGAAGGAAGGCCGAGGTGTACCTCCTCTAGACAGTCTTCTTATAAACGTTGTTAGTGATCTTGATTGGTGCTTAACGTTTCTATGGGGAAGGCTATCATTTGAAGATAATTTTAAAGAAATTCAACACTGTATGAAGAGTTGTGAAGGTCGCGCCAAATCATCATCTCATACCTATCCAAGTTTCATCATTCATGTGGAGGTAATTTGGGGATGTATTGCTATTTTTGGTTGGTTTTGTTTATTTAAATTATAATATGTTTAATGTATAACTTTTGGCGTTCGAGGCTATCCCGAATTTGAGGAAGAGATTCTGAGAAGATGTTATAGTTCAAGACATTGGGTGTCCTCGGATGTGCAAGTCCAAGTTCATTGAAAGTCCTATGAGAGGATTCCCTCTTTCTAAAATAATTGATGCACTTGGCACAACAAATGTTATTAATAATTATGTGATATTGTATAAGTAATCGAATTGCATTATTTAGTAGTATTTGTTTATTTTTTTCAAATCACAGAAGATTGAAAGTATCCTTGTACCAACTGATGATGAGATCACTCTTTTAGCGCACAACATGGATAACTCGGATGATGAAGAAGATTGTGATGATGTTTTGTTGATGGTTGGATGAAGATTCTACTTTATTCAACCCATAAGCTATGTTTTGAAGCCCTTCACAAACAAGAATTGGAGGGAAGAAATTGTATTGTCGATGAGGCTCATGTGAAAGAGGCCGAGGAGAAAGAGGCTCAGGAGAAAGAGGAGAAACATTCCCAACAGAAACATATTGAAGGTATTAAGAAGATGAGTGAAAGAAAATTCAAGGTGTTGGTTGATATGCTTTCAGAAATGGAGGTAAAATTGATTGGCAAGATTGAGAAGTTAGATGAGAGGATTAAAAATGCTGATACACAATTGGTAAAAGATGATGCAGTGGTAGATGGTAGTAATGATAAAAAAAAGAGATGGAGTGGATGCAGGTGAAACTGGGGAAAATGATAAAACTAGTGGTGGAGTGGCTACAAATGAAACTGTGATTGAAACTGAGGGTGAAATTGTGATTAAAAAGGAGAAAAAGAAGAAGAAGTGGAGGAAGAGAAGTTACTCAAACCTCAGGAAAGAACTATTCGACCCTCCAACCACTAGGAAGACCAATAAGGTGTAACTTGAAGAGAAGTATTGGCATGGAACTATCATATTACTCTTCTTTCTCCTCTTCGAACCTTCTCTAGCAGAAGGATATCGATTCTCTTAATGTCTCGCACTATTTTTCTTCGGGTAAATTGGAGGCAATGCCCACATTGCTTGTAATACGGGACTACCCATTCACTCACATGCGAGACTGGATAAATTGTCTGGTAATACGCCAATGTCCACTGTTCTAACATATAATATTTTGAGCACAAATCGTATACATGTATATCCATCGTTCACGTATCCAACTTCATGTATTCAAGCACATCGGCAATTGCATAGACACAAGATACATGTCTGTCTCAAAACGTTTGCAAGAACACGTTTTCTCTTCAAATCCACCAAATATGGTTTTCCATCACGTCCCATGACACTGAATTCTATCAAGAAGGTGTTCAACATATTCACTCTTAAGCTTGCACTATCTTTACAGTTACTGTGCAATTCATTCTCCACAAAAAGTATCATTTTCCTTGTGTTTGATCCACTGACTGCTTCCTGCCTGTGTCTGTTTAACCACTCCGCAATCTTTGCAATAATGACATCAATTATAGGTAGTAAAGAGTATTTCCTTGCGTTATTGAATACACTATTCATAGATTCTGCAATATTTGTTGTGCCAGTGTTGTACCTAGCCCCTGTAATAACACATTGCCCACTTATTAACTTTTACACTACCCGTCAAATACGCACATACTTTTGGATACCTAATCTGAATTCCTCATACTCCTAATCTGTATATTGAGTTATTTCTCTAAACTTCGTTGCAACTGTTACATTGTTAGTACTACCAGCCTTTCATTTCACATTCTGTGACAAATGGTACACACAAAACCCATGTTCACAACTCAGATATATATCTGCAATAGCATTGATGAGACTTTTATTTTTATCTCTGTAATAAAAATCAATTATGGATGATATGGTACAACAATTCTCAACTGAGTGAAAAACCAGTTTCAAGTACAATCCTTCTCACCATCAACTACACCAAATGCAATGGGGTAATGGTGATGATTGGGATCCTGGGCTGCAGCAAATAATAGCACACCACCAATTGTGAGCAAAGTTGCATCTACACAAAAAAGAATTTCCTCATACAACTAAACCCTTCAATGTAAGCTCCCAACACAATGAATACATACTGGAACCTTCGTTTTTCATCTAACTGGTAACTTGTTTTAGTACATTTATTAATCTTTTCTAACAAACACATATAAGAAGGAAAAAACTTGTAACTCTCTTCTAAACTACCATGCACACGAGATGCATCTAATATTTTCCCTTTCAAAGCGGTTGAGTATGATACCTTCACATTCAAATTTCCCTGAAAAAGACTAATGAGACCTTTAGCATCTGGGCTCTCCAATACTCCTGGATAATCTTCTTGCAAAACAGATGCAACTAATTATGGTGTACCTCTCCTTCTATTAGTACTTGTACTGGCAGTAGCACGAGAGCATGAATGCATGTTCCTGTATACTTTAACTGACTAATTTACTTTCTTTGAATTTTTAGGCTTGGCCACTCGTAATTACCAATTACACTCTTTTTCCCGACATTTTACCACATATCTTCAAGTATTAGAGTTTACGAGTATGAACTCTCAACATTCCTTATGTGACACTCTCACCACTAACTCTTGCACTTGTTCTTTTTCACAAACTCTTGTCCTAATGCCAAACATGTGCCATCTTCCCACATCTCTACATACTTAATTCCTTCTTCATTACATGGTAGGTCAAATATTTCATGAACATCAACATCGTCACCATACCCATCTACATACCCATCATCCACACCTTCAGGTGGAGTTGCTGGATTCTGATCATTATCCGTTGCCTCATAAACTTGCTCTGCTCCATAAAGTGTTATCGCCTCATCATTAACTGTGAGATTTGACTCATTATTTTCATAATTCACACCAACTGAACTCCTAACCTTGCTTCTTAAAACTTCTTCAACGAAATCATTTAATTCCATATACAAAGGACTTCTATGTTGCTTATTGTCCATTATCGATAGAAACCGTCAACGTCATCATCATCCAAGATATATGAAGCAATCAGAGGTTTCATTGTCACAGGAATGTAACTCAACTTACAATTTTTCGTAGCAAATTATATATCAAGCTTCCATCGAATTCTATCAATCAACACTGAATAATTTATATCATTTTCTTCCTTAAACGTTAATGCTATCAATTTAGGTTTTCTAGAAATCCATCGACACCCATCATCTTCTAATGAAAAACTCAAATTCAACTATACACCATTCAAGCTCAAATGATGATAAATCCGAGTTGCAGTGGACGCAAAGCTAAAATCACTTGTGGATCGGGATCGAGAGGTACGATAGGGACAAGAGCTTGCGAGCTTCAAGCTTCAGCGGAGGATCAATGTCTGGGAAAGGAAGAATTGAAGAATTAAGAATCGAAAATCGCAGCTGGAAACGAGGAGCGTACGGAGCTTTTGAATATGGGGTTTGGGTGGGTGTCTGTGTGGCATGATTTCATTAGAGAAGATTTGGAGAGTTTTGATTGGTTAAGAGTAAGGGAAAATTGGGGTAAGAAATGCGAATTTAGAGTATGGAGTAAAGTGAATCAATTTAGAGCAAGATAAATTTGAGAAAATATATATTGGGGTGTCTCAGAAATTCGCTCCTTCGATATATTACAACTTTTACTAGTTTTTAAAGTGAGGGTATTTTTTTTAACTTTGTGAAAACATGAATAAAGCATTTTCCCAAAACTACTCTTTAAAATTCCCAATAATTTTGTTAAAGAATGCAAGTTTTTAAATGTACAAACCACCAATTCCCTTATTTGTTTTCCAAGGCAAGCCAATCAAATCCAAATACGAAATCAATAATGGTAGGCTCTAATCAAATGCTATACCTAAGACGCTTATATCATACATATATTCCATCTATTTTACTGTTCAAATGATATGGAGGTGAAGACGTTTTTTTCATTTCGTCGCGAAATCCAAAACTTCACGATGATTTAAGGGTCGAGAAACGGAAGATACTATATCGTACTAGAGGAAAATTAGAAGACAATGGAGCACAAAAAACAATAAGTTCCAAGACTAAAGCCAAAATCATTACTTCAGTATGAGATAATCTTTCGAAAAAAATAACAAGATTCCGACCTAAATAAGACAGCTTAATCCTTAAGCTAGAGTTAGAGTGTCATACATCTCCTAACATTAATCCTTAAGCTAGCAAGTAGAAAAAATGCAATCTAAAAGGGTTGTTCACCTATTATAATATGAATAGGAAGAGGGAGGACAAGCATTGACGAATTGGGAACACAAGAATACATAGTCTATATAAGTAGACGTGTTGTCACATACCTGTGCACGGACAAAACCGCAGAGAGCAAAGGTGGTGAATTGTCCAGTGTAGATGTCATCAAAATCTAAATGACCAATGCTGAGCTGCACAGAGGCATGATCCTTGAACGTGATCAACCTGTTAGTAGTAGAGCTTTGTATCAGTCAAATAAACAAAAACCAATGTATTAGTTTTTTGAATTCTATGAGAGATTACGTATCAATCATAAGAAGTTTTCTCTCTCAAAAACTGAGGTCCTTATCTTTTGATCTTCACCAACGCCAAGCTCGGCGCGGCACCTCACCACCTCTCATGGCCAAAAATAAGAAACATAAATTGAAACCTTCTGGTAGTATCCCCAGTAGATCTGCCTCGCCACCCTCCTCCAAGTCTGGCTCGAAATCGCCACCTATGTCTGAGACTTCAGCTGCCGATTGTTTAGTAAACTCGAAGCTGACTCGTCCTTCTGCAGATCTGCCGAAATCCCTTGATGCAGTAAAAACCCCTGTCCTAGCCACCCTCACTCTCTCTCAACGGGGACCTGAGGCTGGTCCAGATCTGAACCCTAATTTGGTGGGTCCAGCCACATCTCCGGCTACGCCTGTAAGCGTACCTATTCAACACTCTACTGCGTCTCCTCCTGCTGAAACTCATCCGAGGATCGGTGATAGTAAAACTAAACCTATTGAATCGGGAACGCTCCCATCTCAAAAACCACCAGGATTGCCTCCTCTCGCGGCCTCCTATGCTTGGGCTGATCTACTCAAGGGAAGCTACGAAAGACTCCAAAGAAAAGGAGAAGCCTTTGTCCTTGAATCCAGTGAAGCCTGCGCCACGATTCCAAATTCGGTAATAGAGAAAAACAAAAAAGCTTGGGATAACTTTATATTGGGTCAGTTCTTTGAAGATTCCCCCACCAGAGGTGCAGTTCATGCCATTGTAAATGGAATATGGAGTAGACAGCGCCGCGATATTGTGGTCTCAAAAATAAAGGGAAACACATTCCTGTTTTATGTGCCTTGCCCAATCGCCAGATGTCGCATACTTGCCCAAAGCCTCTGGCAAATCGACGAACAAACAATGTTTGTCGTCAAATGGTCTCCCAGCCTCTAACCAGAAAAGCTAGAACTCTCTTTGGTCTCGATCTGGCTTGAGTTCACAGGTGTTCCTCTCCAATTTTATAACAGAGAGGGGCTAGAGCACATTGCAGGGATAGTAGGAAACCCAATCTCTCTCCACTCTTCCATTGCGAATCTTACAAACATCGAAGTTGCAAAGGTATACACCTTCATAGATCCCAGGAAGCCATTTCCCGAAGGAGTCAATGTAAGATTTGAATCTGGTTTCATACAGAGGGTAAAAGTCTCATGCCCCTGGTTATCCTTCCTCTGTAAGCATTGTAAAAAGGTAGGGCACACGATCTCTCGATTTCCTGTTGCTCCACCTTTATGCTCTGGTTGTAATTCGGTAAAGCACGTAATTGAAGAATGCCCACGCACTAAGATTAAGAGCGAGTCTCGTAAAAGGAAAGCCACCTCAGCTCCAGTACAAACCAGTTAGGCTGCAAATTGCTTCTACTTCTGGTAAGCCGGCTGACCGTTTGCCTCAGAAACCACCATGGGGAACTATTACGGTAGCAAAAGGGCAACTCTCGGATGGCTCTCTGTCCGATTCAGAATATGACAATCTCTTTGAGGAAGACGATAATCCAGATGAGATTAACCACCGGTTTATTCAAGTAATCTCCAAACGAACAGAGAAGAGAATGAAAGAAAGATTGAGGGCAGGGCCCCCTTCAAACCCCTGACTTTATCCTTTTTTAAATGATATTTTTTGTTGGAATGTATGAGGATTTAATAATCCTGTAAAGCGGAGGTGATTTAAGAAATGGTTGAAGCTTAATCAACCAATTTTCAGTGGTCTCATCGAGACCCACGTCTGTCCTGGTAAGGCCTCTTTTATCATAAATTAAGTCTTCCCAGGATGGTCTTTTGAATGCAATTACAATTTTTCAGAGTTGAGTAAAATTTGGATTGTATGGCACCCCTCTGTTAGAGTTCAGGTACTCCCCAAGTCTCTACAGCTAATCCACTGTCTTGTCAAGCTCCCTGTATTAGAGACTGAACTAGCGGTATCTATAGTATATGGATCCACTTGTCAGACGCTAAGAAAAGATTTATGGGCAGAACTTGTGTATGTAGCGTCCTCCCAAGTATCTCCAGGTGTCCCATGGGCCATCCTAGGAGACTTCAACTAAGTATTGGCACCAACAAAGCATTCAACTGTAAACACTCACTCCTATTCAAGTGGTATGAGGGAGCTAAACATTTATCTCCACTTCAGCCTTATCTGACTTACCTTTCTGTGGTTCCACATTCACTTGGATGAACAAGAAAATTGTAAATCCTGTGGCCAAGAAGCTGGACAGGATCCTGGTAAATGACTCATGGCTTCTTTGTTTTCCTAAATCCATTGGTGTTTTTGGTGAGCCCGCCATTTCAGATCATAGCCCATGTTGCTTGTACATTGACTCACCAAGCCACAAAGTCAAAAAGCCGTTTAGATTCTATGCTATGCTAAACCTGAATCCCGATTTTGCCACATTGATAGAAAGCTGTTGGTACTCCTTTACTTTTGAGGGCACAAAAATGCTCGTCATTTCAAAGAAGCTTAAGGAGCTCAAAGGAATAATCAGACATTTCAGCAGAGGGATTGAGTTAAGGGTGTCTGAGGCTTACTCTGATATCCTACATTTCCAACAAGACCTGCTTGCTACTCCTTCACTTGCCTCGGCCCGGGCAGAATTAGCAGCCTCAATTAAGTGGTCGGATCTAGCAAAGGCTGAGGACTCCTTCCCAAGGCAGAGATCCCGTGTTAACTGGCTTGAAGGTGGGGACTCTAATTCTGCATTCTTTCACAGAGCAATCAAGGCCAGACAATCACAAAATCACATCCACTTCCTTCTGGACGATGATGATTGTATAATTGACAAGAGAAAAGAGCTGAATGCACATATTGTAAACTATTATCAGAAGCTGCTTGGAGGACCTGTCACTGCAACTGGTTCCTCCCTGGAAATCATAGCAACTCTTGTTCCCTATAGATGTTCTGAGGAAACTGTGGCTACTCTATCATCTCCATTCTCCTCTACGGAGATTCAATCAGCTTTCTTTGATCTTCCTAAGAGTAAAGCACCGGGCCTTGACGGTTATTCCTCTGAATTTTTCAAAGGAAACTGGAAAACTGTAGGCAAAGACATGATAGATTTTGTATATGAATTCTTCAACTCAAGCAAGATCCTACATCAATGGAATGCCACCACCTTAGCCTTAATCCCCAAGAAGTCAAATACTATAAGATTTGTGACTTCAGACCAATCGCTTGCTGCAATACTGTATACAAAGTGGCTTCTAAGCTGCTCGCTAACAAACTTAAATCTGCTCTCCCAAGCATCATCTTTAACTCCCAATCAACCTTCATTCTTGGCAGACTGCTCGCAGAGAATGTACTGTTAGCCACATAATTGGTTCAAGGTTACAATTGGAAGAATATATCCAAAAGGGCAATGCTTAAGGTGGACTTGAAAAAGGCATTCGATTCAATCAGTTGGGATTTCGTCATATACACTCTTCATGCCCTCAATTTTCCTCCAGTTTTTATCAATCTCATCAGAGAATGTATATCCACTACCAGTTTCTCTATCTCTGTTAATGATGAGCTGTGTGGCTATTTTAAAGGTACAAAGGGGCTTCGGCAAGGTTGCCCCCTCTCTCCCTACCTCTTTGTGCTTGCAGTGGAGGTTTTTTCTCATATGTTAAACAGGGAATATCACTCCGGGAACAAAGGGCTACACCCGCGTGCCTCAGATCCTCATGTCTCTCATTTAGCATTTGTTGATGACATCATGATATTTTTTGATGGAGAATGCAGTTCTTTGGTCAACATAAACTCTGTTATGGACAGCTTCACCTTGTGGTCTGGTCTGGAAATGAACAAGAATAAGACGGATCTCTTTGTGGCGGGCTTGAACCAGGAGGAATCTCAAGAAATCTCTAATCTCGAATTTCACTTAGGTTCTCTCCCCATCAAATATTTGAGTCTACCACTTATGCACAGAAGGCTGAGATTAGCATACTACAAGCCTTTTTTGGATCAAATCATAAAAAGGTTCTCCTCTTGGTCCTATAGAGCTCTATCCTTTGCTGGTAGAAGACAACTCATCTCTTCAGTCATCTATAGCACTTTGAAATTTTGGATTCAATCCTCTCTTCTGTAGCAGATGCATGCCGGATGGGCTTTAAGACCTGCAAGATCCCAAAAAGCGGAGGAACTTCATATCTTT
This sequence comes from Crucihimalaya himalaica, assembly GCA_004349715.1. Classification (NCBI taxonomy): domain Eukaryota; kingdom Viridiplantae; phylum Streptophyta; class Magnoliopsida; order Brassicales; family Brassicaceae; genus Crucihimalaya; species Crucihimalaya himalaica. The sequence continues at coordinate 543,524 of SMJT01000040.1, read as the reverse complement.
CTCACCAATCTCCTTCTACTAGATCAAGATGGAGAGTCGGATACCTTCTGCTGGCAGATTGGGGACACAAAGCTCCAACGATTCTCAGCTAAACTCACATGGGACTGCTTGAGACATAAAGATTCGGAGCAAGCTTGGACCTCCAACGTTTGGTTTAAAGGTGCCAGTCCCTGTCAGGCTTTCAATTTTTGGGTTACTCACCTGGACAGACTTCCAACTCGTGCGAGACTGGCCAGCTGGGGCCTAAACATCCCAACCTCTTGTTGCCTCTGTGGAATTTTTTATGGTGCCCATTAAGTCGAGATTTGTGGGATTTGGCAATCCGGAGACTAGGATATCCTCCCACAACCTTTCATAACTGGGCTTTCTTCATGACTTGGCTTGCACACTGTGATAACATCACTCCCACATCTCTTCGTAGACTGGTCTCTCAAGTAGTCATCAACGCTATCTGGCAAGAAAAGAACAACCGTTTGCACTCTAACGCTTAATCCTCGCCGCTACATGTGTTCAAAACCATTGACAGGCTCATCAAACACACTATTCTAACAAGAAGGAACCATAAAATCCTAGGTGGCCTTATGCAAAAATGGCTCACTTATGAGTAAATCCTATTAAACTCGGCTAACTGTCTGTAATTGCTCAGGCTTTTTCTTGCTTTTACCTTTTTTGGCAAGAAATGGCTTACTGTTAAGCTTGTTGTACATGTACAAACTCTCTCATTTTTATAATGAAATTCATATTCATATAAAAAAAAAAACAAAAGAAGAACTGTTCCATTACCAGTTTCTAGAAATGTAGAGCTCTGTGACCTGACCCTCTTTGTTTGCATCTTGAAGATTAGCTTGAAGAGTAGACGAATCTATATCCAAAGACTATAAAACATAACATCTTATGTTAGGCTAGTACCAACAATGTCAAATCACAAGCAACAAAAAATCATAATTAGCATTTTATCGTTCTTGAAACTACAAAAAGTGTTCAAAACAGCAACATATTTAAAATAACATCTGCTTGGAACTATAAAATAACATCGCAGGAGTAAGAAAATTGTAACCTCGTCCACTTAAAATCAATCAAATATCCTCGATCACTTCTAATCGTCACCGAACAGTAGACGGCGACGAGAAGCAAAGACGCCGGTAGAGTCAATCGATCATTCGATTCGTCAAAATATCTTGCTCCTTCTTGAAAACAGCTGTGTCTTCCTCCAGATCGTGAATTCGGTACTTCTGACTTACCGATCTAAAGCTCAGAAGCAAGATTCCAGTCATGGCGAAGAACTGGAAAAAGCTTTGCTTGTGTTTCTTCACATTTTCGACGAATCCAGACTCTACGGCAGTTAATGCCTTCACCGGTTCTTTCCCGGTGATAGGATCAACAGATCCTTGTGGCGAAGACGAAGCCATTTGGGTTTCAGATGAACGGAAGATGAATGAGATTACTCGTCTCTGAGAGAGAAGAGAAAAGGTTTTCGATAAATTTGGGCTTTTGTTGTCTTCAACTAAGTTATTTGCTTTTGATTCAGAGATGGCCTCTCGTTAATAGTGATTTGGTAACCTGAAATGGATGAAATTCAGAATAGAACAAAATTATTATACCATATCATATAATCAAGTATTAAGAATTAACATAATACAATCTTTAATGGAACATCCATTATCAATATGATACATTAATTATTAGAAAAAACTAAAATTGCATCACTATTGGGTTACTTGTCTTACTTTGCTGTGTTTTATTATATGAAATTGTTTCCTCTTTGTTTCTTATCGGTGTTGAATGTTGATGATTCTTTTTTTTTTTTTTTGGAATATTCGAATTCGTTGGGAACAACCACATCAACAAAACTAATTAAATCTAAAGTATTCAAAACCACAAAAATCCAAGATTTTAGAGAAATTAAAAACTAGATATACAAATTAACAGCAAACAAAACCTTAAAAAAATCGAACATATTATGTAATTTTCTAGGATGGTACCCGCGGTTAAGTTGTGCTTATGATGAAAGTAACATATTTTTGCCAATTGTTCTCGTGGCGTTTTATAGTAGAAGGATATATCATTTTGTAAAGTGTTTTATCACACAGTGTTTTTTCAATAAGTATCACATTGCTTTCATGTTATATTTAAATATGATATATAAGTTCAGAATTTTGTATCAATGTAAAAACGAATAAATATATTAAACATATAATCAACAAACAATTATTAAAAACAAATATGATATTTAAGTAGTTGGGATAGATATACATCAGAATTAGATATGGAAAGTGAATAATTTCATAAACAATCACTACAAGAAAACAGGCGATTTGCGACGGAATATTTTCGTCGCAAATACGCGGCGACATTGCGATGAATTTGCGAGGAAACTGGTTTCCGTCGCAAAATCCTCGCAAATTTGCGAGGAACATATCCTTCGCTAATTGCGAGTAACTTGCGACGATATAGCCTCCTATTTGCGACGGAAATTTTAAATCACAAATTTGCGAGGGAATTGCGAAGTTTTTGTACGGGTAAATAGTTTCCGTCGCAATTTCCTCGCAAATTTGCGACGGATTTGTGGTGGTTAGTAAAAATGGGTAGAAAACTAGGTGAAACACGTTTTAAATGTTGTACCTAATTATTGCGAGGGTCGGTTTCTTCGCAAATACGTCGCAAATTAGACGCAATTCCATAGTAATTCTCTCGCAAAATTTTGCAAAAAGACTATAAATACCGTAACGTGAGATCTCTCATTTCACAACAAAAAAAACCGAGAAAATACTTTAAAAAAAAAATCGAGATATCGTTTTGTGAGAGCTAAGAAAGAATGGCGTCGCAGAATGAAGCATATGCATTACGAAGTTGGATGTATAATCAAAAAGATCCGGAGACAAGAGAAGTCACGAAAGAGTATCGTGTCGGGTTGCGAGCATCCATCCACCGGGCCACTAACAACCCATATGCGAAGGGTGACGGTGACATATTCTGTCCATGTAAAACTTGCAAGAACACTCAATATTTGAATATTGATATTGTGAAGAGGCATCTATATAATAGAGGATTTATGCCGAACTATTATATCTGGTTTTCACATGGGGAGGGTTATAATCTTGGTGCCGGAAGTAGTAGTACGGGTGATGGTGTTGATCAACCGAATTATAATGATAATTATAATTATAGCCAAAATATGATTGAAGATTATGAAAGGGATCAACAGGGAAATAGGTTTCATGATATGGTTACTGATGCATTTCATGAATCTATTCCTGCATTTGCTGATGATACTAGGGAAGAACCCAATGTTGAAGCACAACATTTTTATGATATGTTAGACGCTGCAGATCAACCTATCTATGAGGGATGTAGAGAGGGGGTATTGACAATTTTATTTGTTCTATTTGTTTAGTTCCTTATGACATACTTTTATATCCCCAAACTAGATTGTTTATTGTAGATTTGTCTGCTAGATAATTTTTATTGGTTTTCCTAATTCTTTATTCTATTTCTTTTTACTTATATATTTTTATGTTTTCTCTTCCTCGTCCGAAGCAAAGTGTTGCTCAGTATCAATGTAAGCTATGGATAGTTTTTCGGAATAAAATCGGCATTGCATTATAAATGTTTGCATATGTACGATATGGTCATCTATTCTTCACTAAGAATTTTCATTCTTCAATCGGAGAGAAGATTAGATAATATTCGACAAATTGGTATACAGAGTCGTCTGCTTTGACTACACAAATGACAGATATCTAATCTGAAGGTTTAGATACGCCTTGTTCGTTCATATATGTTATGGCATTTTAATGTTGTTCATTGTGTTTTTTTCGCGTTTAGGATTTTAGCTAATCATCAACTTGCATGATGACCTAAGATTCTCATTGCAAAGCAACTCATTTACATGTTTTTCTTGATCCCGATGGACCATCTTTGTTTAGTTCTTTTACTACGTGTGATCAGCTTTTTTTTTCATCTAAAAATAGCCGTCTCGAATTTTCTTTGTCGTTGGTCGTACGACAGCTACCGTGTCTCGGACTCAGGTCGGGATCCCGCGACTGCAAACGAACAACGTGCAGTGGGTCGTGGTCAGTCGCATCCCGACTGCCAAACTGAAACCACCATAGCATTTGCCTTTGTTCATTCTTTGCACTAGGTGTACAAGTTTTCAATGTTTTAATTCAACCTTTACTCATCTTTTTATGTTACTCGTTTTCTGGTACTTATTGTCTAGCGAACATATTCCTCATATAATTGAAATGGTTCCTTTGGTTGTTTTTAACACATAATCTAATTTGTGCTTCTTTTTTAATTAATAACTAAAGTTATACAATATAGGTCTATATTACTAGTTTGTTTTAGACGTGGAGAATCATTCCCCTAAAGTATTGTATCTACAATTAAATCTTATTTATTTGTTGATGTGTTCTAGTAATTTTTCTCCTAATTGTAGGTAAATTTTCTAAATAAGGGTTTGCTTGGTTTTCTCTTCTATAGTTATCTAGTTTGTAGTAATATTTTTTATTATTCAATATATAATTGTCTAATAGCACATGTTATTATTTTTTATAAATTCATTATTTTCCAGTATGGCTTTTTGAACTTCAGCGCTCTAATCTACTTGTTATTTCTGTGTTTTTTTCGTAAATTTTTAATAGTATTTGTATATATTAAATCTATTATTTATTTAGAAGGTGAATCGTTTATTAATAGGTTTGTTCTATGTATATGATAGTCATTATTACCTTGTGATTCTATTGATTATATATTGGTAGTTTATAATACTATTCTTGTTCTCTCCTTAATAATTGGGTTAATTCTTCCTTTAGTGCAATTATACAAAATTTTTGGTGTTGCTATATTCGTGCGCGGATGCATACCTAATTTTTTCAGGTTCTTGCTCAATGACTACACCGTCAGTCTATGTCTAATGTAGGATTCTGTTTTTGTGTGTCTGGGTTTAAGCTAGGTACCTAATATATTGATTTTGGTGATTACTTTTCTAAAATTGTATGTATGAAAAATAGAACATATTTCATACTTTCAAATAATTCAGCGAGTGATAGGGTTCAGAGTATTCTCTAGTTCTACTTTTCATAATTTCCTCTTTACGCAAGACTCCGTAGATATTAAGATCACCTGATGCACGTTTGGATTCCATATTTACTGCAACCTTTCCTCGTTTTTGACATACATTATTGGTTATTTGTGGTAATCATATGGATTATAATCATCATTTTCATAAGGATTTTCATCTTCAGATTCATATTCGTACCTATTTCTGCTTGTAACATAATTCGACGTTTTTGATGTGTTTTTTATTGAAGTTGTTTTATTTACTTTTTTCTATCATCTTCCACTTCGTGTGAAAAGTGTAGTCAAGAAGATGTACATACCACAAGAGTGTTGAAGTACAAAGATTTGGCGTAATTGTAAGCTAATGTATCTTTTATTCATCATCGGATGGTATAGTAATTATAATGGATGAGTTCTCGTTTTTTTTCCTCTATCGGGTATTAGATTGATATTCTTATGCGTATCGATACGAGTATTTTAAGGTTTTATTTCAGTTTCTGTTCGTAGAGAATAATCTCATCCCAGCTCAATCATTCTATATTTTTTGGTTCAATTCGATGTAGTGGCATAAGGCTTGGTTTATACCATAAATTAGATAGATCTAGTATACATTCATTGTTTTCTTTTTCCTCCTTTATTTTATAGTCGTTAATCTTATTCATATCAATTTTATATCTATTTGCTATATTTGTAACCTCAATTTTAATTGGTCTTTATTATTGCTAACCAATGAAATTTTATTAATTCTAAATGCTAACATATATATCTAAGATATTTATTTATTGCAGGATTTATCTGTGTGACAATAGTATGTGGAATAATTATCTTATCTCTTTTAATTAGTATTACAGGTTTCTGATAATAATCAAACATATATTATCTTGTTCAGGTATGAAAGGTATAGTATAATCTCTGAAGATATTGTTGGACCGTGCGGATTGATTATAATTCTACCGATATTGGCTATATAAGATGATGCACATTTTACTCTAATTCTTATATTTCTTCTGATTTTTTTCTATTTTTTTTTCTAAATTGCTTTATTTTATCTCCTAATGATTCGTTAGTCATTTAAAATACGTGTATTCATATAAGTTGGATCTTATAAACAGTTTAATTATTGACCTGTCCAAGTTTGCAACTTGATGGTCTGTAATAGTTAGTTTTGATGGATTTTTCTTTGGGGTCATTTTTCCAGATTTTAATTAATAAAATATGTTACGCTAAATTATATTGAGAATGGATTGAGCAAAATTACTCGTTCTTTGGACCATTGCTTTTTCACTATTGCTCTCAGTAAAATTGAGCATTGTTCGTACTTTTGCATTTGGGGAAATAATCAACAACACAATTATCTTCTTCAATCTATTTTCTTCTATCATCATCATATCTTCATCACACAATCTTAGATCTCTTCGAGGTGATCCTTCAATCTACGGTCTTTGATTTACTCTTTGGTACACCTCCGATTCGTCGGTGAATCTTTGGAGTTGGACTCTATCCCAATATGTTTAGCTTCTGTTTAACTCGAATCTGCCGTTCTTTGACTGTAACTGTTCACACTGTCGACGGAAGTTTTTTCAGTTTTATTTCGGTAGCTCATGCGCAGTTGGACACAAAAAAAATTAAACGCTGCAATACTGTTTTGGTCTACATGCTAACCATAACAAGTGGTTGTTCGGATAGATCCGACCTTTTGAATCTTATATTTTATTTGTTTTCCGGTGCACAAAATGGCAAAAAAACGATTATTTATTTCTTTTACAATCGTTTGACTCAATAATAAACAAACGACTTTTAGATATTAAATTCTTATATAGTTAGATTCTTTTATTATAATCCTACACTTTCACATTTTTGGTCTAATTGGCAATATGTATATTCCAAGTATACAGAAATCGGATTCTTGTAAATACAAGTATTTATTTTTAAATAGACATTTTACGTCAATTTTTATCCAGTGCAACATATAATATTTGCTCGTGATTTTTTGTTATGATAACTATTTATCGTGGAATGTAGTATAAATTTATAAAACATGTTTTACCTGATGAATTTATGTATAAGTAAGTATAAAAAGATTGTTCTCTAAAATTAAGGATTTTGTTTTGATTTTTTAATGATAAATCATCCAATGATCGATGCTAAACAGTATGTGCTAACGAGTTAGCCAAAAACTCGTAGTCACGTTTGAACGACAAAAATTGAAGAAAAGCAAAAGTAACTGCTCCTTAATCTCCTCTTTACCTAGCTCTTATTCGGATGTTTAACTTATCATAATTCGACTCGGCTAACATAGTAGTCTGGTTCAATAATGTCAGTATGGACTGAGCCTATGCTCAATAATCAATCCAACTGCACTCTTCATTTTAGATCAACATGTTGAAGATGAAAAATTACGATAAATCAAATATGATAATGAGTTTATATCAAATCCCTACAAGCAAAAAACACAAAATCACGACATGTATAACTTCCTTAAGAAACCTTTGCTGACCCAATTTACACCATTTCCAAAAACTATTGCTTAGCGTAAAAATACCGATATGAGTAATGTGTTCATCCAACTGGACTCATCTTATATGGACCATATCATTGAGAGTGTTGTTCTACTATTTGGGTGAAGATATCATGGACCGAGATTTAAATCATAAAATCATTTTTCTTTTACTCCGCATTACATAGACTTTTAATTATTGAAAAAATGTTAGTTACTAATTATTAAATAATTTTGAAGGTCAAGAATTTACATTCGTTTTTGGTTTAGCAAACTTTAACGTGGCTACACCAAATGTTTACCTCCGGATCATATCACATACAGAAAAAACAACATACAATATACATGTCTTAAAGTTATATGATCAAATTTTACACTTTTGGAAAATATGATCTAGCAATGAAAATCTACAATGATCATCATATGGCGCGAGTTAAACCTCGATCTCTACATTTGTGCATTTCACTCAACTTATAGTTAGTACGTGTCTTTTTTGAAATGAAGTGTCTTTTTTCACCATATAATGTTGATTGTTGGAGAGATTCGTTATCGTTTTGTTTTTAATTATTGGCTTTTATTTGAGTTTTAAAACACTTTTTTTTTTTTTTAAATTATCGGTTACTATAGGGCTTTTTTTTATTGAAATTATAAAACAACCTATAAAACTCAACATCTTGGTTTGTTGTGAGATGGATTGCATTGCAGGTGTGCCGCTAATTTTGAAAAGTATCTAATGTTGTTAATGGGGGTTAATCGTTCGGTGTAAAAATTGAAGAAGACGCTTCTGGGTTGTCAAAGTTCAGAAATATAGACCAGATCAGTTCGTGTCGTGGACAGAGAAACCAATGGTTTATCAATAAGAGAAATAGAAACAAATGGGGTAACATTCGAAGATTCAACGCAAACGCGAGTATAAAAAACGAATCTGGTATGAGGATCTGGTGGAACAAGGACTGGAGTCTTTCCTTAAACTAAAACACAGATTTTTTTTAGTTCTCATGTTTTAGTTTGGTTTCATCCACTTTTTTGCAGGTTTCATAGGCCCTCTTCCTTTTTTAAGACTGTCCACAAACATCGGAGAGAAACAAACACAACGCGATCACATTTCTATATTTTCGTTCGATTCTACCGTCGGTCGCTCTCTCTCGTATACAGCACCTCCACATTAATCCCTAAACTAGACTTTCTCTCTCCATCGAATTGCATGGCAGGCCAATACGATCGATCACGAATCAGACGAAAACACACGCTTTACGAATTCTACCCAAAAACTCAAGGAGCAATGGCTTATCTCAATCAGTGGTACAATCTCGTAAGGCCTTTTCCACGCCTTCGCTAGCTCCCTGAGTTTCTCTCAGGAGGATCTTTGTGAAGTGCAGGTAGATCTTGGGTGAAGAATTCTCACGTATTCTACACTCAGGATATCAGCTTTACTCGGTGGGCTTACGTTGTGGATGGCTTCATCAATGGGGATAACATATCAGATGGTACTGGAGGGTAAAAAGCTTGAATCTGGCGACACGACTAAGCTCTAAATTCAACTTTCCAGGATCTTGAAGAACTCTCTGGTCAGACGGGTCGAATTGGGTAATAGGCAAATTTGGTAATTCAGGATTGCGTTGGATACTCCCCGACAGGGATCTGAGGAGTGGGTGTTCGTGTAGTGGGAACTGATAGAGATGATGTTTGGACCAGTGTGGTGGCCGGTCTTGGATGGAGCAGTTTGTAGGGCGGCGAGAGGAGTGAGATCTGCGGTTGTGGCTGGTGCTCTTGGTGGACTTGCGGGCTGGGACTGTTGTAGAGCGGAAGCAAATTGTGAAGCGGTATGTGCTGCCCATTTGAGAAGATGGTTTGCTGCTTAGCGTATAATGTGACGTCTGAATTGAAGATCTCTGTGTTCGGATTGTTGTTAAAAGACATTTTTGACTAAGGGGAATGGTGAAAAATTTGATAGGTTTTCGTATGTCTCTTGGAATCATAAAATGAAAACTTTTTGTTCGTTCGTAGAGGTACAAAGTTTTTTCGTTATAGTGCATGCCTATAAGATCCTGAAAAATGCTCCAATGCCATGCAGTTTCAACTTACCGAAGAATACTGCAAACTTTTTAATTCATACTGGGATAAAAATGTTTTACCGATTAGTAATTTAATTCGTCATGAGTGTTTCTGCTAGTTAGTGTTTTTATGTTTATGTTTTCATCATGTACCTCTTCTTTGATCATATTGAAGAAATAATGGGTGTATGAGACTTGAGAAGACAGCTCTTCTTCTCATGTTTCAACAGTTCATTTGTTCTCCTTCATATTTTTTTCTTGGTAAATCTGATATATTTTGATAATTAGCCGTCTTAATGATCCCATGCCTTTCTATTCTGGTACCTGTGCTTAATAATGCATGCAGAGAGCGAGTATGTATATCCTTGATTCTCCAAGATCGTATATTTTATATTTTTTCCACTAGTCGGAATATCTCTCTGTCTACAAAAGGATTTCATTTGATGGATTTACGACAAAGCGTATGTTGTGTGGGTAGTGTACAAAAAAGTCTGATTTGAGGCTTTTAGTGTTATCTTCTCATCTTCATCAATATCTCAACGATATTTGGATACTAATATCTCATGTAAGCTCTTACATGTACGGAGCTGCCATTTGCTAAAGTTAAGAATATGTTACAAGTCTCAAATTTTCTTATGTTATCTTAAATGTACAGTTTTGCCATTTTGGCTTAGAAAAGGAGTTTTTTGATATAACTGTAGATCAATGGTTTCTTTCCAGCTGGAACGTTGTCCCTCGTAAGAGAGCTAGCCATGCAAAGGGTATAGTCGTTGCATTGAAAACATGGCAATCCGTGGCTCTCTATACCGGCAAAGTTTTTTTGCCTTGTTCAATACATCTTGAGAATTGCGACACAAAACCATCCGGAAACTTCACTTCTAAAGCAATCCAGTTAGACAACGTCTGTTTTCGCATCCCCAGACAATCGAAAGATCGGAATCGGTAATTTACCATCTCTCTGTACATATGTAACTCGCTTCTCTGAGCAGTTTCGGCCAGTCCAACCTGATTTGAAGTTGTCTTTACTCTTTCCCGTTCCTTGCACATCTCAAATCGTATTCATGATGTTATCGAATTTTTTTTCTCGTGTTGCATCACATCAGGTTGTGCCGTAATAGGTATCTTTCAATATGGAGTTCCAAAAGATACTCATTTGTCAATTGTGAGAATCCATATCGTCAGGCATGTTCCGTGTAGTGTGCCAATTTCCCTACGCTTAATGTTTCCTGAGCACCATAATAATCAATCTGCTCAAACAAATCATCCCTGACATATAAACTGGGGGAGGAATATGCACACTTGTTCTTTTTGAACAACTTCTGTTCTTCCGATACGGATGATGCCAAGGGAAGAAGCGACGATGGACAATCAAACCAGCACGACTTCCTTCCATGCTTCAGTTGAAAGGCCATCTGATCGATCCAATGCAATATGGACAAGAAACCTTCCGTGCGTGGTCCATCCCTGATACAATCCCATACGCTGGGAAGTCACTAATGGTCCACAATATCACTGCCCGCATTGTAAAATTCCGTTTCTGTGAATATCAAAATGTGCGTACACCTGTATACCATAATTGTTTCAACTCAGAATCAAGGGTTGCAGAAATACATCAAGGGATCGTTTTGATGCTTATGGATACCTGGTACCGAATACTCATAAACAAGACTTCCTTTGCATGCACATTTCTGGTGGCAGATTGTATGGCGTCAATATCACAGGCCATAAAGAAATTGTTCTCCAGACAACCAAATGGACTAATCCATCAGTGCATAAGCCAAGATAGACATTCCTACTCTTGTTAGCAAAGTCAGAATGTACGTCTGAAAGTGTTTCACGCCTTTGCATCTGACGGATGCGTAATCTCCCCTCATTCGTTGTATGTTCTGCATGCCATCTCATTGCCGCCGATGTCCTTTCCGATTGGTATAACGTTTCAATCTATCAGTGATGGGCAAGTACACATACGTTGGTATGGGACACGGCTCCTTCCGGTAGTTTGGTTGATATCTTGGCTTCCCACAAAATCGACATTCCTGTGCTTATCATCGTCTTTCCAGAAAATCATGCCAATTTGTCAATGCAAACATCAATAATTTCCGAAAGTAGCCCAGACTAGCAACTAATTTCTGTATTTCATAGTAACATCCATGCAGAAATATTATCTTCTGGCAAATACTTTTTAAAAAGCTCAGCCATGCGTCCATGCAATTTTCAGTTAGGTTATTATACACTTTTAATTGTCAATGAAAGTTTAGATAACT
>SMJT01000040.1:510235-531623 GCA_004349715.1 Crucihimalaya himalaica | reverse complement strand
TTTTTAGATTAGTTTTGTTAGATTTATGTTAGGTTTTGTAATTTAGTTAGTTTTGTTTTTAAAATTAGGTTTTGTTAGTTTTAGATTTAGATTTGTTATATTTAGATTTGTTAGATTTAAATTTGTTTGTTTTTAGAATTAGGTTTTGTTAGAATTTAGAAATTTTTAGTGTTTAGGTTTTGTAATTTTATAATTCATTTAGTAATTGATTTTTAAAATTTATAAGTTTTAATATGATATCGTTGTAATTATTTTACTAATTTTTTAAATTTTGTTTTTCAGATGTCTGGAGTTAATAACGAGTACTCTCGTTATCTCTCGAGGGGTGGCACGCCTCGGAGGAGTGACACGTCTCGGAGGAGTGGCACGCCTGTTCCAGAAACTCTTCGGACGAGTTTCACTTCTCAGACGGGACAGGACGACAACCCCGGGATTCAGTACTATTCACCGCCTCCACCCGCATTCTCAGATCCCCCACCGGTGGCACCCTATGATAACGACAATGATGATCTTGTCGTTAAGGTGATCCTTGAGGCTCCCGGTCATGATCTTCTTCCCCGCCTTGATCCAAGACGTCCTGATAACATGTATTGGTAAGGTTTTTTATTTTATTTTATTAATTTAATTTTAAGTTTTTTAAAACAAATAAAGTCATATTATTTAATTTTTATTATTTTACATTTCAGGTTTGATCAAGACGGATGCGTGGCCGCTTCGATCCGATCGATCTTTGAAAGAGATTTCAAAGAGCCTCATGCCAATTGGAGGCAAACACCGAACCATGTCAAAAGACGGTGGTTTCAGACTTTTGCTGTAAGCTTTTTAATATTTAAAATTAATTATTTTATAATTTAATCACTTATTGTTTGAATTTTTCATGATAATTTTTTTTTTATGTAGCAAACCTATAATTGGGAGTACATTATTACGAGCAACGTCCGAAAGGAGTTTCATGCGAAGTTGAAGGAACGTATGGCCGACCAGGTGGGACGGTAGAAGAAGAAATGGAAGAAAGAAGGCGACCTTGCGATGCCTAGGTGGTTTGATCCAACTCTCTGGGCAGGCCCTGTGGCGTATTGGCAGGATCCGGCGAGCGAGATCAAGAGCGCTAACAGTCGGGCGGCCCGGTACGCTGATCCTGATGGGGACGGGTATGCTAAGCATCGGTCTGGATAGCTTTCCTACCTTGCCCGCGGACGGAAAATCGTAAGTTTTTCATTTATTTTAATTAATTAAATTCTAATTATTAATTAAATTTTATTGTGATATTTATAAAAAAAATAAATCAGGCAAAGGATCGCGGAGATTCGATCCCGGATTTGCTAGCTGTCCTCGAGGAGACAAAGAGGCTACCAGATGGGACTTTCGTCGACAAGAAGTCTGAGAGGATCTACAACGACGTCACTTCCAAGATGCAGGAGTTGACTCAGTATTCGGAGGGCGATGAGAGCGCATCTACCCCTTTGACTCCTGCCGTGAAGAACAAGATCTTTACCGAGGTATGAATATTGATGTTTTATATTTATTTTTTACAATAATTTTAACTAATTAAACTTATTCTTAATTTTCAGGTCGCTCCCCGTAAAAAAGGGATAATTTACGGGGTCGGTTCTCTGCAATCGCAGATCGACTCGTGTACTTCTTCTTCCTCGAGAGCAGCAGAAGCGGAGTCCGCCGCCTACCTCCAGGGCATCATTGAATCGCAGGCCCAGCTGATCGTGACTCAGTCTGAGAAGATCTCGAGGTTCGATCAGATGTTCAGCTATTTGGCGACAAAGGATCCGGTGCTAGCACAGATGTTTCAGGACCCTGGAGACATATCTACCAGTAGGACCGAGACCGGGAATGAGACCGGAACTGGAACTGGATCCGGTTCATCGGCTCAATTTTAGATTCCCTAATGTATGATACAATTTAGTTTCTTTTAATGTTTAAACAATTTATTTTAATAAAATTTTAATTTTGAAAAAAAACAAATTATTTATAATTTATAAATTTTTAATTATTATATAAATCAGATGTCGCCGCAATTCCTTCGCAATTTGCGACGGTTTTGCGAGGGAAATAAGAACCGTACCCTCGCAATTCCGTCGCAAATTGCGAGGGAATTGCGACCACAATTAGAAATATATCCACGTAATTCCGTCGCAATGATTCCTCGCAAATCCGAAGCAAGTTATGCGACGCGTTTGCAAGTAAAATTAGTAACGCATTTTGCTTCCAATTTGCGATGAAAACTTTTGCGATGAACAAAGCGTTCACGCTCTTCCGTCGCAATTTTGCAACGATATTGCGAGGTTATTTTTGCGACGAGATAGCAACCACGTTTTTCCCTCGCAAATTTGCGAGGAATTTGTGACGAAAATTGATTTGCGAGACGGGATTTGCGACGGAATGGTGCGTCTCGCAAGTCCATCGCGAAAGGACATTTGCGACAGAATTGCGAGGTATATGTCCATCGCAAATGGCCTGTTTTCTTGTAGTGAATAATTAGATTATAGATTGAGAATCATAAAGTTGATAAATAACATCATAATCTATAATAATTAATACAAAATTAACTATAAACAGTTCGAAGAGGAGTAGAGGACATAAATAGTTAGCTTTTGAACAATCCATTTGGAGAAATCAATCATTGTTACTTATGGGCTTTCATCATTAAGATATCTGGAAGCCTGTCAAATACAAACATATATTATGTTTTATTAAATTTATGATATATATATATAGAGTATATATATATAGAGCACAAGACCTAACTTATACGCAAAACTTCTGGTATATCCAGATTTGCTTGAACTGTCAAAATAGGGCCATAAGTTGTTAGTCTAACATTCTTTGGACCATCAAAATAACGATCGACTTTCCAAAAGCATAACACCTGCACATGCACTTCTTCTTTAAAGAGTCGATAATTTCTGTTAAAATTTATATCTTCTTGTTTGGTTGCAAGACAATCTAAGACTCGATGGCTTCAACCAAAAAGATAGGAAAATATTAATTATAAACAGCCCAAATCTCATCATAACATAAATTATCACATAAATTTAAAGTTTAGTTTGTTATAGCTTACTCTCTGTCTTTGATCTTGAAAGGAAGTGTGTAGCCACTAATATATTTGTCATTGTTCGCATTCTCCAGATTCCCAACCTCAACAACAATTCTGACAACGTCTTTTACATAAAAAACAATGAGCAAATAATTAGAGTCATAATTCCATTTATAAGGCTAAACATAAGAAGGTATATAACAAACATTAAAAATTCTTAAAAATCTTTTGTAAAAACTAACAGCCAAGATAGATGTATCAATAGTATCATAGATGATCGATGAGAAGGATGCAAATGACGTTTTCGGGAGTACGAAATAGTATAGACCTTTTTTACCACAATGTTTTCTATGAAGATGATTTTGAAGGGATGAGATGTTGCCTTAACAAGATCCGAATTAGGACTTACTTTAAATTGAGTAATTGTCACCTAGTTGCCTTCTTGTATGTTGTTATAGTAATGTTCTGACATGTTGTGTCCGACAACGGCCTCCACCCTAACACCCTGTAACTAAAAAAAAAAAAAGGTTTCAATATAACTCTTAAAAAAATCTAATAATAAAACAACAACTTAAAAATAAGTCGACATATGATACATCTTCGCCAGATAAAATTAGCCTCAAATTCTTCATAGGAGGTGCAAAACGAATCATAAAATATCTGATGACCTTCACCCTATTATGCCATCCTGTGATGCATGGTTTCAATATAGATACATCATAACCCTTAAAAAAACTCTAAAATCAATATCAGACCTTCAAAGAACAAAAACATAAAATCATCGACTGGTTATAGGGAGAAATCAATTACTAATAGTACTCGAAAATAAATCTTAGAAAGAAACTAATAACAACAAGTTTCATTGATTGTAACCAAGTATTATGCAGATTTTAATCATTGAAGGATAACCATTGAAGTAATGCACATAAAATTGTATTGCTATGAATAAG
Source organism: Crucihimalaya himalaica (assembly GCA_004349715.1). Taxonomy (NCBI): domain Eukaryota; kingdom Viridiplantae; phylum Streptophyta; class Magnoliopsida; order Brassicales; family Brassicaceae; genus Crucihimalaya; species Crucihimalaya himalaica. The sequence continues at coordinate 527,624 of SMJT01000040.1, read as the reverse complement.
CAACAATAATTGAAGAATGTGAAAAAAAAAAAAAACATTCCTTATGTAATTATAACATTGTTATTCACAATTTACTCGATTTCCATATATTATGAAGAATTATTCCCTTTTCATCGATATGACATTCTTGAATATCCTCCTTGAATATTGACAACTTTTTGTTTCCTTATTTGAGAGATCCCATTTCATCGCAATATATGGTCGTTAAAACTATAAAATTCGCAATATTTTAAAAACTAAAAAAATATATAATAAAAATTATAATATTTAATAACTATAAATCGATTAATTATGAGATGCATAACGTTCCGGTTTAAGAAACACATAAATAACATAATATCCTCTTGACTATAGTAACCTTATGACGATGACAGTCTTCATAAATATTTGGGAAGAACATGGCTAGTTTCTAACTTGTACTATAATTTTAATAATAGAAGGATGGTAATCTAGAATTCTAGGCTAGTACCAACAATATCAAATCACAAGCAACAAAAAATCATAATTAGCATTTTATCGTTCTTGAAACTACTAAAAGTGTTCAAGACAGCAACATATTTAAATAACATCTGCTTGGAACTACAAAATAACAACGCAGGAGTAAGAAAATCATAACCTCGTCCACTTAAAATCAATCAAATATCCCTGATCACTTCTTATCGTCACCAAACAGTAGACGGAGACGAGAAGCAAAGACGCCGGTAAAGTCAATCGATGCTTGATGAAGAAAATCATTCTTGATTTTACTCATTCGATCTGTCAAAATATGTTGCTCCTTCTTGAGAACAGCTGTGTCTTCCTCCAGATCATGAATTCAGTACTTCTGACTTACCGATCTGAAGCTCAGAAGCAAGATTCCAGTCATGGCGAAGAACTGGAAAAAGCTTTGCTTGTTTTTCCTCACATTTTCGACGAATCCAGATGCTACAGCAGTAATGCCTTCGCCGGATCTTTCCCGGTGATAGAATCAACAGATCCCTGTGGCGTAGACGAAGCCATTTGGGTTTCAGATGAACAGAAGAGAAATGAGATTAATCGTCTCTAAGAGAGAAGAGAAAGGGTTTTCGATAGATTTGGGCTTTTGTTTATTTGCTTCTAATTCAGAGATGGCATCTCGTTAATAGTGATTTGGTAACCTGAGATGGATGAAATTCAGAATAGAACAAAATTATTATAGCATAATACAATCTTTAATGGAACATCCATTATCAATATTATACATGAATTATTAAAAAAATCTAAACTACATCACTATTGGGTTACTTGTCTTACTTAGTTGTGTTATGTTATATGAAATTGTTTCCTCTTTGTTCCTTATCGTTGTTGAATGTTGATAATTATGTTTTTTTTGTTGGAATATTCGAATTCGTTGAAAACTAGAAATTAAGAGCACAATCATCCAAGATTTTTGAGAAATTAAAAACTTGATATACAAATTAAGGCGGCGATTTTGAAAAGTTACGTTATATTTTTAGAGATCTAAATCAAAGGAGGAAAATATCTTTTTGCCTTTTGCTTTCAAAAGGTCATTTATTTGATAACCATAAAAGTATTCAACCTGAATACGACGACATAATTTTTTTTTTAATATCTAACTGATAATTGAATTAAAATCTAGAATCAGTTTCAAAATGTGACGCATATGTTACATAACATCAAGCCATCAATCACATATGGTAATTTTTCTTTATTCTGTTTATGAATCAAAGATATGTGTTTACAAGGAATATAACAATAAAAAGTAAAATTTAATAAACCCGAACAAATTGGTCTAAGAGCCTAATTATAAAATGTAAACAAAAAATACATGATAAAAAATATTAATACTAAGTTTCACCGTAATAAGAGAAATTAAAATGGACTATAATAATGTCCACAAACTAATATTTTCGAGCCCAAAAAGTCTACAAACGAATATGGGCCAAGGACGATACTTTGCTTTTGTTTGATACTTTGTATAAATGTTTTATTCCACAATTCTAGGACCAATTGTGGAATTGCATTACATATTAAAATTGGTAAGCTGAATCATATACTTAGGCTCTAGGACCAATTTGAGTTAAAAGTTATCTCAATGTCAATCCAAAATTCTACAAAGATGAAGCTCAAATTTATGTCCACCTTCAATATTCGTTACCCACTTTACTTTTATCTTGAGTGGAATCTAGTTCTTTTTTAACACCACTGAATCCAAGTTCAGCCATATCCTGTTTTGCCATCAAATTCCTACATAAATCCATCCAATATTCCTTGATACGGCCTCAATCAAACATGAACTAGAGAGAGCTATGATGGTGACAAAGTATAAAAACTTACTTAGTCATTCGACACTGGAGATATTTCTTAGAGAGATGTCTACATTGTTCAGATTTATGAGATGAAGACTTGAGACAACCAAGATAGTCTTTCTTCTCCTGAAAACAAACCAAGAATGTTTCTAAGTGAATAACTGAAACATAATCAAACCTTTAAAACCAAAGGCCAAGATGAAGAATGAATATACAGCATCACATTCGTGCAAGTGATCCAAAGGGAAAATGCCCTTTTCTGGTGGTATTGGTCTTAATCCTTTGTTTCCTCCAAATGCTCCACCTACCACACATAAAAAAATGTTCAAATCCAACTATAATTGATCATTAAAACCGCTTATAAAGGCATATTAGGTCTAGTGGTAGTGGTAGTGGTGGATTAAACTTCTCACTAAAAACAAGAATTTTCCCAAATTAAGGCGAACTCAACCTTATGTTCACCCTCTTCACCTCTTTAATTCTATAGAAATCAGAAACAAGGTTAGAGAAAATAATGAAAGGCAAGAGAAGAGACGCACTTGTACTCATGTCCAAAACTTGTCAACTGTGATTCGCTTCTCAATCGATTCGGTAAGCATCTAAATGCTGAAAAATTAAAGCAAGAGTCGAAATTAAGCTTATCGGTCTAATGTAAGGATCAAACCTATAAGATAAAAGCCCATATTCTTCACAAGACATTTCGGTTCTTACTTGATCCATTTTAATGGGTTTCACGTTATTTGTCTATATGTATTAATTTGATCCAAACACAATTTGATAAAAATACCTAGTACCCACATTTTCTAGTTAATTTGGATAAAGTCATACAAATATAATTTTGTTGCCAACAATATTATCAATTTTATCAAGGATAGATATGTTAATATGTGCTAATCCGCCCCACTTTAAAGTCATCCCATTTATACTCACTCCATTTAAATCCACCCTATTTAGTCATTAACCTATATAAAACCATTTAAGCTATATTTGACTTTTTTCCTTACAAAATTAGTTATAATTTGCGAATTGATATTTTTATAAAATTGATATTTGCAAATAACAAATACATTATCAGTAGTTTTGGCAAACCCTAGAATATTATAAATTGCATAATATGTTAACTTTTTATCTTTGTTTGTTCTTACATTATATTTTTAGAGATCTAAATCAAAGGAGGAAAAAAATTATTTGACTTTTGCTTTCAAAAGATCTTTTATTCGATAGACCATAGAAGTATTCAACATGAATACGACGACCGAATTTTTTTAAAATATATAACTGATAATTGAATTAAAATCTAGATTAAATTTCAAAATGTGACGCATATGTTACATAGCATCAAGCCATCAATCACATATGGTAATTTTTCTTTATTCGATTTACAAATCAAAGATATGTGTTTATAAGGAATATAATAATAAAAAGTACAATTTAATAACCAAGAACAAATTCGCAAATAATAACTAATAACTAATTTTGTAAGAAAAAAAGTCAAATATAGCTTAAATGGGTTTCTATAAGTTTAGGACTAAAAAGAGTGGGTTTAAATAGAGTGAGTATAAATGGGAAGGTTTTAAGTGGGGCAGATTACCACATATTAACATCCCCATCCTTGATAAAATTGATAATATTATCGGGAACAAAATTATATTTGTGTGACTTTTTTCCAAATTAACTAGGAAATGTGGGTACTAGGCGTTTAGATCAAATTAATACAAATAAAAAATGACGTGAAACCCATTAAAATGGATCAAGAACCGAAATGTCTTGTGAGAATATGAGTTTTTAACTTATTGGTCTGATCCTTACATTAGACCGGTAAGCTTAATTTTGACCCTTACTTTGACTTTTCAACATTTAGATGCTTACCAAATCGATCGAGAGGCAATCACAATTGCCAAGTTTTGGACATGAGTACAAGTGCGTCTCTTCTCTTGCCTTTCATTATTTTCTATTTTCTTGTTTCTTTTCTATTTTCTTGTTTCTGATTTTTATAGAATTAAAGAGGTGAAGAGGCTGAACATAAGGTTGTTTTCACCTTAATTTGGGAAAATTCTTGTTTTTAGTGAGAGGTTTAATCCACCACTACAACTAGACTTAATATGCCTTTATAAGCGGTTTTAATGATCAATTATAGTTAGAATTGAACATTTTTTATGTGTGGTAGGTGGAGCATTTGGAGGAAACAAAGGATTAAGACCAATACCACCCGAAAATGACATTTTCCCTTTGGATCACTTGCACGAATGTGATGCTGTATATTCATTCTTCATCTTGGCCTTTGGTTTTAGATGTTTGGTTATGTTTCAGTTACTCACTTAGAAACATTCTTGGTTTGTTTTTAGGAGAAGAAAGACTATCTTGGTTGTCTCAAGTTTTCAGCTCACAAATCTGAACAATGTAGACATCTCTCTAAGAAATATATCAAGTGTCGAATGGCTAAGTAAATCTTTTTACTTTGTCACAATCATAGCTCTTTCTAGTTCATCTTTACTTGAGGCCGTATCGAAGAATGTAGAATGGATTTATGCAAAAACTTGATGCCAAAGCAGGATATGGCTGAACTTGGATTCAGTGGTGCTAAAGAAGAACTAGATTCCACTCAAGGTAAGAGTAAAGTGGGCATTGAACATTGAAGGTGGACATAACTTTGAGCTTCATCTTTGTAGAATTTTGGATTGACATTAAGATAGCTTTTAACTCTCAAAGTATATGCTTCGGCTTCACCAATTTTAATACGTACTGCATATGTTATCTTGTGTGGGATAAAACATTTACACAAAGCATCAAACAAAAGCAAAATATCGTCTTCGGCCCATATTCGTCTGTAAACTTTTTGGGCTCGAGAAAATTAGTTTGTGAACATTTTTATAGTTCATTTTAATTTCTCTTATTACGGTGAAACTTAGAATTTATATTTTTTATCATGTATTTTTTGTTTACACTTTATAATTAGGCTTTTAGACCAATTTATTCGGGTTTATTAAATTTTACTTTTTATTATTATATTTTTTATAAACACATTTCTTTGATTTGTAAACGGAATCAAGAAAAATTATCATATGTGATTGATGGCTTGATGCTATGTAATCACATTTTGAAATTTAATCTAGATTTTAATTCAATTATCAGTTTATATATAAAAAAAAAAATTGTTGTCAAATATATTTTTTCTTCCTTTGATTTAGATCTCTAAAAATATAATGTAAGAGCAAACAAAGCTAAAAAAAAATTGAACATATTATGCAATTTATAGTAATCTAGAGCTCTAGGGTTTGCCAAACTACAGATTCACTATCATAACACTCATGATTCAACCCTAATCATCAAAGAAACTATGCATCGGCTAAATTCGAGTGTAGTATATACAGATTTATAAAATTCGTACATCAAGGGTATGAAACTACAAATTGAAAAGTATTCTCAACGCAGATATCTTTACACATAATCAGATCGCAAAACGAGAAGATAAAGGCGTAGACACATAATCAGAGACGAAGAGGAAGAGATCATGAAGTAAAGTGCGTACCTCTGAGGAGAAGCAAAAGCAAGTGCGGCGACGGGAGAGAAACGGTAGAGGAGACAGTGTTAATACCTTTTTTTTTTTTTTTTTTTTTTTCATCCAACAGTGTTAATACTTTGGTCTAAAACATTAGGTTTTTATTATGGGCATTCGAGGCCCATGTTGTAGCTTCCTTAAAATGGCCCGTTATGAATTTGTTAAATTCTTCAAAATGGCCCATTATGACTTGATTAGCGCTAGGACGTGTAGCGTGTAAAATTTTGTTTTATTTGGTTTTTAATTTTATATTCTTTCTTTTATTTCCTCTGAAAAAAAAGCTACTTCATTGTTGTTCAATGTACACTATTATAGTTCTGGCTCACATAAATTTTTACGAACTAAACAAAAAAGTTTAGAAATTTAAGAGTTTGTTGGCAAACAATAAAATTTGCAGTCGTAATAGAGTAGCAAGTTAAAAATGTTACATATAACTCTTATGAGTTTTTTTTTGTTTTTTTTTCTTCGTCATAGGCCCTGTTCGTTTCCACATTCAGATGGTTCATCTGGATGGAAATGGAAATCAGTGTTCGTTTATTGTTAAAAATGACAACCATTCAAATGGTTCATCTAAATGAGTTTGAAAAATTTAGGCAAAAAATTTAAAATCAGCTGGATGAACCAAATTGGACCATTTGGATAAAGATAATTCTTTAAAATTTTGTAAATGTCTAAACTACCCCCATTTACAATTATAACTCAAATAATGTAAATTATATATAGATTTCATGTTTTTATTTAAAAAATCACAATATTGCACAAATATTTTTTTCTAAAACCGTAAAATCACGGATTATCATTTTTCGTCAAAAATCGTAAATCTCGGAATTTTTCGCAATAACGTTTTTTCCGCCAAATCCATAAAATTTCGGAATTACGTTTTTCTGCAAAACCCTCAAAATCGCGGAATTATTTTTTCCAACCAAACCAAAAAATTGGAGAAATGTGTTTCCCGTCAAAACCGAGAAATCGGTAAATGCAATTTTCCTCCCAAACTAATTCCGCGATTTTGCGGTTTTGGCGGAAAAATTTGAGAAATGTGTTTTCCCGCCAAAATCAAAATCGGAAAACCCAATTTTCCCGCCAAAAACTTAATTCCGCGATTTTGCGGTTTTGGAGGGAAAATTGGAGAAATGTGATTTTCCACCAAAATCGAAATCGGAAAACGTAATTTTCCCGCCAATCGGAGAATTAGGTTTTTTCCACCATAACCGTAAAATCACGATTTTGACGGGAAAGTTTTGGAATATCGTATTCCCTTGAAACCTCAATTCCATAATTTTCCTGGTAAAATCGTGATTTTATGACAGAAAAAACCTAATTCTGCGATTTTGCAGTTTTTGCGAGAAAACGTTATTCTGCGATATTATGGTTTGGCGGGAAAACATAATTTTTTCAATTTTCATTATATTTTAATCAATAATATAAATCAATATATTTAAGATTATGATGAGATCAAAGTATGAGTATTTTAGTCATGTTCTTATTAAATTCATCTAGATGGAGATGAATATTTACAAAAATGAACCATACAAACAAAGGTTCATCCAAAAATGAACATCCAAAAATTGAAACGAACAACACTCAGATGAAGCATCTGAATGGAACATTTAGATGAATCAACTGGATGGAAATGTCAGATGAGCACACGAACAGGGCATATATAACTCTTATGAGTATTAATGCAAACGATTACCTAAATATCACAAGTTCAAACAACAATATCCTTTGATTCACAAATTCTCAAAAACACGGTGTTCGCAAGATAACATGTTGAATGTTACCAATTCACCGTCTTCAACTACAAAACATGGAGTCAACATGTTTATTTATTTGCTTGAAGATCACAATCTTCATATCTTGTCAATTGTTCATCGTTATGGAAAATGGTCTCACCCAACCAAATCCATTTTTTCAATTGATAAAGACAAGATAGTCTTATCCGTGGTGTTATAACACTACACAACCATTAGTTTCATGTGCAACGAATGTCTTAATGTATAGACTACTCCCGAACATATATATTGTTGTCATACGCTAGGTTACATCATATATATAAAAATATATATCAAATGAACAATTTACAAAAAGAAATGTAATCTATTGATGAGTATATGTTTATATAGAAATCTAATTTCCTAATATACCCAAATACATAAATGAGATAATGATTAGAAATAGAGAAATGCACTCAAATGACTCTTAGAAGTATCAAAATTACTATAATTAATGGCTCTTGTAAGATGATGTTTACTAGAATAACTCTTTCAAGTTGAAAAATGACATATAACTTTTGTAAAATTTCATAAATTACTTTACTATGTCATTTTGATTTATAAAATAAGAAAAATAAAGAAATTTAGGAAAACAAAAGGTCTCTTAAATAAATATATTTCCTACACCTAATTCGTCTTTCGGTGTTTTCCCTCTCGGCGTGGGCGAGTCTTCCGATTCTGGTGGGTTGCGACTGGCCTTTGGAGAAGTGACTTCTCTTTCGGCGACTCGGCGACTTCTCTTTCGGCGACTCGGCGACTTCTCTTTCGGCGACGCTCCGTCTACGACCTCTGGCGAAGTTACAGAGAACGAAGGAAGACAAAACCCGAATAAAACTCGCATCTCTCTTTCGGATTTTAAGCGAAATTTCTGGTCTGTTCATATATTTCTTTTTAGTTAGAAGTAACTGTTGTTTAAATTTGGCAAATAAATCTATTGATTGTTTGTAAGGTTAAGTTTAATGGATTCAGGCAACGATTCCGGGGAAGAAACCATGTCGGACGACAACCGGGAGCCAACAGGCGTTGTGAGGAGGTAATGTTATTCGGAAGACTTAATTCAAAGTTACTTTATGATTTTTTAACAAATATAAACCCTAAATCTATTCGGTTTATGCGCATTAAACAATTTTCTTTTAACAAATATAAACCCTAATTCATACTAAATCTAGGATTTATTGAGCAGAAAGAGTAGATAGAGGTTTGAAAAAATTAAAGAAATTTAAGTTAATATTGGTGCGTTATGAAATATGATGGTTGAGTATAATGGTAGATTTATGTGATACATGACTGAGTTATCTGAAAGAGTAAAGATGGGAAGAATAGAGTAATCTGAAAGATTTTTGATTGTTGATATATATGGGTGACTTACTGTTTCATGTTGTAAAGTGCAGGAACATGATGGCAAGTGATAAGCCAAAGAGGAATTATCCTCCAAGACTTTATCCTGAAGGGAAATCTCCATTACAGAAGTGGAGCATGCACCATAACTGCAATCTGAGTAGTTTTGGAGTGTTGAAAGAGAGCATTGGTGAAGATGTTTATGAAGATATTCGTGATCATTCTCTAGTGGGAGTCATCTTGAAGCTTGCTGACAGTGGGTATGTCTTTGATTTAAAGGAGTCCAATTAGGTTTTCTCTGTATGAATATGAAGACATCACTGGTCTTAACTGTGATACAATTGATTTAGAGGACAAAGTGGAAGTTGATCACATAGACTTTTGGGGAGACTTAAAGGTGGATGCATTACTAGGACCTAGTTGGAATGAGTTGAATCAAGCTTTGCGGTTATGTTGGACTTGGACTCCCGAGAAGATGAAGATGTTTGGACTCTTGTTTGTGTTGCATGTTGGCATATTGGGAATTTCTCGCTCAAGTAGGATACCACTAGAGTATGCCAAAAGATTATTCGACGTAGATGCATCTAAGAGATTTCTATGGGGACGTGTTGGATTTAAGAGTCTCATTGACTCAATTAAGGTTGTTTCTTTTGAGAACAACTCATATGTAATCCATGGATGTGTCCATGTGTTGTTGATTTGGGCGTTTGAGAGTTTGACTCACCTTGGAAAAACTCATGGTAATAAAATTGAAGTAGATGATGTCCCTTTGCTAAGCTGGAGTGGAGGCCGTCCAATAATTTCTATTGCTTATTTTCTAGCAACAGAGAAAATAAAAAACAAGAAGGTAAGTTTCAGATTTATTACTTTTATATGTTCAAAAACTGAAGTTTAAACTTGGAGTTTCCACTAATGAAAGCTCCACATAAAGGTCAAAGTCCAACATTTAGCTGTCAGACCTGAGGAAGAGCTATATCCAGTGTGGCCTGGGGAGCATGCTGTCTATGGTGAAGGAGAAGGCGCTGATGAATTGTTGGACAACTTGATCCATGATATAATTCATGGATGTGTAGATGAGAAAGTATGGGATGGTGGTCCAGCCCATGTTGCTGTAGAGAAGAAAGAAAAGAGAAAGAAGAAAGTGGAGGAGAGTGAAGATGATTTCGTTGACCCCCCCCCCCCCCCCGGAAGAAGAAGTCAGTTAAAGGTAAAACTGAAGCTGGCTTAAAGTTGAATAATATGGTGCTACACATACTAAGAGGGACAACATGTCATTAGATGGAGTTGTAAATCTGCTTGTTGCTTTGTCAAGAAAATTAGATACAATGGACACTAATTTGGGAGGTCAACTCAAAATTATTGACAACAAAGTATAAGGGATGGAGAAGAAGATGACACGTCTTGACAATGAAGTCCAGTTGTTGAAGACAGAGCAGATTGACAAGAAGGGTGATGCAGAGTCAACCACTAGTCAAGGGGATGGTGCTGGTGGAGATGGTAACGATGAGGTATGGTTAGCTATTTCGTTTCTTGTTTAAATGTAATGAGGTTGGTTACAAAGCCAACTAAATTTGGTTTTCTATGCAGCTGAGTGGTTAGTTGGTGGCCAATGACTAGTCCCTAATCATTTTCAAGAATTTATTTGTTGCTTATCCAAAATTTCCTTCTATCTCCTTTTATTTGAATTTATACACATACTTGGGTTGTTACTTGAGACTATTACATGTGTTTAATAGAGAATATTGCATGTGTTCTATCTCCTTTTCTATTTCATTTTGTATAAGTTTAGATTTATGTGATTTTAAATCATTCTTGTTTAGTCATGGTTATTACAGATGAAGGCAACGTCTCAGGAAGGATTACCAATATCATGTATTGTTAGGAATCCAAAAGCAAAAGCAAAAGCCAAATCAGATTTAAAAAAAAGATCAAAAAGGAACCTGCTCCATCAACATTCAAAACCAAACTGAATCAAGAGGTTAAAGCATCGGTTTTAGGCTGCATAATCCAAAAGGGTTTAGGTGTAGAGAAGACCTTAGGAAGAAGCATCAAGAAGGAATTTCCTGATCCATTTGAGCCTTACACACCATTACCTCAAAAGAAACTTTTTGATGTGGTTCATTTAACTGATTTAGGGATAACTAGATCCAGCTCCACTGAGTTTTCTGATCCTTTAGAGGCAGCACAGAATAATGATGATATTGTTCCCAGGAAAGGTCGGCCAAAGAATCTTGCTGCTACTTCATAGGCAGCTCTATTGTTAAGCGGATGTTGCATGGTGCTAAACTCTCACCAGCAGCGTATGACCCTTCTGGGAAGGCAAGTCCAGATTTGGTGGAAAAGTTAATGGCATTTATCAACCGTGATCTGTAAGTACCTACTTAGACGCTTCTTTTGAACATTTTTCAACATTTTATTTATAAGTTACTTGTTTTGTAGGTCAAACCCATTAGATACGAGTAATGAAGCATCCAAATTCTATCTGAAGGTAGTGACTACTAAGGAGATGTGGCCAGCGAATGATGATACATATGGTTGGTTGAAGGATATTGTAAGTACCCCTCTTTCATTAATATAAGCGTAATAATGTTCATACTAATGACAGTCTAATGTGTGGTTTTATTTCTTATTACATCATGTATGTGCAGCAATGAATATTTTACGTAAAAAGTCTAAAAAAAACCTAACACCTTTTGTGACTGATAGGTATGCATTTCTATATCCTTGGTTTGTGGGGCAGTGGTGTATCGACTACAAAAAATTTGACAGTGACAACAAATGGTTCTTTACACCTGGATACTACAAGGTCTACAATGGTGAAGCTCATGTATACGGCCAGACCTTTTAAAAATGGGTAGATGATGTTGATATTTTGTACATTGTACACAACATGCAAAACAACCACTGGATTTCTCTTGTATTTGGTGAAGCGCCGAATTAAAGTTTTCGATTGCATATGCGGGTGCAACAAAGATGAGGTAATTTTTGAGGCATGCAAACCTTACACAAGGATGATTCCATTCCTAATAGAGGCTATGGCTCTGGAGGCTGAGAAAAAGAAATTAGGAGCCGCTGCTTTCTCCATCTAAGAAGGCGAATGTGGTGTTAATTCTATAAAATACATTGAGTGTTTGGCATTATGTATTACTTTCGAAGGCCTATGTGATGCTGCAATGCCTGCCATTCGCTTGAAGCTTGCAACAGAGTTGCTTAATGAGGTGCCAGAAGCAGATACTTACATGCAAATGTCTGATCCTAACCTACGTGGTTCTGAAACCAGAGGCGTTGAGTTCATATCCGAAACCGGAGACGTGGAGTTCATATCTGAGTTGAAGAGGTAAATTGGTCAGGCGTTCTTTTTTGTATATGATTAACCGTAGGGCACAGAGTTGTGAATGGCAAACAATCTTTTTTTTTGGAGGCCCTAGCTTTTGCTAATTTTGTAGATGTTACAAGTATGCATGTTCTAAAAATATAACATTTGAACATGCAAACTTGTTATATCGTTGATGGTTATGTATTAGTTTGTATTGTACCATAACTACTAGACTAATGGCAATGTTAATCATATTCGGATTCAGTTTTTTAATAGAGTTTGTTGATAGAGTTATCTGAAATAGTCATACAATAGACAATTCAGGCAGAGTTTTTTTGCTAAGTGATAGAGTTTGATGATAAAGTTGTCGGAAATAGTAATACAATAGACAATTCCGGCAGAGTTTTTAATTTTATTAATGGAGTTAAAACCATATCCTTAAGAACAATCTCAAGAAACTAAAACATATGCCGAGAAGAAGTTCATACAAAGACTTAGACAAAGCCTAACACAAAATATGACATTATTCAAAGTCACATACGCCTATTACAAGTTATGAAACCAATTTCAAAGACATTCCTATCAGCACATTTCACAAAAAGTGGATGCGTATCTATACGTAAAGCAATGCTTGCAAATGTCTAATGTCGATAGGTGGTTAAAACGACAACTCGGAATATGGTTAAAATGAAAGTACCCTTTGAAAGGACGAGAACCTGAAGTCCCCATGTCTAAAATCTGTCTCTTAACTATTTCGGCTATCATGATAGCTTCTTCTAACTCTGTCACTTTGCTTAAAAAGGAATTCGTCACTTTGATGCCATCTTCAGCGGACTCACAGCAGATAAGGAAAAAACCCAAAAGCAAAGAGAGCGTATAAGGAGTGTGGAGCAGCTTCTCCAAGCATATCAAGGGCAGCTTGCGTTGGACATACCTGGACCAATAGCCGGATAGATTCGACGTATTTGGCCATGTCATTTTGTTTCTCGACGCAGGCGAGTAGGAATGGCCTATAGATGGAGCCTTCGACTGCTAGACAACTATTGAAAATAAATTCATCAAATCAACATCAAATAAGACTTCACGGGAATAGACAATAGTTTTGAAAGCTGGTGATGCCGCTATGAATGACCCAAGAAATCGAAAACCTTGACTACCTAAACGCTGAATTATGTCTTCTACCAGAAACAAGGGAAAGACAACCATAGGTTTTAGTTTTATGGTGGGTCTACTGTACTCTTAAATCCGACATTTATAAAGGATGAATTAGGGTACAATAATATATTGGACATGAAAAATCATAGCCACAAGAGGCCTAAAATAGCCCATAATTCGGGAAGCCCATCATGAGGCCAAAAACCAAATTCATAAAATGCTCTAACAAACTCTCAAATTGGAGCCACTTTTTTAAAAAACAAACCAAAGTTAATAAGGGCATGTCTTACAATTGTGACCCGCATTTTTACATTGTGAACAAGTATACACTTTTTTCGCCTTCCTCTTTCCCATAGCAACTTCCATTAGAGCTTTCATTCTCGATAACTGTGGTCTTCCTGATTGCATCCGAACACATGGTGGATTGCAAATTTTATCTACAACATCATTTGGCAGTGGGCAAGCTGCATCCTTCGGCATTATGGACTTCGCATAAGCTTTGCATAGGTATTCCTTATGGTAGTATAGATGACATAGTGAAACTCTACAAACTTTTGCCTTCTCTGCAACTACGATCGCATGTATGCAGGGTATCTTGTCCAGGTCAAACATACGACACGTACACTTCTTTTGTGAAAGGTTAACGACGTTCATTGAAGACCCACTTCTAACTTCATATTTATGTGGATCTATCTCTTGTACAATGAGAAGACTTGCTCTACCAACCCGGGCCTATAAAGGAAAATGACTTGTTAGAGGCTTCATAAATAAGTTGGTGCCCCAAAAGTGAAAATATTATTCATACCTTTGGTGGTCATACGAGCAGCTTGTTTGCGCCTTGCAGCAAACCACTGAGTCAACATCAATCTAACAACATCTAGTAACTGAACAATGGGATACTTCCTGGATGGACTTAGCACCATATTTATTGATTTCGCAATGTTGCTGGTTGTAAAGTTGTATCTATCTCTTGGAAAATAAACCCGACTCCATGTACTTACATCAGCAGTTTCCAAGTAATTGTGTAGCTCCGGATTCAGCTCTTGAATTTGCTGAAACAATACATCAAAATTTGCTTGACGATAAGCGGTAGCAAGTGAATATACATTTCCCTCTTCACTAGTCCAAATGTTTCCTGACCTTTGAACCTAAGTAAGATATTTTTGTGAAGATGGTATGTACAAATCCCACGGTTAGCAAGTGGATATACATTTCCTATTGTTTTACCTATAGATTTATGCCTATCCGATATGATGGCAAGTCCTTCATCATCTAAAATAACACGACTTAGTTGTCTAAAAAACCACACCCAAGACTCATCAACTGTACGATGTGCCTTCCAATAATCAATCTATATAAATACGAATGGATATTAATATTTACTAGCAAACCAAATTCATACTAATTATAACCCTAGTTTATTACCTTGATGCCAAATCGTAGCTTCAACGCATCTGATACATGATTTGGTAGAACGCCTGGTCCAAAACCTCCCACGAAATCCTTGTAGAGTTCACCAAGTATCTTCTGAGATGCTTGACGAGCACGTACAAAGCGTTGGGTTATAGTACAAGTATGCTGACTTACATAAACCTTTATAACAAACATTGATGATTCTCCATTACGTCTACCTCGCAGTCTCCATTGGCAACCACCAACCCAACACTTTACAACATACAAGTGAGGGTTAGATCGATTGACGTTGAAGTCAAACTTTTGAACAACAGAAATCATCTTCAATCTATTCTCCAATGCATTTTTTGTATCAAAACATTGCCCCACTGCTAAGTCAAACTCTTTTGGCCTATTATAACCCTTGTTCTGCACCCCTTTCTCTTCTTCATCTTCCTCTATATCGTTTTCCTATTCATAACACATAGAATACAAACCGTAGTCTTCATCCCCTAAGCTAGCTCTGTCACTGTCATCGCAACAATCAAATATGGAATCCTCTTCCTCCTCTGCATTTGTTTCCTCTCCATATGTTTCTTGGTGAAACGCTTCAATTTTCACAGGAACTTTCCCATCTTCCTTCATTTTCTAGTACCCCTCATCTTTCTTTTGCTTTTTATGTGCTGATTTTTCAAGTTCGCCATTAATTTTGGGATTCAAATCTTCAATATGAACACATAGACGAACCAATTGCGATTTGCATTGTAGAATAAATCCTTCAAACTGTCGTCTATTACATACAACCACAAGAGGTGTATCTTCTGGAATTTTATCCAACTTCTTTCTTGATAATTTATAACTTAGCTGAATCTGACATATTCTCCTATCCAAACCAAAATCGTCGTACACCATTCCCACAAAACCTTCAAACAAGCTTTTAAGTATAGGAGACAACAACATGGAACCTCTTTTCTCGTCGACATCAAAGACCCATCGCTTGTTCATGAATTTCCATCTTCCACATACTAAAGGTATCAGTTCCATTTTTGAGGAGAACAAAGAATCGCCAAGGAGATAGAAATGATTTTGATTTCTGTAGACCAAGTTGGCGAGATCCCTTCAAATGAGAGGGGCAAAAAAGTCATCTCCTAACGCTGTCCAGGTACTTGACCTAAAATATGGAATAGTCAAGTCTACCATATTACCGTTACTCTATCACCACCTCTATGAAAAATCTATCAACATTTGTATTATAGAAAACGATAAGTATGCCGCTACATGATAGAGTTTTCCATCGCTAACATTAACTTTGCCGTCACTGTAAACAACTCTGCCATATAAATCTGTATAGGTTTTTAGGTCTCTATAATACCTATTAACTCTACCATCAACTGTTGTTACTCTATCACGCAACTCTATCGTATGAATTAGTTTTCGCCCACAACCATTATAATTAGAAGGGCAATTTAGTCATCTCGAAAGGATGCGCAACTTGTTGACCTAAAATATGGAATAGTCAAGTCTGGCATATCTACGTTACTCTATCACTACCTCTATGACAACTCTACCAACATTTTGCTATATTAGTAAACGATATGTCTGCCGCCAAATAGTAGAGTTTTCTGTATACTCTACCATTTAGTAATAATCTATTGTCACTAATATGCATTAAACTCTGCCGTCACTATAAACAAGTCTACCATATAACTCTATCTATTATAATAAAGTAAGGTTTAGTGAACGATAGGCTGACACGTGTCCACTTAATTCTGTTTGGCCTAGATGGGCCGGCGTTTAATCTATTTGGTGCTTGCTCCAAGTTCTTTTTGTGGGCTAATAATTGTGGGCTAATAATTTGACCATAATTTAATTACTAATTGATATATCATGGTTTTTACCCATTTAAGACCATGATATAAGTCCTTTTATTGAGTTTTTCTATTGTTTCCGTAGTCTTTTAGAGTCTTTTCAGGTTTTAGCATGTTTGGAGCTTAATTAGAGTTTTTAGAACATTCTGGAGCTTTGTGGCATTCGTTGAAGACGTTCATACCGATGGATTGAGCTCAAATTTGGACACGAGATAGCTCAGTGGATGAGCTTTCATTTGGAAGTGGTTTGAGGCCATTCCAACGGTGCGATCAAAAGTTATTCCAGTTTTCGTGAAGACAGTCCCGTCTGGCAAACACCAGAAATGTCCTGGTATCGACCGATACCAGCTGGTATCGATCGATACCGACTGCAGGAAGGGAAAACACGCGTTTTTACAAGTTTTAAGAGTCTGCAACTTGGCCCAGAAGACTTTATTATTTACAAGAAAGCCCAGAACGTGTTTTAGACTTATAAATAGGGTTTTCAGCCACCTGTTTAGGGACGCCTGATTTACGCTTTATTCTATGCATTATTTTACTCTGGTTCTTTAGGGAGACAAGTCTAAAACTCTGTTTGGGAGAGAAGATTTCGAACCCTTTTGTTATTTCTATTTTGATGATCTATTCAATCATGTTGTTTGCTTCATTCTGCATGTCTGAGTAGATCCCTTGTTAGGATTAGGGTTGCTTAAGGGTAT